>JAYESA010000007.1:210604887-211204887 GCA_036927795.1 Iris macrosiphon
TTCACTTCTTTATTTCTCACCCTCTCTTTAGTTTTCTCTTCCCATTTCCATAGGCAAGTACACCTTGAATGAGAAATGGAAAAACCCTCTATATTATGTGTTTCTAAGCACTTTTAGTTCTTGGAGTTTTTTGTTTTGATGGGTGATTTTGAGCAGATCTACATTTCTAACTTAGGATTTTGATGGATTTCATGAGTTTTTTTTGGTTTTGATCTACTAAACTTGTCTTTGAAAACCAGTTTTTGGTACATGATAGAGCTTTCAATTTAGAGCATTTTGGCTTTTGGTTCATTCGATTTGGACTTAAAATAAGAATTTTATGAACAAAATAATTTTTGAATTTTTGGAGTTTCTGCCATGGCCGAACCTGCCGTTGGAGAAGACAAAATTGTCATGCGGCCAGTGAGCTATGCGGCTGAGAGTGTCATGCGGCCTGAGAGGGTTATGCGGCCTAAACTCTTGCTGTATACTGACAGCATGTGTCTATCTTGTTGGACGCACGACTACTGATTTACACAAGTGTCCTTAATTAACACACCTTGTACTTTCACTCGTTGAACGAATGAGAAATTCGCTAAGTCCAAGAGACAACCCATGTGGCACCGAAACTCATACGGCCTAGAGAGCATGCGGCCACTATTTTTCTTGGATGCATGGCTCTGAACCGTTGGCACTTATTTCTTTGGTTTTGTCATTTCTCTCTGACATATTTTATTGTATCAGTCACATCAGTCACTTTATGTCACATCACTGACTGTCACCCTCACTTTTTCAGCTAGGGATAGTTTGGTAATTTGGCATAGTTATTTAGTTTTAGGAATACAATATTTATATTAGTGGGCCATGAATAATTATTTGATGCTTGTATTAGTTATTTGATTATTAGAGTGCTGCATATTTATTTAGGGGCTTATAGCATTTATTTTAGTTAGTGGAGTGGCCTATTTAATTTGACTTGACACTAGTGGACCTAAATTAGACTTGTCATGACAAATAGTGAGCCAACATAGACTAGGCCCAATGAACACATTCCCACTAATTAATTAAGGAGAATTAATTTAATTACAATTAGTTAGAGACTTCCAAAAATATCCACCCTTAATTATTCCTCATAATACATCATGTAGGGGTATTTGGGACCTTAGCATGTAGCTTGGAGAAGGAGTAAGGGGCCGACCACTTGAAGAGGGTGTTACGCCCCAGTCCCAAAATATACGGGACCAGGCCACGTGGCAATGGCCAGCTAATACGACTCCGAGGGATTACCCAATTTAATGGATCCGACGAAGCGTACTACGCTGTCCTAAAATACTAAGAAGTCCAAAATACTATCATACAGCAGGTAAATGTCTAATCTCATCCACAGAATACAATATAAAATGACTGAAGCAAGTGCTGGTAAATGAAATACAAAGAGTCTGAATATCCATAATACATCTGAAATAGTCGGATGGGGACAAACCCATTGAAATACAGCAATGGAATAAAAGTGCAGAAAGAAGTAAGATAACTAGACTAGAGTATCAACTAGCTAGATAAGAATGCTCTAGTCTGAAACAGCTGCGTACCCAAATTATGGAAACTCATCTGGAAGTGCCTCAAAGTCCTCAGTCACGAATCCTGTCTCTACTCCTGCTCCATAGATGGTCGGGTACAAGTGCTCGTCCGGATCTAGAAGGGAACCAGGTCCTCAAAGGGACGTAACAAGATAAAACTATGAAATAAAATACTAGGTATAAACACTAGGTATTAGGTTCACATATCAATATTTATTCATGTAATAAACAAGGAGGAGGAGGAGGAGAATGATGCAAACCTAGGCGTGCTCGTCTAGGGGGTGCTCTGGCCTGCGGTCCGTGGCCTGCCGGTCTTCGGCGGATGGAGGGTGTGCTTCGGCCAGGTAAGCAGCAGCAAAAACACACTGGCAGCAGCTCGCAGTAATGGCAGCAGCTCATAGCGGCGGAGGCAGGGTGGTGGGTTGCTAGTGGTGGCTGTGGCTAGGATGGTTGTGGTGTAGATGGTGGCTAAGGTGGTTGTGGTTTCCGACGATGGTCGAGGTTGGGCGGATGGGTGTTGGTGTTGGTGACGGTGATGTTGGTGATGGTGATGTTGGTGACGGTGATGGGAGTGGTGGAGACGACGGTGTTGGCAGTTGATGGTGGTGTGGGGTTGGAAGTGGCGGAGATGGGCGCTGTGGTGGCGGAGATAGCCGGGGTCGAGGGAGACAGGCAGTGAAGATGAACGGAGAGGGGAGTTGGGTGGTGACTGCGGAGGGTGTGCTGGTGATGATGATAATGGTGTTGGTGATGGTGGTTGTGACGATGATGGCGGTGGTGATGGTGATGACGGTGGCAGTGGAGATGGTGATGATGGTGGCCATAGAGGTGGTTGGTTGTGGTGGCGGTGGGGGTGACTGGGGAAGAAGAGGAGTCGAGAAGAAAAGATCGGGTTGGAGAAGAAGTCAGGTTGGGTCATAGGCTGCTGTGGCGGTTGCTGAAGGCGGAGTAGAGGTTGCTTTAGGGTTTCGGTTAGGGTGGTGAGAATGTATTGTTGGCTGTGGGTTTTTGGAGAGAGAGAAAGAGAGGTAGGTGTTTAAGTAGGAGAGGGAGATGGGGTGCTCACCTTGGGATTAGGGCCGGCTGCAAATTTCTTCTAGGGATGAGGGAAGCTTCTACATGAAGAAGGAGTGGCTAGGATGATGTAGGTTTGAATGGAGGGTGGAGATGTAAGGAGAAAAAGTTGCATGTAGTACTACCAATGGAGGGAAATTTTGGGTGGACCGGTCAAAGGGGGGTAAGTTTCTTTATGACTTGGATCCAATGAGAGGTGGACACCTCATTGTATTTTTGCATAAAAGTCCCTAACAATTGGAAAATTGCATAAATAGTAGAATTTTGGGATTGGATGTGGAAAAATAATATGTTTGGTGTGATATAGTGGGTTAGAAGGGTTGTGGTGTTTAGTATGAACCTTGAGGGTATGAATGGGGGTTTGGATTGGTGTTGGGTCTAGTTTTGGGTTAGGTTGGGTCCTTACACCAATTTAATTAAAATTAGTGTAAATGGTGTTCTATAATTAATTAGAAGTGCATAAGATTAAAATTGGGTGGGACACAAGTGTCATGGACGTAGTAGACTCATAATAGAATATTATCATTAATTGGATTACACAAAATGGGTCGAGGTTGTGTCTCCAATTTTGTTGGAACGGACCAGGATACAAAGTTGGATTTATTTAAATTTAAAAATGGACGTTTGTAACGAATATTATGCGACTTAAATGAAGCACAAGAGAGGGTATTTATAAGTTACACAAAGGTCAGAATGGAAGATTGGCATGTCTAAGAAAAGTGTATGAAATTTATTTTGAGGCAAATGCTAGTGTAGCGCTCCAAATATCGAAGCAACGGTAAGGTGCACAAAGTGATACAAATATTACACAATAAGTCTAAAATACTGTGTTCTAATTCTAAATGGCTTCAAACTAACCCTAGTCTCTCTATCTAAGCTAAGTAGACCTAAATTTGGTCAAGGGATTTTATAATCTACCAAACTTATAAGAATTTTGTCCTCGAAATTAAAATAAACACATAATAAACTATAAATTATCAAGCAATGCTATGGACATACCTAGGACTGGTGGAGCTGGCCTCTGCACTATCTGTTGGACTCTATTAACATTCTGGGAACACTCCTGAGCTTGATGTTGGTTTGATCTGCTCCTCAAACACAGTCCTATAAAATCTTCTTCTGCAATCTTTCTGAACATGTCCCTTCTTTCTACAAAAGTGACATGTTGGTAGCTCTCTCTGCTAATACGGTACAATCCTCTGTTGCGTCTGCACTCCTGGATGACGGATCGGTCCTCCTGCTCCTGGTTGTGCCTTAGCTGGTGCAGCTATACTGGAATATCTCGATCCTCTGCCTATAGCCTCTTGGATCCTAGCCTCTGACAGAACCTCCTCGTAAGAGATCCTCGCCTAGGTGGTAGTATACCTCTGTAGCTCATACGTCAGTCCATGATGAAATCTCATGGCCTTCTCCAGATCATTGGGTATCAGGGTGGCACTAAATCTACTAAGTCGACTGAACTCCGCGTCATACGCATCTATGATCATATTTCCTTGCTCCAGGTGCAGGGACTGGGAGTATAGGGCATTCCTGACCGTAGCCGGGAAATACTTCGCATTGAAGTACTCTAAAAATTACTCCCATGTCTGGTTCTTGCCGATGCTACACTCTATAGAGTCCCACCAGTGATGGGCGTTGCCTTTCAGTTGGGCCCTTACTGCGGTCATCCAAAGGTCCGGATGTAGTTGAGAAGCCTCCAATAGCATCTCCGTGTTGGCGACCCAATAGGAGATCTTCTCTGCGGTCTCGTTGCCCGAAAAGGTATCCGGGCCCATCTAACGAAACCCTCGAACAGTACCAGCTAGCTGAATATGTGTAGGTGCTGATGCGGGTGCTGGGGCAGGTGTCCTCTCCAGAACTGCCATCAAGCTCTGTCTCATAGTCTCGGTCTGATGCCACTGCGCCTGCATTATGGCCTGGAAGAACTGGAACATCTGCGGCTGTCCCTCTGGATGTGGCATCTGTGGTGGAAAGGGCAAAGATGGTGGCAATGGGACCTCCGGCTGAGCTGTAGGTGTCTCTTCAGATGTCGGCCTCTCGGGCTGCGACATCGGCCTAGCCTTCGAAGTCTGGCCCTCGAGGTGTTACGTCGGGACAGTCTGAGAAGTCTGGCCCTCGTGTTGCTGCATCGGGTCATCCTGAGAAGTTTGGTGCCAATGTATCAGCGGGGCCGGTGGGATCACCGGGGCCTGGGGTGGTGGCTGTTCTCCGGGTGGTCCCTGGGATGTATCCTTCCTCTGTGCAGTGACAGATGGCACAATAGCACCGTATGCCTCGCGTCCGATTCGCAAGTTCATATTTCTGCAAGAGATAGAACTACATTAAAAGAGTACGGGAATAACAAACAGGATGCAAATATTTAAATAATCAAATGCGAAGGAGGCTCAAAGGCGGTAATCAAGGTGGATGAGATCTAATAATTTTTATCCTATTGCAGGCTCGCTGGACATGATACCATACCACAAGCGATAAACATTGACCTGCATGGGCCAACACTAAAACCATGTCATACCATAGTCCCAAAATATACGGGACCAGGCCACGTGGCAATTGCCAGCTAATACGACTCTGAGGGATTACCCAATTTAATGGATCCGACGAAGCGTACTACGCTGTCCTAAAATACTAACAAGTCTAAAATACTTTCATACAGCAGGTAAATGTCTAATCTCATCCATAGAATACAATATAATAATGACTGAAGCAAGTGCTGGTAAATAAATACAAAGAGCCTGAATATCCATAATACATCTGAAATAGTCGGATGGGGACAAACCCACTGAAATACAGCAATGGAATAAAAGTGGAGAAAAAAGTAAGATAACTAGACTAGAGTATCAACTAGCTAGATAAGAATGCTCTAGTCCGAAACAGCTGCGTACCCAAATCACGGGAACTCCTCTGGAAGTGCCTCAAAGTCCTCAGTCACGAATCTTGTCTCTACTCCTGCTCCGTAGATGGTTGGGTACAAGTGCTCGTCCAGATCTGGAAGGGAACCAGGTCCTCAGAGGGACACAACAAGATACAAAAATACATGCCATAAAGTAAATACTGTGTAAACTCGAGGGTGATCTAACCGGCTAAGTGAAATACACTTGAAGACAACCTTGGTACGTATGGGTAGGTGAAAGGTATAAAGCGTAGCGTCGAGCCAGAGGCTAAGTACCTGGCATTAGCTGTAAACTATATGCCAGGAGTATATGCTGACTACATCACCGATCATGATAGCGCACAGCTAGTAACCTCAGCCGGATGTATCGACAAACATATACGCCCATAACCGGGTAACAGATAGCCCATAACCGGGTAACACGGCCCATAACCGGGTAACACTGAGGCTCATGACCCCGTAGTTTACTCTGAAACTACGGTAGCCAAATGTCTGTCCCATACGCCTACTAATTGTCTTTCCCGCCCAATGTCAATGTACAAGTCGCGAATACGACGTGGATATCTCGTACTATAATGCAAGTCACTAAAGAAATATACAACTAAGCTAAAGACCATCACAAGTGCTGCTCACACCAATGGCCAGTCGAGTATGAAGCACGCGTCCCTATATGAACTCACTCTGTGACATGCAATGATACGTGTCAAGGCCTGGGGAGTCATATTGATAACTCCACAACTTTATGTGCGTCCACTAGACACTAGGTCAGACACAAGTCCTAATGCCAACGCCTTCGTTGACTGCACCCGAGTCTTTCTCGGACGCGCACAGTTATATAATATTAATATAATAAATATGCAACTAATAATAACTGAATTTAAATAATACAACAAGGCAAGGTATACTTGCCTGGAACTCTAGTATGCACAAGTAAGGATCCGGAACCAGCAGCCAAGGTAGAATCATATTGGATGCCTACGAATAAATAACAATAAATATTAATCACTACATTATACTATGCTAATCATGTACACAAGTACAACTTACACAACGTCATGAGTTACGCAGATACCAAACCAAATAAATGTTCTAATTAAATACGTTGGCTAAGGTTGACTAGTCAAGGATCAAGGGGGTAGGTGTACACTTAGTCTACTAGTTTACAGTATTTACAAGTCATCCTATGGTATCAATTCTCACATGTTACAATCACGGTCACAGCTAGGATTCGTGTAGGTGCTAAGTTGCACAACTAACACAGGAGTACTAGGTATCCTACTTACTAAGATTTTCAGGATGAGTTCGATATTGGTAACTCTCTAGGTCTCCATGTACGGGTACGTCATGCCCTCAGATACTGTGCACAACGAGACAGTTGACTACCAAAATATACGTTACAATTATAAATAACGTATAACACTAAACGCATGTCCTAGATATTAGATTAGTGTGCACAATGACAGTTTAGTCTAACACTTAGGGTCAACACAATTATATACTAAACTAACTAACCAATTTTTCTATAAAATAATTACTAACAATAACCACTATACTAAAATACGCACATAAAAATACTAGGTATTAGGTTCACATATCAATATTTATTCATGTAATAAACAAAGAGGAGGAGAATGATGTAAACCTAGGCGTGCTTGTCTAGGGGGTGCTCCGGCCTACGGCCTGTGGCCTGCCGGTCTCCGGCGGATGGAGGGGGTGCTCCGGCCAGGCAAGCAGTAGCAGCAGCACACTGGCAGTAGCTCGCAGCAAGCAGCTTGCAGCGGCGGAGGCAGGGTGGTGGGTTGCTAGTGGTGGCTGTGGCTAGGGTGGTTATGGTGTAGATGGTGGCTAAGGTGGTGGTGGTTTCCGGCAATGGTCTAGGCTGGGCGGATGGGTGTTGGTGATGGTGATGATGGTGTTGGTGACAGTGATTTTGGTGTCGGTGATGGGAGTGGTGGAGACGACGGTGTTGGCGGTTGATGGTGGTGTGGGGTTGGAAGTGGCAGAGATGGGCGCTGTGGTGGCGGAGATGGCCGGGGTCGAGTGAGACAGGCGGTAGAGATGAACGAAGAGGGGAGTCGGGTGGTGGCTACGGAGGGTGTGCTGGTAATGATGATGATGGTGTTGGTGGTTGTGACGATGATGGCTGTGGTGATGGTGATGACGGCGACGGTGGAGATGGTGATGATGGTGGCCGTGGAGGTGGTTAGCTGTGGTGGCGGTGGGGGTGACTGGGGAAGAAAAGGAGTCGGGGAAGATAAGATCGGGTTGGAGAAGAAGTCAGGTTGGGTCGTAGGCTGCTGTGGCGGTTGCTGAAGGCGGAGTAGAGGTTGCTTTAGGGTTTCGCTTAGGGTGGTGAGAATGTATTGTTGGCTGTGGGTTTTTGGAGAGAGAGAGAGAGGTAGGTGTTTAAGTGGGAGAGGGAGAGGGGGTGCTTACCTTGGGATTAGGGCCGGCTGCAACTTTCTTTTAGGGATTAGGGAAGCTTCTATATGAAGGAGTGGCTAGGATGATGTAGGTTTGAATGGAGGGTGGAGATGTAAGAAGAAAAAGTTGCATGTAGTACTACCAATAGAGAGAAAATTTGGGTGGACTAGTTAAAGGGGGGTGAGTTTCTTCATGACTTGGATCCACTGGAAGGTGGACACATCATTGTATTTTTGCATAAAAGTCCCTAACAATTGAAAAATTATACAAATAGTAAAATTTTGGGATTGGATGTGGAAAAATAACATGTTTGGTATGATGTAGTGGGTTAGAAGGGTGTGTGGTATTTAGTATGAACCTTGAGGGTCTGAGTGGGGGTTTGGGTTGGTGTTGGATCTAGTTTTGGGTTAGGTTGGGTCCTTACAACTATTTAATTAAAATTAGTGTAAAAGGTGTTCTATAATTAATTGGAAGTACATAGGGTTAAAATTGGGTGGGACACAAGTATCATGGACGTAGTAGACTCAGAATAGAATATTGCTATTAATTGGGTTGCACAAAACGGGTCGAGGTTGTGTCTCCAATTTCGATTGGAACGGACAAGGATGCAAAGTTAGATTTATTTGGATTTAAGAATGAACGTTTGTAACGAATATTATGCGACTAAAATAAAGCACAAGAGAGGGTATTTATGAGTTACACAAAGGTCATAATGGAAGGTTGGCACGTCTAGGAAAAGTGTATAAAATTTGTTTGCAGGCAAATGCTAGTGTAGCACTCCAAATATCGAAGCAACGGTAAGGTGCACAAAGTGATACAAATATTGTACAGTAAGTCTAAAATACTGTGTTCTAATTCTAAATGGCTTCAAACTAACCCTAGTCTCTCTATCTAAGCTAAGTAGACCTATATTTGGTTGATAGGTTTTACAGAGGGGCTCTCCTTCTCTCTCTTCCTCTTTTGTATTATATTTTTGATCCAAATTCTAGATCCCTAATTTCCTATTTTTCTTCCATTAATTTTCTACACAATTCACCACAAATTCTTTCTCAAATTCATCACTCTTGGAGCCTTGGAGCTTGTGTTACTACCATATTTTGTAGGAGAGGATATTTTGGTTATTTCATAATTAATTAAATATTGTGCATATTGAATAATTATTTATTATATTATTTAATTATTGTTAGATGTTAGTTTATTGTTTTGGACTTGTGTTTGTGGACCTAACTATTTTAGTTTTAGACCCATGGACTAACATTTATAATTAGTTAGAATTGAGCCCAATTAGAAGCCCATTCATTAGGAGGAGGATTAATTTAATTAAACCATTAGACTAGAATCTTTCCTCCTTAATTATTTCTTCATGAGAGGCCCCAAGGGGTATATTGGATATTATATAGTATCTTGAGGGAGGGGCTAAGGGGGTTAGCCTATTTAAAAGAGGAAGAAAAATTTCTCTCCTTTTTTCATTTTAAATCTAGATCTAGAATTTTTCTCAACCAAATTCTTTCATTCTCACATTATTTCTCTACCAAATTTCTTTCCAATTCCTTCCAAAATCACCATTGAAAACTAGTAGAGTAAGGATCTAGAAGGAGGAAGCAAGGATCTATAAAGAGGAGCAAGGATCTACAAGTTGAAGGCAAATTTCACCAATTTTGGAGGTTGTATTGGAAATCCATCTCCCAATAGGTACAATTCAGTTCCCCCCTTTAATTAGGTTCTAAATTAGAGATTTAACTATGAGAAACTATCCCACATGTATAGGCTACCCATAGGAATTGGAATTAGGTTCATAGGATGCCTATGGAGAAAGTTATGGTATATTTTATGTCAATTTTGGGATAATTCCGAGATTGACACATGTTGTGGTTGTCAATTGATCAATTAGACCAAATTGACATGTGTTTGTTTATTTGTGGCTAGTGTTGTATCCACAATTGGATACGTGTAGGCCGTATCCCAACAATTTGGTTATACGTGTTGATTTGGAGATTTTTTCTCTGACACGGGGCTTTGTGCATGGTATATTTTGACATGGACACGTAGATGTGTGTTTGACTCTTCGTATTGTTCATAAATAGTATTTTAGACTTGATCGTGTCCTTCGTGGTACGTATGGTTGTATGGTGGACTCGTATCGCATTGCGTTTCTAGATTTATATTGTATTGATCATAGCTATTGGTAATGTATATACTCCTATATATATATATATATATATATATATATATATATATATATATATATATATATATATATATATCGATTGTAATAGGTATATACTTGTGTATGCATAGTTCCATATATGTATATATGTGATGTATGATATATTTATATATACTTGGGTAAGTACCTACATGTATATGTGTATGTTATATATATATATATATATATATATATATATATATATATATATATATATATATATATATATATATAGATGCATGTTCTAGTATTGTGTGTTGTGTGTGTTGAAGAGAGAGGGGCTCGGTCAGTGAGCAGTGCAGCAGCCATTCAACATGTACTAGCAGCAACCAGCGACAATAACAACAAACAGCAACAACAACAGCAACAACAAACAGCAACAGCGACAGCAACAACAAACAACGACAACAAACAACGAGGCAGCAGCAGCAGTTGCACGAGCAACTGCACAACAGCAGCAAGGAGGTTCAGCACAGTAGCAGCAACAACATAGTTCTAGTTAGCTTGTTAGGTTTTTCAGTCAGTAGTTCAAGTATTGGTTAGCAGTTCATTTGGTTAGTAGCTAGTATATAGTTAGTAATATCTGGTTTATAGTAGTATCTACTTATCTATATATCTTATGTATATCTCTAAGTTATGTATGTATGTATGTATGTATGTATGTATGTATGTATGTATATATGTATTAGTTTGTATTGATAGTTAATATAACATGGTAGTTAGTATTTAAATTCATATTAGTAAATACTAATAGTTGGTATAAGTTCACACTAGAAGTTTATATTAGATTGATATATACCTATTAGTATATAGTTAGATTGGGTAGCTAATATATACTAGAGTGACATTACCTTGAGATACCAAGGTAAAGGTCGAGGTATTGAGGATACTCAAGGTATTTGAGTTGGGTATCAAGATGAGTGTTTAGTGGTACAATACCGAGTTGGTTCGAAGCCAAATTATCCATTTAGCATTTGTAATTAGGATTAGTATATTTAATATTGATTGAATATGCATATATGCTATTTCATATTTCTTGTTTGCGTATCTTGCGATACGGTATCTTAGTATCCTAAGTTTAACTTGTATGGCTTAGATTCTTAGTGTATGGACCCAATATCATAGGGATAGACTCATACAACCTAGAAATAGGTAGTTTGACCAAGTTTGACTGGTTTGACTTAGAGTTGACCTAGTTTGACTATTTTGACTTAGAAATGACTCTTTGACCTAGATGTTGACCAATTTAACTTATTTTTATTCTGAAACCTTGTATTGATATTATATTCTATATCTAGGTCTTCGAGGTACTGTACCGGACATCTATGATACTGTGCACCAGGTTTCAGGCGAGTATATTCTCTGATAGTTTCTCGTTTATGATATCCTCTATGTTCATTGTATCTAGTGTAGATATCCTTGATTTCTTGACATGATGGTTACACGGATTAGTATATCCGGATCTTATCATGAGATGTTATTCCTTGGTATTTACGGTGTATCTTATGCAAGTATTGTTTCATTGTTCTTCTTGTACATGTACAGACATTGGTTCATGAGGAGAGTAGCGCCCTTCTTATGGAAATTTGTGTCATAGCGTACCATGGTTGGATCCACTATACCAGTCGGGGGTGGAAAGTATTTTAGTGTAGATATATGATCATACCCTCCTTGTGCATGTCTTGTTCCTTGTGAGTGTTGGTAATATACCACACGTATGACTAGCCAAGCCCTTATCCTTGTGCAAGTTTCTTGTGCAAGTTCCCAAGTCGATCACATGTTAAAGCTAGTACTCACTCACTTAGTCATTAGTATTCTTATTCATTGCCATATTGTTCATTCTTGTATTTATTTCCAGTATTTTCTTTATTGTATATCTCTTGTATCTATTATTGCATCTTGTATATTCATATCTATTTACTGTTATATAGTTTATATCATTGATTAGAACAACTGTTAGAGATGTACTCTGGTCCTTTCCTGACTGGATATATTTTTCCCAAATGACACTGAGTGGTACCCTACTCATTACGGACCTCAGGATGTTGTGGGCTTAGAGACAGAGACCCTGTCTCAGGAGGAACTCATCCCGACTGAGACATATGACCCAGGACTTATAGCTTCTTAGTTATTCTCTTGTACTAGATTTGTCTCCAGCTTACTGTTTAGTATTTTCTCAAACTCATTGATGTTATTATTTTGACTCATGAGTTGTATTGTGACTATCATATTCTTTTATCATATTCGTGCTATTCTCCATTTTAGATCTGTGATTGAGTATATTGATATTATTGGTGACTTATTATATTGCTAGATAGATTACCCAAACAACGTTCTACCGCCGATTTTGTGACGTAGGCTAGGCATTGTTCCCGACTTGCATCCCTACACCGGATGCGGATCATGACATATTTTTAGTGGTGGCACATGTAGGTCTTCGAGGTCGTAACTAGTGCGATTCATAGTGGTGCTCTTATTTGAGTGCTATTACGAGCCTGTGGATATAGGATATAGGCTATATGCTGAGAATACTCGATCACATCTCGAAAAAACTCTTTTGATTCATTCAACTATTCTTCCTTGATATTGATATTTGATCTTTAAACCGTCCTTCCTTTGAGTGTCTTACATCATGTGCCGTATTAATTCTTTCTTTCGCTTTGTCTCAGGATGCCGCCTAAGACTAGATCACAGCAGAGGAGAGCAGCTTCTGAGAGGTCTGCGACTTCCCAGGGGCCTGCACCAGTCACTTCCCTGGTGATTGACGTGTCAGCTGCATTCGGGGGTCCGCCTCCTACTCAGAGGACTGTGCCGGCTGTATTTGAGGGACTTTCACTTCTACCTTCCGTGCCAGCAGATGTAACGCAGATGTTCACACTATTTCGCGAGATGTTAGAGGCGCAGAGGGCTCAGTCTGAGGCACACCAGAGGCAGACTGACTTCTTTCAGCAGGGCATTGAGAGTGCTCATTCGCTTGCTCATGTCGTAGTAGAGAGAAGAGTTCCGGTCCAGCAGCAGGTTGCTCCTCAGGTTGCTCAGCTTCGACCAGACAACATTCAAGAAGCTGGAGTCTAGGGTCTTCAAGGGGACAGATGGCATCGTCTACGCTGATGATTGGCTCGAGAACATTGAGCGTCTCATGAGGGTATACTGTCTTTCTGAGGATCTGAAGGTTGAGGCGGTAGGACTTCAGCTGTTCGACGTCGCCCGTACTTGGTTCAGGAATGAGCCAATTCTTGTTGATACAAGATAGTCTTGGGAGGTGTTCAAGGACCTTTTCAAGAAGAAGTTCTTCGCTCGGGTAGACATGTTAGACTTGGAAAGGCAGTTTGAGAGCCTCATTCAGGGGAGCATGTCTGTGGAGAATACGCTGCAAAGTTCGGCAGGTTGAGTCAATTTGTAGAGTATTTGGTAAGAGAGCCGGAGGTTCGAGCTATTCGTTTTTGCGAGGGTCTAAACTGGAAAGTGAAGATCCTTATTCCATCTTTTTATAATACATACTCGGAGATACTTGAGGAGGCACGCAAGGTTGAGCGGGAGTTGGGTTTGAAGCCCAAGAGAGATCACGATTCTTTTCTAGGGGCTAACAGCAGCACAGTATCTGCCAAGCATCCTTATTTCTAGTCCAGGCCTTTTCAGCAGCCACAACAGCACTAGACTCCAGCTTGGGCGTCATTTTACCAGGCACCGCAGCAGCAGAGACAGTTACAGCAAGCTTTCTGCCACTTTTGCAAGAAGTCCAGCCACATCTAGAAAGTTTACAGGAAGAGGTTGGGAGTTTGTTTGTATTGTAGTACCGAAAGGCATCAGCTGAGAGAGTGTCATTCCAATCCTTGTCGTGCAGTTCAGGAAGCAGCTCCAGCTTCGAGGACATAGGCGAGACCACCTGTAGTACAACCGAGGGGACCACCACTTCCGACCCAGCAGCAGCGTTATGCCCAGCACCAACATCAGAGAGGTGCACGCCAGGGACAAGCATTCGCTATGACAGTCGAGGAGGTCGAGCCCACCGGAGATGTCATCACAGGTTCTATTCTTCTTGATTCTATTCCAGCTTTAGCTTTATTTGATAGTGGTACTTCCCATAGTTTTATATCTATTTTTTTTGCTCTGAAGCATAGTTTGGTAGCTGAGTCTTTGCTTAGGACTTGTAAGATTATGACCGGGGGAGGCATTATCCTGGTTAATGATATTTGCAAGGATCGGAGAGTTACTCTAGGAGGCCGGGAGCTGAGTGCGTGTCTACTTGTAATGCCACTTCCGAGCTACGACATTGTACTCAGGATAGATTGGTTGAGTAGGCACCGTGCTAGTATAGTTTGTAGAGGAGGTAGAGTTTCGTTTGGTCTGCCAGGAGAGCCAGAGTTTGAGTTTGCTAGAGGAGCTGCAGAGCAGGGAGAAGGCATTATCTGTGGAGCTATAGTGGAAGACAAGGAGTTGCCGCATCCGTTGATAGCAGAGTTCTTGGATGTGTTTTCTGAGGAATTGTCAGAATTACCGCCAGATCGAGATATTGAATTCTCTATAGACTTGGTGCCAGAAGCAGAACCAATTTCACAGCATGTCTATAGAGTAAACAACAGCGAGCTGGTCGAGCTAAAAAGCAGGTGGACAAATTACAAGATAAGGGGTTTATCAGATAAAGTTCTTCACCGTGGGGAGCCCCGGTATTGTTTGTACCGATGAAGGATGGATCAGTGCACATGTGCATTGATTACAGGACATTGAATAATCTCACTATCAAGAATAAATACCCTTTGCCACAGATTGATGACTTGTTTGATCAGTTGAGTGGTGCCAAGGTATTTTCTAAGATAGACTTGAGATCAGGCTACCACCAGGTAAAAGTGAAGACGGAGGACATACCGAAGACTGCTTTTAGAACTCGGTATGGTCAGTATGAGTTTATGGTGATGTGGTTTGGGTTCACTAATGCCTCGACAGTATTTATAAATTTGATGAACAAGGTGTTCCATCAGTACCTTGACAAGTTCGTGGTGGTGTTCATCGATGACATACTCATATACTCGAAGATAACGGAGGAGCACGAGGAGCATTTGCGGATTGTGTTGGATGTGCTGAGGAAGGAGAAGCTGTATGGGAAGCTGTCCAGGTGTGAGTTCTTCCTGGACAAGGTGGAGTTCTTGGGACATGTTATGACTGGTGATGGTATTTTAGTAGATCCTAAGAAGATCACAACAGTGGAGTCTTGGAAGATCCCGAGTTCAGTAGCAGAGATCAGGAATTTCTTGGGATTAGTAGGCTACTACAGGAAGTTTGTGCAAGATTTTTTGAGGATTGGCGAGCCGATGACTAGACTCACCAGGAAGGATGCAGAGTTTGTTTGGATAGAGAATTGCCAGGTTGTTTTTGAGGAATTGAATAAGATGTTGACGTCTGCTCCTATTTTGACGTTGCCATGAAGGTCTGGAGGTTTTACTATTTATAGTGATGCATCGAAAAAATGTTTGGGTTGCGTTCTTTACCAGAATGGAAAAGTGATTGCTTATGTATCCAGTCAATTGCGTCCTCATGAGAAGAACTATCCTATCCATGATTTGGAGTTGGCAGCAGTCATCTTTGCCCTTAGTGTGTGGAGATCTTCACAGACCACAAGAGCTTGAAGTACGTTTTCATGCAGAAGGAGTTGAATATGAGGCAACGTCGGTGGTTGGAACTGATGAAGGATTTTGATATATCTTTGCAATATCATCCTGGGAAAGCTAATGTTGTTGCCGATGCCTTGAGTAGGTATCCGGTAGCTATGTTGTTGACATATGATCGATATTTGTTGGAGGACTTGGAGAGCTTGGGAATTGAGGTGATAGTTCCTGGTTTTGCTATGCAGATGTGGGGGTTGCAGATACCCTCAGAGTTGATGGACAAGATCAAGGTAGCCCATGTCACGCCCCGGACCCGCCCGGGCCGCCGCTCCGCCCTGCCCCACCCCGTGCAGCCGGAAATTAACGAACCGGACACGTATCACCGTGCCTCGGCGTGCCGGACGCAAATCACCGCGCCCGTCCCACAGGTGCGAGGGAGGAAGGGAGCCAAGCGAATGGCCCGTTCGAGCTTTCGGGGGACGTGATGCCGCACGGGCCTGGGGTTGCGCCCGTGCAAGGCCAATCGTTTAAGTTGATAGTTGGCTATCATCGCATCAATCGAGTAAGCAACGGAAAGGGACTTGTTGCAATGCAATGCATTAGCCAACTGAGTGTTCGGGACAATCGAGGCAACTTGGGTTTCCTTTAGCAAAGGCACACGTTCGTTCCATACATTATGCCCCCTTCTACGATAGCATTCTCGGGGCAACAATCGAAACCAGGATTCCGGGTCTTCGGGACTGTGGCACGCCTATCGCTCCCTCGGACGATCCAGTACCTGCGAACAAGTAAACTGTTGGTGGGTCAGCACTTTATACAAGTACTGGTGAGATAAATCAACTGAACAGAAACAAGCATTCACTCAAACAGGCACTAAGTAATCATGTTATAAAATATTGCATTACTAGTGATCTTACTAGTTTTACCTAGGTTCGTTTCATGCAGTTCTAGCAGAGTCGATTTACTTGTTTAGAAACATGTTTGAAAACAGAGTTTCATATTGAGTATGCAAGCAAGCAAACCGTTCATATTTCAGGGTGTGCGCAGCGTGTCTCGTGCGACTCGAGGGGTCTGATGCAAAACTAGACACACACAATGCACATTCTTAGGGGCAGTCACTATCCAAGCCAACACAATGACTTAGCTATATGCAGGACGGTCCCCGAGTATCTCAGGATCGGCAGCTGGTGGAACAGCATACCAATGACTCTTTATCTGATGCTAGAGGCAGCTGTGACTCATGGTTGCTTTACACTATCATGGTAGCAGCCGTGACACATGCAGTTCAGCTCTCCACCAATAGCCATTGTCCGATCGCGTGCGAATGCATGGAACACTATCAAATAAACTCTAGTATGCAGACGAGACGAACCATCAGAATACACTCATTGTTGCGGGGCAATCCGACTTATCACTTGAACACGTTCAGGCACAGTATGGTTCTCTCGAAGCATAGACGATAGTGAACATATTCATGCACTCTAAGCAGGCGATTCAGGATTCTCGTTAAGCAGGTATTGTTTCAAAGACAAGCTAGGTGAGTTCGTTCATTAACATGCAAGGCAGGTTCTATCATTCTCTTAAGAAAACATTGCAAGCAAAAACTCAGGTTATTATTAAGGCGTGCAAGAATCAGAGAACGAAGTTCTGCCCACTCACCTTGATATATAACGCCGGCGCGGAGCGGGGCGTTACATACTTACCAACAACAAAAAGTTTCGTCCTCGAAACTTCAAGGATAAACTTCTCGATATCCCGAGTAGCGATAGTGCCGTCCCTCGCCGTACTCAATCGAAACAATCAAGCAATTCAAGTTCAGGAAACATTTTGCACTTTGAGAATATCTATGGACTTATTGTATGGAATGCTCTTTGCAAAACCATATCGATAATATCTCAGAGTCATAGCAACGGTTTGGGCCAGAGAATCGATTCTGCTCTGATACCACTATGTCATGACCCAATTTCGTAGAATCACTTGAGGCGTCCCCCGAATCGTAACCGCCGTGCGGGCCTGGAGTTGCGCCCGCACAAGGCTTTAATGATTTGCATAGCAAGCACATATTCAGAGTACGCAGATAAATTGAAATACAGATTTAAAACATAGAAAAGTTCTCTTTATTGATAATGAACATCTATTACAAACTCTTGAACGAGTTAGCTAATATGCCGAACGACTTAGAAAAGAGATGACTCAAAATGAGATAGCAGTCCTGTACATTACATCCCTTTATAAACTCAAAATGATAAAGACCTCCAGGCTGGAGGATCGCTTTGCCACGGAGCTGCATTTGTGTATGAAGAGTTGCAGCTTCTGGCTTCAAAAAGCTTCGAGGCGCGGTGAAGATGCGCCAACAGCTTGGACTGGATCGGGAAGACAACTTCGGCTCCTCGCTCGGTTCGCCTTGGTGCGGAGAACCTGTTTCAACGAGGGTCAGCATATCGAAACATGCTGGTGAAGGTGAGCTAGCCGAACTATACCAATCAATACGTTGTTTAGTGAAGCATGTATATTTGTGGGTTTTTATCTTGCCTTAGTTCATTTACAAGTAAGCAGCATATTGAATTTACTGAAATGAACGTGCCACCGTTAGGTGGATTTTACCTGACCGTCTGAATTACCTGCACAATACTTACCATGCCTTCCCTGCCACGAAGACACAAGTTAGTATGCAACAGGTTTAAATATACAGGGGATCACTGGCGGGATGCCATAATGGACGGGGCATAGTACATGAATAAAATAACAAGTTACGCAATGAACAGGGGCGCCACAAGTTATTCCATCCGATACAGGCGACTATTCAGGACTTCCGTCCGGATCGGATCGGTGCCAGTGCCCCAGCAACCGTCCGCAGGAACTAAGACCTTGTGCACAAGTTGTCCGTGATCAACATATACACTAAGTTAGCAGTTGAGGCAAATCAGGACAATAACAGGCACGGGACAGTAACAGGAGGAGAGCTACTTTGGCATAGTCTCCCTATCAGATTATTGCATTCAGGATGAGTTATGTTCATAGCATAATTTAAAGAAGAGCATACATTCTAACTTGTATTATGCATATGATAAATATTTCCGAGCGAACACGCATGCAAGTAAGTAACCGTTCACAGTTTGATTGACAAGCAGTATTAACCAAGTCTATTCTCTTTTATCTTGGTTTCTTTTATTATTACTTGGTATCGTTTGATCGGGGCAAGGAGTGAAGCTTGGAAGCAGGGCTAGCTAATCGGGTTGGTAGCCACTCACTTAGATAGTTGGAAGGAGAAGGAAAGAGGCGCTTCACGACTCTGCTCGCAAGCCGCCTACTGCTCGTTCACCTGCACACGAACAGCTTGATTAATACTTCTTCCTCTCTTTCCAATCTCGGAATAGAAGTGCAAGTCAATGAACGAAAACAATGAAAACCATCAAAACCGTTCAAGGAAAACAAGCAAGTCCCAAAACCAACTCAAAGCACGAAAGCAACAAGCGACATCGAAAACCGAGGCAATAAAAGATAGCAGCGGAGAGGTCCCTCCTGACTCTGCCGCTAAGCCGATCCTTGGGGCACAGTCCACTGAATATGGGAATCGATTCCGAAGAAACAAATCCATAACGAGGACGAGTTCTTAATTCAATCTATCCCGATCGAACGATACCGTCTTGTGTTTCTTAGCCGCGCTCTCCGCACCGGGAGAACGGGGCGCTATAGCCCAGTATGAGGATCTATCTCTGAGGAGCATCAGAGCTCAGGTGAGCATGATTGGAGGATGATTTTACCATTGTTGAGGATGGTTCTTTGCGGTATGGTATTAGATTTTGTGTGCCTAGTAGGGAGCTGCATTAGGAGGTATTGCATGAAGCGCATCACTCTCAGTATTCCATACATCCAGGTGCCAATAAGATGTATCGGGATATGCGAGAGAGTGTGTGGTGGTATGGCATGGAGAGAAAAGTGGCACAGTTTGTATCCAGATGCTTAGCATGCCAGCAGGTAAAAGTCGAGAGGCAGAGGCCAGGAGGTTTACTTTAGCCATTACCCATTCCAGAGTGGAAGTGGAAGCACATTACTATGGATTTTGTGTCCAGACTTTCACGATCTCCAGGAGGGCAAGACGCAATTTTGGTCATCGTTGACAGGTTGACCAAGTCGGCCCACTTTTTGCCTTTCAAGGTGGGTTTATCTACAGAGAAGCTGGCAGAGATGTATGTGAGGCAGATCGTCAGGATACATGGAGTTTCCGTCAGCATAGTCTCGTATCGGGATAGTCGTTTTACTTCTCATTTTTGGAGGAGTTTGCAGGCGAGTTTGGGCACCCAGCTCAAGTTCAGTACTGCATATCACCCCCAGACAAATGGACAGTCAGAGAGGACTATTCAGACTCTCGAGGATATGCTGCATACTTGTGTACTAGATTTTAGGAGTTCTTGGGAGGACTATCTCCATTTGGTAGAGTTTGTTAACAACAGCTACCAGGCTAGTATAGAGATATCACCATTTGAGGCTCTGTACGGTCGGAGATGTCGTACTCCCTTGTCATGGGACAATGTTGGAGAGAGAGTTTTGCTAGGGCCAGAGATGGTTGTGGATGCAGCGGAGAAGGTTAAGCTGATCAGAGACAGACTTCGAGTGGCGCAGGACAGACAGCGGCATTGGGCCGATAGCCACCGGAGACCTTTGGAGTTTGAGGTATAATTTTAGATTTTTTGTGTTTTGTGATTGTTATTGGTTATTTGTTATAGATTAAGTTCTTAAAGTTGTATTTTGTTCTAGGTTGGTGGTTTGGTATTTCTGAGGATTTCTCCGATACGAGGCACGATTCATTTTGGTGGAGGTGGGAAGCTTAGTCGGCGATTCATCAGACCTTTCACTATTCTCAAAAGGGTCGATGCAGTTGCTTATAAACTTGACTTGCCACCTGCATTAGAGGGAGTGCACAACGTGTTTCATATGTCGCAGTTGAGACGGTAGGTGGCAGATCCTTGTCACATGTTGGATCACTTGAAGATTGAGGCGGGCCCTACTCTTAGCTATCCAGAGCAGCTAGTTGAGATTCTGGATCGGAGAGAGAAGGTACTGAGGAACCAGACTATTCCCTTGGTACGCATCGTATGGAGGCATCACTCTCTGGGGGAGTCTACTATAGCGCCCCGTTTCCCCGGTGCGGGGATCGCGGCTAAGAAACACAAGACGGTATCGTTCGATCAGAATAGATTGAATTAAGAACTCATCCTTGTTATGGATTTGTTTCTTCGAAATCGATTCCCATATTCAGTGAACCGCGCCCCAAGGATCGGCTTAGTGGCAGAGTCAGGAGGGACCTCTCCGCTGTTATCTTTTATTGCCTCGGTTTTCGATGTCGCTTGTTGCTTTCGTGCTTTGAGTTGGTTTTGGGATTTGCTTGCTTTCCTTGAACGGTTTTGATGGACTTCATTGTTTTCGTTCATTGACTTGCACTTTTATTCCGAGATTGGAAAGAGAGAAAGAAGTATTAATCGAGCTGTTCGTGTACAGGTGAACGAGCAGTAGGCAGCTTGCGAGCGGAGTCGTGAAGCGCCTCTTTCCTTCTCCTTTCCTTCTAACCAAGTGAGTGGCTACCAACCCGATTAGCTAGCCCTGCTTCCAAGCTTCACATCTAATAAATCTGCATTCTTCTTTGCCCCGATCAAACGATACCAAGTAATAATAAAAGAAACCAAGATAAAAGAGAATAGACTTGGTTATTATGCTTGTCAACCAACTGTGAACTGTTATCATACTGTATGCTAGTTCGTTTATAACTGTTCTATCAATCGTGCTAAGTATGGAACACCTTGTATGCGTTAAATTGTTCAAGGAGGCTATGTTAAATGAATCATGCAATACCGACTGTCCTGTACTACTGTTTGCCTCAACTGCATGAACTGTTAACTTAGTAAACGTACTGTTCGATCACGGACAACTTATGCACAAGGTAACTGGTTCCTGCGGACGGTCGCTGGGGCACTGGCACCGATCCGGTCCGGACGGAACTCTACTGTATAGTCAACTGTACTGGACGAAATAGCTTGTAGCACCCACTGTACTTTCGCTGCAAACCATTCTCGTCTATGACTAGTGTCCTTTATGGCAACGCCAGTGATCTATTGTATATTTAAACCTGTTGCAAACTAACTTATGTCTTCGTGGCAGGGAAGGCCTGGTAAGTATTGTGCAGGTAATTCAGACGGTCAGGTAAAATCCACCGAACGGTGGCACATTTATTTCAGTAATTCTATATGCTGCTTACTTGTAAATGAACTAACGCAAAGATAAAAACTCACAAAATATGCATGCTTCATTAAAACAACGTGTTGATTGGTATAGTTCGGCTAGCTCGCCTTCACCAGTATGTTTCGACATGCTGACCCTCGTTGAAACAGGTTCTCCGCACCAAGGCGAACTGAGCGAGGAGCCGAAGTCGTCTACCCGATCCAGTCCAGCTGTTGGCGCATCTTCATCGTGCCCCTTTGAAGCATTTTGAAGCCAGGAGCTTGCACTCTTCATACACAATGCAGCTCCGTAGCAAAGCTGCCCTCCAGCCCGGAGGTCTTTATCATTTTGATGTTATAAAGGGATGTAATGTACAGGACTGCTATCTCATTTTGAGTCAACACTTTTGTAAGCCGTTCGGCATATTAGCTAACTCGTTCAAGAGTTTGTAATAGATGTTCATTATCAATAAAGAGAACTTTTCCATGTTTCAACTTGTGTTCAATTTATCTGCGTACTCTGAATATGTGCTCGTTATGCAAAATACTTTAGCCTTGTACGGGCGCAACCCCAGGCCCACACGGTATCACGATTCGGGGGACGCCCCAACGATTCTACGGAATCGGGTCATGACATAGTGGTATCAGAGCACAGATTCAAGTTCCTTAGACTCTCGTACTGGAAAAGTTCCTTTAACGATCAAATTCCTGTGCGAACTCTTGAACTCGCTAGGCCAAAATGAGATACGTTCATGCAATAAGTCCATAATACATTATAATTCTAATGTAATTTACCTTCTTTTGAAGGAATGGCTCCAGCGCAATCGGCAGTGCAAGCACCGGACGAAACCCAAGGGCAACAAAGTAGTTTGGGCACTTCGGAAAGTTCAAGGAGCCAGCGAGCCACGCCAAGCATCGATCCCATCCAGCAAATATTGCGGATGTTGGAGGAAAACCAACAAAGGGACGAGGCTCGCTACGAACGGACCGAGAAGCGAGCGGAAGAGAGTCAGCTCAAGTTTCAAGACAATATAGAAGCACGATTCTCAGTCCAACAAAAGCAGGTGGATGCCCTGCAACAGATCGTTCAGACTTTGGCTTCCAACCATTCCACGGCGAGAGCGCCGACTCCGGTGGAACAGCCCGTGCTTGAAGTAGAGATGCCGCAAATTCCAAGGCCGAGGGACGTGACTCCTTCGACTTTGGCCACTTCAAGAAAGTCTGCAATACCCCATTCAACGGGACTGAGGACGCAATCGTAGCTCTAGATTGGTTGGACGAACTTGAAGATCACTTCGCTCTGCTAGAGGTCCCCGAAGAGAAGCGCGTCGCCTGCGCGCAACTACAGCTCTGCCTCAACGCGCACGATTGGTGGGACGTGCATCGATGATCTCTCTAATTTGATCACGGAGAGGAGGCGATCTCGTGGACGACTTTTCGTGCCGCGTTCGAAGAGGAGTTCGTACCCCTCCAGTACAACGTCAAATGGAGAATGTGTTCGTGCAACTGAGGCAGGACAGTATGACAGTTAAGCAATATTTCGCCGAGTTCAACCGACTCTCCAAATTCGCTAGGGCCTATTTACCTGATGCAGCGAGTCGAGCTAGAAGGTTTGAAGGCGGTTTGCGCCCTGCCATTCATGGACACGTAGTCGTTCATCAGTATCATACAATGCGTGAAGTCATGAATCACGCCTTATCTCTCGAACCACATTATCCTCACGTTCCTGCCGGTGCTGTGCATACCTACAATCACAAACGCCAAAGCAACGACAGAGGAAACAACGCTGCAAAGTGTTCGAACAACGGTGGCAAGCATGAAGAAAAGTTAGACAAAGTATGTCACTTCTGTAGGCGGCCGGGGCACGCAATAGATAAGTGTCGCCTGAAACTTGGGTTATGTTTAGTTTGCGGTGAAGCAAACCATACCGTTCGTGACTGTCCACTGAGCTACCTCAATAACCGTCGCCCACAACAGAATAATCCCTAACGGTAGGTTTTATCCTAAGTTTCGGGACGAAACTTCCAATTAGTTGGGTAGGATGTAGCGCCCCGTTCCCCCGGTGCGGGGATCACGGCTAAGAAACACAAGACGGTATCGTTCGATCGGGATAGATTGAATTAAGAACTCGTCCTCGTTATGGATTTGTTTCTTCGGAATTGATTTCCATATTCAGTGGACCGTGCCCCAAGGATCGGCTTAGCGGCAGAGTCAGGAGGGACCTCTCCGCTGTTATCTTTTATTGCCTCGGTTTTCGATGTCGCTTGTTGCTTTCGTGCTTTGAGTTGGTTTTGGGATTTGCTTGCTTTCCTTGAATGGTTTCGATGGTTTTTATTGTTTTCGTTCATTGACTTGCACTTCTATTCCGAGATTGGAAAGAGATGAAGAAGTATTAATCGAGCTGTTCGTGTGCAGGTGAACGAGCAGTAGGCGGCTTGCGAGCGGAGTCGTGAAGCGCCTCTTTCATTCTCCTTTTCTTCCAACCAAGTGAGTGGCTACCAACCCGATTAGCTAGCCCTGCTTCCAAGCTTCACATCTAATAAATCTGCATTCTTCTTTGCCCCGATCAAACGATACCAAGTAATAATAAAAGAAACCAAGATAAAAGAGAATAGACTTGGTTATTATGCTTGTCAACCAACTGTGAACTGTTATCATACTGTATGCTAGTTCGTTTATAACTGTTCTATCAATCGTGCTAAGTATGGAACACCTTGTATGCATTAAACTGTTCAAGGAGGCTATGTTAAATGAATAATGCAATACCGACTGTCATGTACTACTGTTTGCCTCAACTGCATGAACTGTTAACTTAGTAAACGTACTGTTCGATCACGGACAACTTGTGCACAAGGTAACTGGTTCCTGCGGACGGTCGCTGGGGCACGCACCGATCCGGTCCGGACGGAACTCTACTGTATAGTCAACTGTACTGGACAGAATAGCTTGTAGCACCCACTGTACTTTCGCTGCAAACCATTCTCGTCTATAACTAGTGTCCTTTATGGCAACGCCAGTGATCTATTGTATATTTAAACCTGTTGCAAACTAACTTGTGTCTTCGTGGCAGGGAAGGCCTGGTATGTATTGTGCAGGTAATTCAGACGGTCAGGTAAAATCCACCGAACGGTGGCACGTTTATTTCAGTAATTCTATATGCTGCTTACTTGTAAATGAACTAAGGCAAGATAGAAACTCACAAAATATGCATGCTTCATTAAAATAACGTGTTGATTGGTATAGTTCGGCTAGCTCGCCTTCACCAGTATGTTTTGACATGCTGACCCTCGTTGAAACAGGTTCTCCGCACCAAGGCGAACCGAGCGAGGAGCCGAAGTCGTCTACCCGATCCAGTCCAGTTGTTGGCGCATCTTCACCGTGCCCCTTTGAAGCATTTTGAAGCCAGGGGCTTGCACTCTTCATACACAATGCAGCTCCGTGGCAAAGCTGTCCTCCAGCCCGGAGGTCTTTATCATTTTGATGTTATAAAGGGATGTAATGTACAGGACTGCTATCTCATTTTGAGTCAACACTTTTGTAAGCCGTTCGGCATATTAGCTAACTCGTTCAAGAGTTTGTAATAGATGTTCATTATCAATAAAGAGAACTTTTTTATGTTTTAACTTGTGTTTAATTTATCTGCGTACTCTGAATATGTGCTCGTTATGCAAAATACTTTAGCCTTGTGCGGGCGCAACCCTAGGCCCGCACGGCATCACAATTCGGGGGACGCCCCAACGATTCTACGGAATCGGGTCGTGACATCTACCTGGGAGAGAGGATAAAATGCGAGAGCGTTACCCATATTTGTTTGTGCCTTGAGGTATGTTCTGATGTGTTCTTTCCTAGTTATGTTATGTTATTTCCTGTTCTGTTCTATTTATTTCAGGGGGTAGTTTTTATCTTTGAATTTCGAGGACAAAATTATTTTAAGGGGGTAGACTTGTTACTAC
The DNA here is from genome assembly GCA_036927795.1 of Iris macrosiphon. Lineage (NCBI taxonomy): Eukaryota > Viridiplantae > Streptophyta > Magnoliopsida > Asparagales > Iridaceae > Iris > Iris macrosiphon. The sequence goes on from JAYESA010000007.1 coordinate 210,630,809, forward strand.
CACATTTTCTAGGAGAGGGTAGTTTGGTCATTTCATAATTATTAAATATTGTGCATGTTGACTAATTATTTATTGTATTATTTAATTTTTGTTAGATATTAGTTTATTATTTTGGACTTATGTTAGTGGACCTAACTAGTTTAGTTTAGACCCATGGGCCAACATTTATAATTAATTAGAATTGAGCTCAATTAGAAGCCTATTTATTAGAATGATAATTAATTTAATTAAACCATTAGACTAGAACCTTTCTTCCTTAATTATTTCTTCATGGGAGGCCCCAATGGGTATATTGGATATTACATAGTAGCTTGAGGGAGGGGCTAAGGGGGTCGACCTATTTAAAAGAGGGGGGAAATTTTCTCTCTCCTCTTTTTATTTCAAATATATATCTAGAATTTTTCTCAACCAAATTTCTTCATTCCCACATCATTTTTCTACCATATTTATTTCTAATTTCTTCTCAAATCACCATTGGAGACTAGTAGAGCAAGGATCTAGAAGGAGAAAGCAAGGATCTATAAAGAGGAGCAAGGATCTACAAGTTGAAGGCCAATTTCATCAATTTTGGAGGTTGCATTGGGAATCCTTCTCCCAATAGGTATAATTCAGTTTTTTCCCCTTTAATTAGGTTCTAAATCTGAGATTTAACCATGAGAAACCATCACACATGCATAAGCTACCCATAGAAATTGAAATTAGGTTCATAGGAGGCCTATGGAGAAAGTTATGGTGTATTTTATGTCAATTTTGGGATTGACACATGTTATGGTTATCAATTGATCAATTAGACCAAATTAAAATGTGTTTATTTGTTTGTGGCTAGTGTCACATCCACAATTGGATACATGTAGGCCATATCCTAATAATTTGGTGATACGTGTTGATTTGAGAATTTTTCTTCCGACACGGGACTGCGTGCATGTCATATTTTGACACGGACACATAAATGTGTGTTTGACTCTTCGTATTGTTCATAAATAGTATTTTAGACTTGCTCGTATCCTTCGGGGTATATATGGTTATGTGGTGGACTCGTATCGCAAGCGTATCATAGATCTAGTGTGATACGGGTGCGATGCACTCCACGTGTTTGTTCATTGCGTTTCTAGACTTATATTGCATTGATCATAGCTATTGGTAATGTATATACTTCTATGTGTATATGTATATATATGTATGTACTTCTATGTGTGTGTGTGTGTGTGTGTATATATATATATATATATATATATATATATATATATATATATATATATATATATATATATATAAAAATAAATAAATAAATATATATATATATATTGATATGTACTTATATGTATTTGTCTATAGTTATCTATATATCTATTGTAATAGGTATATACTTGTGTATGCATAGTTTCATATATGTATATATGTGATGTATGATATATTTATATATATTGTCACGCCCCAGTCCCAAATTACGTAGGACTAGGAATACATAACATGCCAGCTACGCATTCGACCAGACTCCGGTCCGATTCGAATACGTATAAGCTGTACTAGAATATTCACTACCTATATAATCAAGTAACTATGAATATCTATACCTCAATCCACAACGATCAGAATATATAAGAATGAGCTATATGTGCTAAAGTTGGCCGCCAGTAACCCATAAGCTCGAATAGACTCGAGAAGGAATATGTGTCTATAAAACTAGGCTATATCAGCAGATGAATAAACAATATGAATAATAACCATGACTTCGAAAGAAATGATATAAGTACCTGGCACCAATTCCTGTAAGATAAATCAACACACATCAGCAACTCCGGGCAGGCTCCACAACGGTCTATGCTGCAAAACTGGCAAGGGACCAGGTTCTCAGAGGGACGTAACAAGGTACAAGAAACAACATGCCAAAATAAATGCAGTATATAAAATGAATCAATAGGGTAAACTAGGTAACCCGCTATGTGATATGCAAGTGAGAGCATCACTAGTACTCAGGCTGATACCACTACAAGCTCTGTGTCGGGGAGCCGGTAGCAGTAATATCACGTAATGTGCCTAGCTCTGATGTAGAGTCTACGGTCTCATAATAATAAATATATATATAAAATTAGCATGTAGTCTATGTGTCTCTCCCCACCCAATATAATCATACGTCTCATGTCCACGACGTCTCATGTCCATGTCACGCAAGATCATGACCTCTAACTGATGCAACAAGTCATAATGATAGCAAAGCATATGTAATATTTATGTCACGAATCCTGTAACCTATACAGAATTACCATGAATAACTCAGGAAGATTCTGTCTTATGAATAATGTCAGGTTTCCTATGGTATGACGTACTTGATAATGCAAGCACGAAAATGTATAGGGTCACGATATCAATCTCTAGGTGACGTTACACAACTCCGTGTACGGCGTTGACACCCGAATCTTATTCGGACACTAAGCAATGTCACACGGTCCTAGGTTGAACAGATAAATCATATAAGTAAATTAAGGGAATAATATAAAGCAAGTACTGCAAGATTGGCATGATACCCTTGCCTGGGGTTTGAACTCCAACAGTTGCTCCGGTAACTGCAAGATTAGTGTCTACATGTCCATAACGATGATACGAAGCCAACGGAATATCCAGAACTGGATTCCGATGAGCCGGTCACAAAATCGTCCTTCAAGTGGAGCCGTAGGGCCCACGATACGAAATTTTGTCAATATTCTCATAATGGAACCAAACTTGGGTAACAGGACCAGCGTATTGCTATGAGTCCAATGGCATAAGTTTTGTTTCGAAACGACGAGCACACACGAAGTTACAACGAGTTTCAGAACAGGCCCGATACGGGATATTTTTGACGGATACGCGTTGATTTCGGTGTGCACGCACATCCAAATCAACTTCTGCGAAATCTCACACATCCGTATTAACGATACGCACCTTTTGGTGCAAGTCACATACGACAAAGTTGCCTCGTTTAGCGGGACGTACCCCGTTTCGAAAAATTTTGGGTTTTGGAAACCAAGTTTTTGGTCAATTTCACCCGCGAATAAAATACACACACAACAAATTAGAATAAACTAATTATAGAGTCTAAATATCGGTTATGTTGTCTAATTTACTGTTTAAATTGAATCTAAAATTATTAAACAGGTTGGAAGAAAAATGGCCGTGAACATGGGGCTCCGAGACAGTTTTTGAAGTACATAATTCTGTATTTTTTTCTGTTTTGTGTCACATTTTGCGACTGACACAGGACACGATACCCCAAACTAGTTGCACAGGATTTCGAGAGGGTCAAGTGGTCTTCGCATAGGATTCAACATAACTAAATTTGGATCAACACACAGGGAGATACGAGAGCTAGAAGAAGGGTACCTTGATGCTGTTCGAGACTGGACAATTTTGCGGCGAGGTTGGCGGTCGATTTTCGGCGGCGTGCGGCGTCGTGTGGCGGCGGGCGGCGGCCGGGGATGGACGTGGGAGATAGGAGAGTGAGGGGGTGTGGTCGTCTGCTATGAAAGAGTGAGGGAGGGAAAGTTATGTGAAGGAGAAGAGGGAGGGGGAGGTCGCAGTTCGCGCGGGGTCGTGGGGGTTCTGTGCGTGGGGGTTAGCGGGTAAGCGGGTAGCGGGCTAGGGGTCGGCGGGTCGGGTCCGGATCCGACCCGCTAGGGCGATTGGGTCCGGTTTAGGTTAATTTGGGTTCGGTTCGAGTTGGTTCAGTCCGGTTTAAATAAAACAATAGTTTTTAACTATTTAAAAATAGTTTTTGAGTCCAATAAATTCCAGAAAAATTACACAACCACCAATAATTAATTATACACCCAAAAATATATTTTTTGTAATATTATAATACTTAATTTAATACATAAAAATATAATTTCTTTGAAGAACATTAATAATAAATAATTAAAAAATTTAGAAAAATCCTAAAAATTATTTTTAAAATTCTAGAAAAATCTGGGTGTTTACAATCTACCCACCTTAAAAGGATTGCATCCTCGCAATCAAGAATTAACTACTAAGGATAACTAATCATGGTACCTATATGTAGTTCTTAGGTCATACCTGCATCTTCGAATATGTGAGGGTAACGTTGGCGTATGACATCCTCTCGTTCCCAAGTAGACTCGCCGGGGGAGTGATGTTTCCAAGCTACCCGAACCAATCTAATCGTCTGACCCCGTAATATCTTCTCACTAATGTCAAGTATCCCAATCGGCTATTCTTCATACCTCAAGCTATATCCTACTGAAATCTCAGAATGATCGACTACGTGACTTGGGTCTGTCACGTACCTCCTCAGCTGTGAGACATGGAATACATCATGCACTCTCTCTAAAGATGGGGGTAATGCAAGACGATACGTCACCTCACCAATACGCTCCAGAATATCAAATGACCCAATGTACCTCGGGCTCAGCTTGCTTCTGCTCCCAAATTGAATAGTACCTCGTGTAGGTGAGATCCTCAAGAATACATGTTCTCCTTCCTTGAACTCCAAAGGTCGGCGGTGTGCGTCAGCCCAATGCCTTTGTCTGTCCTGAGCTGCACGAAGACGACTCTGAATTTGCTTCACCTTCTCAACTGTCTGCATCACTAACTCCAGACCATGTATGTGACGCTTGCCAACGTCACTCCAATATATCGGTGATCTGCACTTCCTGCCGTACAATGCCTCGAATAGTGCCATCTGGATGCTCGCCTGGTAGCTGTTATTATAAGAGAACTCCACCAAGTGCAAATGGTCTTCCCAAGACCCTCCGAAGTCTAACATATACGACCTCAGTATATCCTCTTGGATTTGAATCGTACGCTCCGACTGACCGTCTGTCTATGGTTGGTAAGCAGTGCTGAACTTGAGTCGGGTGCCAAGACTCTCCTGCATGCTTCACCAAAAATGGGAAATAAATCTTGAGTCACGATCTGACACAATACTAAATGACACTCTATGTAATCTTACGATCTGTCGTATATACATGTCAGCTAGCAACTCCGTGGACTGTCCAACTCTGAACGACAAGAAATATGTCGACTTAGTGAGTCGATCCACAATAACCCAGACTGCATCCTTCCCACTGGGGCTCCGTGGAAATCCTGTAACGAAATCCATAGTGATATGTTCCCACTTCCATTCGGGTATGGGAAGCGGCTATAACATACCAACAGTTCTCTGATGCTCAGCCTTAACTTGCTGACAGACCAAACATTTTGCCACAAATCGTGCAATCTCTCTCTTCATCCCATGCTACCAATAGTACTCCCTCAAATCTCGGTACATCTTATTACCTCCCAGATGAATAGAATATATGGAGCTATGTGCTTCAGACATCAACTCATGTCTCAACTCCCCATTCGAAACATATAGGCGATTTTCGCACCTTAACATCCCGTCCTCATGGATTCGAAGTCCTATCTGCATGCCGGCTTTCGTTTTCTCTTTAAGTCTTTGGAACCTAGCATCTGTGGGCAATGCCGCCTTAATCCTCTCCACTAGTGATGGCTTAACTTTAAGATTCGCCAATAATCCACTCTGCCTCGGCAAAATAACCTCTATCTTGAGCTCCTATAGATCCTCTAATAGCTGGGGCTGCGTCGTCAAGAAATAAATTGTGGGCTTCCTGCTGAGTGCGTCTGCTACAATATTCGCCTTGCCCGGATGGTACTGTAAATCTATATCAAAATCGACCATCAACTCCAACCAACATCTCTGTCTCATATTGAGCTCTTTCTGAGTATAGACATACTTCAAACTCTTGTGATCAGTAAAGATTTCTACCCTCTCACCGTAAAGATAGTGCCTCCAAGATAGTGCCTCCATATCTTTAGTGTAAATATTACTGCAGCTAGCTCAAGATCGTACGTCGGGTAGTTTTTCTTATGAACCTTCAGTTGTCTCGATGCATAAGCGATAACTTTGTCATGTTGCATCAAAACACATCATAGTCCACTGCCTGACGTATCACTATAAACAACGAAGCCTTCCGATCCTGAAGGAAGAGTCAAGATCGGTGCTGTCGTCAATCGCCTCTTCAACTCCTCAAAGGCCTTCTGGCAATCTTCCGTCCATGCAAACTCCTGGTCCTTACGCGTCAACCGCGTCATAGGCTCCACAATCCTTGAGAAATTCTCCACAAACCTCCGATAGTATCCAGCAAGTCCGAGAAAACTTTTCACTTCCGTAACTGATGTAGGGGTAGGCCAAGTTTTTATTGTAGCAATCTTCTCCGGATCAACTGAAAGTCCTTCTCCTGAGATGATATATCCCAGGAAAGGCACCATATCCATACAAAACTCATATTTACTGAGTTTGGCATATAGCTTCTCATGTCTCAGCATCTCTAGCACGATTCTGAGATGCTCCTCGTGCTCTTCGTGGCTCTTGAAATATATCAAGATGTCATCAATAAACACAACCACGAACTTGTCCAAGTACTGATGAAAAACTCCGTTCATCAAACTCATGAACACAGCTGGCACGTTGGTTAAACCAAATGGCATAACTAAAAACTCACAGTGTCCATACTTGGTTCTGAAGGCTGTCTTCGGTATATCCTCCTTCCTCACTCTAATCTGGTGATAACCGGATCTAAGATCGATCTTTGAGAATACACTCACATCACTCAACTGATCGAATAGATCGTCAATGCGTGGCAAGGGGTATCGGTTCTTGATGGTTACAGCGTTCAGTGCCCTGTAGTTAATACACAGGCGTACCGTCCCATCCTTTTTTGGCACAAATAGTAGGGGTGTAACAGCTGGGTCATAAGATCTAATTTTGATACTAAAAGTCATAAGACAACTAAGGATTTAACTACTATGGCATGCTACGTAAGGTTCCATTTTCTTAAGGTCATAATGCGATTCTTATCACCATCATGAGCCACATCTGATCCCTAGCATCTAGCTACGTATTCCCTAAAGTATTCTGGTGCATTAGAATCAAACCCTCTATCCTCTCTTCCAATACTTTTAAATTACTTGCGATCTTTAAGGAAGGGTAAGGTTTTATTAGTTCTAGGCTTTTGATACTATATTCAATTCTTATGCTAAACTCTACACTAACCCTAGCATATAGGAATAACCTATCTACTATCCTACTGAGGGTAACCGTTTTCTCAAAAATTTATATCCAGTATATCTTCTTCTGCCTTGACAAGGATCTGCTTCTGGAGGAAACACCGTGCATGAACATTCATCTCTCCAAAATAGGAAGAGATGATAAACAATAATAAGGATGTCGAGGGGATTAAAAGAGTATAATTATGAAGTCCAAATGCGATAATCAAATGCTAAAAATTTTCAAGTCAGTTGTGGATTGAGATGCTATCACTGCTAACTTTGATTACAGGCTCGCTCGGTACCGGAAAGTAACTGAACGATTTAATCAGGACCTGTATGGGCCACCACAAAAATATGTCATGCCCCAGTCCCAAAATACGTAGGACTAGGAATACGTAACATGCCAGCTACGCATTCGACCAGACTCTGGTCCAATTCGAATACGTATAAGCTGTACTATAATGGTCACTACCTATATAATCAAGTAACTATGAATATCTATACCTTAATCCACAACGATCAGAATATACAAGAATGAGCTACATGTGCTAAACTCGGCCGCCAGTAGCCCATAAGCTCGAATAGACTCGAGAATGAATATGAGTCTATAAAACTAGGCTATATCAGCAGATGAATAAACAATATGAATAATATCCATGACTTCGAAAGAAATAATATAAGTACCTGGCACCAATTCCTGCAAGATAAATCAACACACTCCAGCAACTCCGGGCAGGCTCCACAACGGTCTATGCTGCAAAACTGGCAAGGGACCAGGTCCTCAGAGGGACGTAACAAGGTACAAGAAACAGCATGCCAAAATAAATGCAGTATATAAAATGAATCAATAGGGTAAACTAGGTAACCCGCTATGTGATATGCAAGTGAGAGCATCACTAGTACTCAGGCTGAGACCACTACAAGCTTTGTGTCGGGGAGCCGGTAGCAGTAATATCACGTAATGTTCCTAGCTCTGATGTAGAGTCTACGACCTCACAATGATAAATATATATATAAAACCATCCTGTAGCCTATGTGTCTCTCCCCACCCAATATAATCACACGTCTCATGTCAACGATGTCTCATGTCCATGTCACGCAAGATCATGACCTCTAACTAATGCAGCAAGTCATAATGATAGCTAAGTATATGTAATATCTATGTCACGAATCCTGTAACCTATACAGAATCACCATGAATAACTCAGGAAGATTCTGTCTTATGAATAGTGTCAGGTATCCTATGGTATGACGTACTTGATAATGCAAGCACGAAAATGTATAGGGTCGCGTTATCAATCTCTAGGTGACGTTACACAACTCCGTCTACAGCGTTGACACCCGAATCTTATTCGGATGCTAAGCAATATCACACGGTCCTAGGTTGAACAGATACATCATATAAGTAAATCAAAGGAATAATATAAAGCAAGTACTACAAGATTGGCAAGGTACCCTTGCCTGGGGTTTGAACTCCAACAGTTGCTCCGGTAACAGCAAGATCTTTCGGTACTCCTCCGGATGCTGAGATAAACATTATCATCACTCTCAGAAGATATAAAATAGCTAGTATTGACTACCCATAAGTCCAATTTGAACACAGGGGCAAAATTGACAGTTTTTGGTCAAAATGGGGTCCACATGTGGTCCACTTCGCACCGAAGAATGTGCCAGAGATAAAGTTTTTCAAATTCATCAAACTTAGTGTCTACATGTCCAAAACGATGATACGAACCCAACGGAATATCTAGAACTGGATTCAGATGAGCCGGTCACAAAATCGTCCGTCAAGTGGAGCCGTGGGGCCCACGATACGAAATTTTGTCAACTTTCTCAGAATCGAACCAAACTTGGGTCGCAGGACCAGCGTATTACGACGAGTCCGATGGCACAAGTTTCATTTTGAAACGACGGGCACACACAAAGTTACAACGAGTTTCAGAACATGTCCGATATGGGATTATTTTCGACGGATACGCATTGATTCCGGTGTGCACGCACATCCAAATCAACTTTCGTGAAATCTCACACGTCCATATTGACGATACACACCTTTTGGTGCAAGTCGCACACGACAAAGTTGCCTCGTTTACCGGGATGTACCTCGTTTCGAGAAATCTTGGGTTTTGGAAACCAAGTTTTTGGTCGATTTCATCCACGAGTAAAATACAGCACACAGCAAATTAAAATAAACTAATTACAGAGTCTAAATTTTGATTATGTTGTCTAATTTACTGTTTAAATAGAATCTAAAATTATTAAACAGGTTGGGAGAAAAATGGCCGTGAACATGGGGCTCCGGGACAGTTTCTGAAGTATAGAATTGTGTATTTTTTCCGGTTTTGCGTCGCGTTTTGCGACTGACACAGGATACGATACCCCGAACTAGTTGTACGGGATTTTGAGAGGGTCAAGTGGTCTTCGCATAGGATTCGACAGAACTAAATTTGGATCAACACACAGGGAGATACGAGAGCTAGAAGAAGGGTACCTTGATGCTGTTCGAGACTGGACAATTTTGCGGCGAGGTTGGCGGTCGATTTCCGGCGGCGTGCGGCAGCCGGGGATGGACGTGGGAGATAGGAGAGTGAGGGGGTGTGGTTGTCTGCTGTGAAAGAGTGAGGGAGAGGAAGTTATGTGAAGGAGAAAAGGGAGGGGGAGGCAGCGGTTCGCGCGGGGTCGTGGGGGTTCTGTGTGTGGGGGTTAGCGGGTAGGCGGGTAGCGGGCTAGCGGGTCGGCGGGTCAGGTCTGAATCCGACCCGCTAGGGCGGTTGGGTCCGGTTTGGGTTAGTTTGGGTTCGGTTCGAGTTGGTTCAGTCCGGTTTAAATGAAACAATGGTTTTTAACTATTTAAAAATAGTTTTTGAGCTCAATAAATTCCAAAAAAATTACACAACAACCAATAATTAATTATACACCCAAAAATATAATTTTTGCAATATTATAATACTTAATTTGATACATAAAAATACAATTTCTTTGAAGAACATTAATAATAAATAATTAAAAATTTCAAAAAAATCTCAAAAATTATTTTTAAAATTCTAGAAAAATCTGGGTGTTTAAATATACTTGGGTAAGTCCCTACATGTATATGTGTATGTTATATATATATGTTATGTGTGGGGGTGAGTGTGTGCAATATAGGTACTTGATATGTTTATGTATGTAGATATTGGAGAAGCATATAGTATATATATATGTATGAATATAGATGCATGTTCTAGTGTTGTGTGTGTTGAAGAGAGAGGGGCTCAGTCAGTGAGCAGTGCAACAGCCATTCAACATGTACTAGCAGCAAACAACGACATCAACAGCAAACAGCGACAGAAACAGCAACAGCGACAGCAAACAGCAAACAGCAACAGCGACAACAACAGCAACAACAAACAGCGAGGCAGCAGCAGCAGTTGCACGAGCAACTGCTCAGCAACATCAAGGAGGTTCAGCACAGTAGCAGCAACAACATAGTTCCAGTTAGCTAGTTAGGTGTTTCAGTCAGTAGTTTAATTATTGGTTAGCAGTTCATTTGGTTAGTAGCTAGTATATAGTTAGTAGTATATACTTTAGATTATTATCTATTTATCTATATATCTTATGTGTATCTCAAAGTTATATATATATGTATGTATATATATGTCTATGTATTAGTTTGTATTGATAGTTAATATAGCATGGTAGTTAGTATTTAAATTCATATTAGTAAATACTAAGAGTTGGTATAAGTTTACACTAGAAGTTTATATTAGATTGATTGTAAGCACCCTAATTTTTTTAGAATTTAATATTTTTGTATTCTGAATTTCTGTGATTTAGGGAAAATTTTATTTTATTTTTAGCTAGTTATAATATATAATATAATTGAATTTATAATTATGTGTACTTAATTAATTGTTAATATTATACAGAAAATATATTTTTGGATGTACAACTATTAATAGTGTATTGTATAATTTTTCTGGAATTTATTGATATCCAAAACTATTTTAAAATATCCATATATATATATATATATATATATATATATATATATATATATATATATATATATATATATATATATATATATATATGAGAGAAGAGGGATGGGTTTTGCTGTGTACGTGGGGGGGGGGGGTGGTATTGGGTTTAATAGTGGATTTTAGTTTTAGTTAATGGGTAGGGTAGGTTTTGCTGTGTACGCGGAGGGTATTAGGGTTTTAATTCTTTCATTTCTTTATATATATATATATATACAACAAAACTAAACCCCTAACCCTAATTCCACGCCATCACCCACGCCACCCCGACCACCGCCGACCGCCGCCGTGCCGCAGCCCCTGAGCGCGGCCGACAGCGGCATCAACAGCAGCAACGCACACAACAACAACTTTACGATCCCTCCTTTGTGTGGAGCTTTCGGCCTCCTCGCTGATCCCTTTCACTCTCCGTCTTCGCTGGTACATTCACAACCTAACCCTCTAGGATTCTCTTTAAGTGGAACGAATTTAGGCACCCCGGTTTGATCGAAAAATCGACCGAAAGTTGGCAGAAAAATTATTCGGAAATAGTTCAGAATTTCAGTCCAAACCCCCATGTTCATGCCCAAATTTCTACCAACTCATTAATTATTTTCAAAATATAATTGAAAGAACTTTTTCACAATATAACCAAGAATTTTACTGTTCTTTTAGTTTTTATTAGTTTGCTTTAATGGTTAAATTATTCTTGTTCAAAAGCGACCAAAAACTTATTTTTAAAATACCTAAAATCTCGCGATACAAGGTGCGTTCCGCCAAACAAGGTGAATTTGTCGTGTGCAAGTTACACCAAAAAGTGTGTAACATAAACGTGGACGTGTGGGCTCTCGCGGAACTTGATTTGGATGTGCGTGCACACCGGAATCAACACGTATCCGCCGAAAAGCCCTGTATCGGGTCTGTTCTGACACTCGTTGTAACTTCGTGTGTACTTATCGTTTCGCAACAAAACTTGTGCCATCGGATTCACAGTGTTACGCTGGTCATGTGACCCAAGTTTGGTTCAATTCTGAGAACGTTGACGAAACCCCATTTTGTGGGCCCCACGGTTCTACTTGATGGACGATTTTGTGACCGGCTCATCGAAATCCAGTACTGGATATTTCGTTGGGTTTGTACCATCGTTCTAGACTTGTAGACACTAAGTTTGATGAAATTGGAGAACTTTGTCTTTGGCACATTTTTGGTGCGAAGTGGGCCACATGTGGACCCCGCTTTGACCCAAAACTGTCAATTTTGCCCCTGTGTCCAAATTGGACTTATGGGTAGTCAATCCTAGCTATTTTTAGTATTTTGAGAATGTTGGTGATGTTTGTTTCAGCATCCGAAGGTGTTTGTGTAGATTCTACTTTCCTAGGAGCAGTTGACGGAGTTCAGAATCCAGGCAAGTGTACCTTGCCATGATGTATCACAGTTTCTTGCCTTTATTATCTTATTTAGTTATTATAGTTATTTGATATGACTGATGTGTGTGTTTATCCTAGGACCGTGAGACATTGTTTAGCGTCCGAACAAGATTTGGGTGTCGATGCCGTACGCGGAGTCGTGCAACGTCACTTAGAGAGTCGATTCCACGATCCTATTTTTACGTGCTTGCTTTACCAAGTACGCCATACCCTAGGACACTTGACACTATTTCATGTAACATAATCTTTCTTGATTTATTCATGGGGATTCTGTATAGGCTTACAGGATTCGTGATATGAGACTTGCATATTATATAGATATTATTATGACTCGTTGTACTAGCTAGAGGTCATGATCTTGCGTTTTATGGACATGAGACATCGTGGACATGAGATATGAGGTTACATTGGGTGGGAAGAGTTTTCATCGTGCTCTGGGCATATTTTTACTATTACTATTTATTGTGTATTAGGCATTAGGTTCCTTATACGGAATCTAAGGTATTATATATGTATATACAGCTTCCTCCTGGTTCCCCCACACGGAGCCTTGAGTGTACTATTAGCATACGGAAGTATCCATTGGGATCTTTCGTGAGTACCAGCTAGGGGTACGATACTGTCATGCCCCAGTCCCAAAATACCGAGGGACTAGATACGTGGCAATGGCCAGCAGCACACACTGATGGACAAACCCAATTTAATGGATCCACCAGGGCGTACTTAAGCTGTAGTACAACAAAAAGGGTCTAGATATACTAATCTCATCCACAGAAATGAATATAACAATATCAGAATCATAAAGCAAGATCAATCTCAATAAAATATAATACTCGAGAAATAACCCGATAATGAGTCTGATACATCTGTCAAGATACAAGAAATAAGATAACCACAGCAAATACTGAGTATGGAAACAGTATATACTCAGAAGATACCCTCAGGGATCACTCGTCTACTGGATCTGGTACTGCTCCAGTGTCTGCTCCTGCTCCTGCTCCTGCTAATGCTCCTGTCCCGTATACCTCGGGGTCGATCTCATCTGCTAATCCTGGGGACATAATCCGGATCCAGGTCCTCAGGGGACATAGCAAGGTACAAAATAACTCAAGCCATAAATAATGCAGTACAGAAAATAAAGAAAATAAATAGGGTCAATATGTAACCATCTATGTGAAATGCAAGTGAGAGCATCACTAGTACTCAGGCTGAGACCACTACAAGCTCTGTGTCGGGGAGCCGGTAGCAGTAAATAACATGTAATGTGCCTAGCTCTGCTGGAGAGTCTACGGCCTCACAATAGTAGTAGGTATATATAACATGTAATGTGCCTAGCTCTGCTGGAGAGTCTACGGCCTCACAATAGTAATAGATATATATAAAACAGCCTGTAGCCTGTGTATCTCTCCCCACCCAATGTAACCACACGTCTCATGTCCACAACGTCTCATGTACATGTCACGCAAGATCATAGCTAATGCAATAAGTTATCTAAGATCTATGAATATAATGTCTATGTCATAAAACCTGTATCCTATACAGAATCACTATGAATATCTCAGGAAGATTCTGTCTCATAAATAGTGTCAAGTGTCCTGGGTTATGATGTACTTGATAAGACAAGTACGAGAATGTAAAGGGTCACGAATGTCCATCTCTAGGTGACGTTACACAACTCCGCGTACAGTATTGGCACCCGACTAATAATCGGACGCTAAGTAAGTCACACGGTCCTAGGTCAAGCATACACAACAATATAAATGAATTAAGAAAAATATGTAACAAGACTGCAAAGTTGGCAAGGTACACTTGCTTGGGGTTCGAATACCAACAACTGTCCCTGTATCAGTGGATCCTGCAGGTACTCCTCCAAAAACTGTAATAAATATCACCAACAGTCTCAGAAGATATCAAATAGCTAGAAACGCCTGTCCTTAAGTCCAATTTGAACACAGGGGCAAAAATGACAGTTTCTGGTCAAAGCGGGGTCCACATGTGGGCCGCTTTGCACCGGAAAAACGTGTCAGGGTCAAAGGTCTCTAAATTCGTCAAACTTAGTGTCAACAAGTCAAGAACGATGATACGAACCCAACGGAACTTCCAAAATTGGATTTCGATGAGCCGATCACAAAATCGCCCGTCAAGTGGAGCCGCGGGGCCCACGATACGCGATTTTGTCAACGTTCTCAGAATTGAACCAAACTTGGGTCACAGGACCAGCGTATTGCTACGAATCCGATGGCATAAGTTTCGTTTTGATCCGACGTGTGTACACAAAGTTACAACGTGTTCCAGAACAGGCAGATATGGGGCGTTGCCGGCGGATACGCGTTGATTCCGGTGTGCACACACATCCGAATCAACATCTGCGAAATCCCGCACATCCGTATCAACGACGCGCACTTTTCGGTGAAGACCGCGCACGACCAAGTCGTCCCGTTTGGCGGGACGCACTCAGTTCCAGGGTAAAATAGGGCGTTGGTTTTTCTGTTTTTGGATCGCGATTTGCGATCGCCACAGGACGCGACGCACCGAGCGGGTTACACGGCATCGAGAGGGTTACACAGCCTACGCGTCACAACTGACAGAACATAAAATGGAGCAACGAGGAAAGAGAACGGATTACCTGAACAGGGCTCCGTGGAACGAGAATTTCTCGTGTCCGGGTTACTGTTTCGTGTCCTGGTTCGAATCTGCCATGTCCGGGTTACAGGGATGCTGCTGTGTCCGGGTTGGCCGTGTCCGAGGCTAGGGCAACGGGTCATGGCCGAGCTGGGAGAGGGCGGCCGACCTACGGTGTCGCTGAGGGCGGTGCGAGTTCAGGGTGGTGGAGCTCGTCGAGGTCAAGAGCTTTGGGGAGAGGTGGTGATGGTGGTGCTCGTCAGGGTCGAGATGGAGGAGCTGGGGCCAGGGGATGACTAGAGACGGTGATGGTGGTCGTGATGGGTTGGCCGAGAATGGCAGGGGGTGGAGAGGAGGAGATGACGGGGTAGAGAACGACGAGGAGACGGTGATGGTGGTCGCAGCGGGGGCTCGGGGTGAGGTGAGGACAACCGGGGCTAGGGCGGAGGAAGGAGAGGGGAAGGGGGTGGCGTGGTTAGGGTTCAGGCAGGGTTCAGACGACCCGGGCGGAGCTGCGGGCGGCGGAGAGATGAGAGAGAGGGTTTGCGGCGGCGGCGGCACGGACTTCGAGGCAATAAATAGGGCCGAAATAGTACATCCGGCTAGGTTTAGGATTAGGGTTTCTGGTCCGGGTCGGGTCGGGTTTGGGTCGGGTAGACAGGATCCGACCCCTTAGGGTCTAGGGGCGGTCTGGCTCGGTTGGACAGGGTTCAGCCCGGTTCAAACCGGTTTGAGCCCGGTTCAACCCGGTTTGTTTGGGTTTAATTAAAAATAGGGTTTTTAGGGTTTTAAACATGTTTCCGGAGTCTAATAAATTCATAGAAAATTACCCTATGTCCAGTTTTCCATTTTACACCCAAAAATATTATTTTCATAATATTTTAATATTAATTAACATTATTAAAAAATTCTTTAATCACAAAGTACCTTAGTTTTAATTCCAGAAAATTGTGAGAAAAATGATTTAAAATATTCTGAAAAATCTGGGTTATGACAGATACCATACTCTTATTTGCATATCATTTAGTTGGTTATAGTAGTTTACACTTGAGTATGTGGCATTATACTATTTTATTTTTGGTATGCTGTTTCTTGTACCTTGTTACGTCTCTCTAAGGATCTGGTCTCCTGTCACGCCCCAGTCCCAAAATATATAGGACCAGGAATACGTGACACGCCAGCTACGCATTCGACCAGACTCTGGTCTGACTCGAATACGTATAAGCTGTATAATATAAATGGCACTATCTAAATATCCCATAAATGTAAACCTCTATGTCTCAATCCATAATGAACAAAAATATACAAGAAAGAGCTACATGTGCTAAATTCGGCCGCCCAATAACACACAAACTCGAATACACTCGAGAAGAGATGAGTCTACAAAAACTAGGCTACAATAGCAGATGAATAATCAATATGAATAAAGTAACCATAATGCCGGTAGAAATGATATGAGTACCTGGTACAGTGCCCGCAAGACATACCACTCCATCAACAACTCCAAGTGCCCCATAATCGTCTATGCTGTAAAACTGGCAGGGAACCAGGTCCTCAGAGGGACGTAACAAGGTACAAAATACAGCATGCCAAAGTACAACAGAAAGTACAAGTGCAACGACGGTGTAGTCTAGCATAACCAACTAAGTGAGACACAGTTTTGAAGACAATGTTCGACGCGTGGGTTGTCCAAAATAAAATCGTAGCTCCGAACACAGAGACACACGGGGCGTACCGTAGCTCCGAGCACAGAGTTAGACGGGTGATACAACTACTCTAGATACAGGATCACTGCAGAAATAGTACATATACATATATAAGCACGTACAAAGGAGCCCAAACGTCTAGTAACTGTCTTCTCCATCCCAAGCGGTCAACGATTGTGCGTTGAACCTGAACCTCTATCAAACAGTCTCGTCACATAGAAATAACTCAACAGACGCGACCCTAAGGTCGTCCCAGTCTTCGGTCATGATGTCAGTATCAGGATACAGGAAATCTGGCACGATAACAGTGTATGAATGTGTCCTGGGGTGACGATATACTCAGGTACGTACATCAAGGTGTTATGAATATCTAACATTCGTTACAAGGCGTTATGACGAATGTCTGCACCCGGTTGTGATCCGGACGTGAAGTAACAATCTTAATCAAACACGCGCATAATATAAATAATGAAACAATAAATATCTGGTAACTAAAATACAGGGTGGCAAGGTACACTTGCCTGCGTTCGGCTGCTGAAGATGGGGATCCGGTACCACGTCCAAGTCCGTGGGTCCCGTGGTACCTAGAGACGAGATACAAGCTCTATCAATAGACCATCATGCGGCTAAAATAAGATGCGACACACGTCTAGCATATGCTACAATCTTAGTTACAAGTCACATAGATACTAAGCTAGAGGGTTGACCAAGGTTGACTAAAGGTATGTTACATCTAATCTGATTAATTACCTGTATAAAATTATCAGACAAAATCCTCAATCTCACTATATTCATCACAATGTTCAGTAGTTCAAGTATGTTAAATCCTCCGATTTTTCCCTGGTCTTCACAGACGTTATCCCGCATATTTAAATATGTCATCCTCAAAATAAACAATAGTTAATTACTAAGCTTTCCATATTAATCAATGGGTTGTTATCACCCTACAATTTTTATAATAGTTAACCATCTCCTCAATGACAATTAATGTTTTAATATCCTCAGCATCATTCCATAACAATTTAAATCCGCTCATCCACGATGACCAATTGCATATAATAATTAAATAACTCCCAAAGTCTCGTATGACTTTTTAACCCTAACTCATATATTTATCTCTTAACCATCAAAGGAGATATTTCGTCACAACAAACCATAAAATTTTATTGCATTCGCATACCATCAATTGCATGTAATCATCCTAAAATCTCTACTTAGCACTTAACCATTAATCGCACATATTGAGATATAATAACCCTTAAACTCATGCATCCCAAAATCCTGAAATCTCAATGTATAGCAACCCTTAAATAGATCTATGTCATTTACAACAATTCATGCATTTTATTTCATGTAATAAACTCCAAGATTCACATCTGGCATTTAAAAACCCTAAATGTCAACATTTTAACTTCTTAAACCTTAAAATTAACTAAGCTATTGTCACGACCCGCACCCGGGGTAAGGGTACTAGTCGGAAACAACGCCCAGCCTACGCCGCAGAATCGGCGGTAGAACGCTGTCTAGAAAGTCTATCTAATATAATAAACCACCAAAAGATAGTGTACTCAATCACAGAACTAAGATAGAATGAACATGAATCAGATAAGAATAGAATAGTCACAATACAACTCATGAGTCTAAAATAATACATCAATGAGTCTGAAGAAAAATACAGAAATATGCTGGAGACAAATCCAGTACAAAAGAATACTACAAAACTATAAAGCTACAACTCCAGGGTCAACTGTCTCAGTTGGGATAAGTCCCTCTTGAGCCAGGGTCTCAGAATCTAAACCCACAACATCCTGGGGTCCATAATAGGTAGGGTACTCCTCAGTGTCATCTGGAAAAATATATCCAGTCAGGAAAGGAGCAGAGTACAACCCTAACAGCAGTTCTCAAATAATGATAAAAACTATGTAACAGTAAGTAGCTGTGGATAAACAAGATGCATAAATAGATACAAGAAATGTATAGACAATAAGGAAGTACTGGAAAGAAATACAATAATGAACAATATGCTGATAGAACAAGAATACTAATGACTAAGTGTGTGAGTACTAGCTTTAACATGTGATCGGCTTGGGAACTTGCACAAGAGTATAATGGCCTGGTTAATCATACGTGCGGTGTATGATCAACACTCACAAGAAACAAGACATGCACAAGGAGGGTATGATCACATATCTACACTAAAATACTCCCCACCCCGACTGGTATAATAGATCCAACCACGGTACGTTATGGCACGAGATTCCCCAAGAAGATAGCTAGTCTCCCCGAGAATCGGTGTTTGTACATGTACAAGATAACCAATGAAATAATACTTGCACCATATACACCATATACCAAGGAATAACATCTCATGACGAGATCCGGATATACCAATCCGTGTAACCATAGTGTCGAGAGAAACATGTAAATCTACACTAGATACAACGAACATAGAGGATATCATAAATGAGAAACTATCAGAGAATGTACTCGCCTGAAGTCCAATGAACAGTCTCACAAATGTCTGACTCGGTGCCTCGAAGACCTAGACATGGAATACCACATTAATACAAGGTCCCGGAAAGAGAACAAGTCAAACTAGGCAATTTCTAGGTCAATAAGTCAATTCTAAGTCAAAAGTCAACTATGGTCAACTCTAAAGTCCACTAAAGTCAAACATGGTCAAACCCAAAGTCAACCTCACAAGACATCTATAAAATAATATAGAGATAAACTACAATAATTTAGGAATCAAATTAGATTCAAAAAGAACTCACACAAAGTATACTAATAATACAATTAATATATACCCTAAAATAATATATATACAACCCAACATTTATATAAATAACATAATATATTATTACAAATATTATACCTCACAAAACACATATATATAAATCAAAATGCATATATATATATAAAACAAATTTAATAACTATATACTTATATATATATACACATAAACTTGCACATTAAAATATTAATAATTACTAAACACAATGCACATATTAATGTACATATTTTACATGGCTAGAAGCACACATAAAATACATTCATTAATATCCAAATAATTATATAATAATTATAAATAATATAATTACACAATCAAACACATAAATATATTTTTATAAAACATTTTATGTATACTTTATATTATTAACAAGTAGTAACATATATAATTGCATGCAAGAAGCTACATATTATATTGTACACCATATTAGCACACACAAAAATATAGATCTATGCTATAATAATTACATAATAAATACACAAAATAAATATATAATATCCATATATTTTTACTAATTATAAATTGAAGAATTGAACCACAATTAATTAGATCTATGCAAAAATACACACAATTGGAGAGTATCTCACCGTATCCCACTAGATCTAGGATACGCATGCGACACGAGTCCAACACACAACCAAATGTACCACGAAGGACACAAACAAATCACAAATAATATTTATGAACAAATCAAAGCGTCAAAAGTAGATCTATGTGTCCGTGTCAAAATACGACATGTTCAAAGCACCGTGTCGGAGGAAAACCCCCAAATGACACGTATCACCAAATAGTTGGGATACGAACCACAAGTATCCCAATATGGACACGACACTAGCCTCAAACACAAATCTCATGTTCAATTGATCTATAGGATCAATTGACACACACAACAAAATATAAATTCGGAATTCCAACAAAATTGACACAAAAAGCACCATAACTTTCTCCATGGGTCTCCTATGAACACAAAACAAAGTCCTATGGGTACTACATACATATAGGTTGATTTTACATGATTAATTCTCAGATTTAGAAGCTATTTAAATGGGAAAATCTGAATTATACCTATTGGGAGATGGATTCCCAATGAAACCTCCAATTGAGATGAACTTGCTTCCAAATTGTAGATCCTTGCTCCTCTTTGTAGATCCTTACTTCCTTCTTCTAGATCCTTGCTTCCTCCTTCTCTAATGGTGAATTGGAAAGAATTTGGAATGAATTTGGTAGGGAATTGGATTGGGAATGGAGGGAATTTGGTAGTGGGAGAATTCTAGATCTAGATTTGGAATGAGATGAGAGGAGAGAGAAATTTCCCCCCCTCTTTAATAGGCCGGCCATAGCCCCTCCCCCAACCAATTGTAAAATGTCCAATGTACCCCTTGGGGCCTCTCATGAAGAAATAATTAAGAAAGGAAGCTTCTAGTCTAATCATTTAATTAATTTAATCCATCTCCTTAACTATGGGCTTTCTAAATGGGCCAAGTCTAACTAATTAATTCATGTTGGTCCATGGGTCCAAACTAAACTAGTTGGGTCCACTAAAATAAGTCTAAAATAATTAAATAATAACTAACAATAATTAAATAATACAACAAATAATTATTTACCATGCACAATATTTATTTAAATAGGAAATTACCAAAATACCCTTTCCTAGAAAATGTGGTAGTGACAAGTCTACCCTCCTTAAAATAATTTCGTCCTCGAAATTCAAAGACGAAAACTACCCCCAGAAAATCACAGAAAAGAACTAAAGAATCACAACTAACCAATGAACAGAACATAACAATGAACAGAACATAACTAGAAATAACATACCTCAAGGTACAAACAAATATGGATAACGCTCTCGCATGTCATCCTCTCTCTCCCAGGTAGACTCCCCCGGAGAGTGATGCCTCCATGCGACGCGCACCAAAGGAATAGTCTGGTTCCTCAGCACCTTCTCTCTCCGATCCAGAATTCCAACTGGCTGCTCTGGATAGCTAAGAGTAGGGCCCACCTCTATCTCTGAGTGATCCAATACATGACTAGGATCTGCCACGTATCGTCTCAACTGTAACATATGAAACATGTTGTGCACTCCCTCCAATGCAGGTGGCAAGTCTAGTCTATAAGCAACTGCACCGACCCTCTCTAGAATAGTGAAAGGTCCAATGAATCGCGGACTAAGCTTTCCGCCTCCACCGAAGCGAATCGTGCCTCGTGTCGGAAAAATCCTCAGAAACACCAAACCACCCACCTAGAACAAAATACCACCTTAAGAACTTATCTATAACAAACAACCAAGAACAAGCACACAAAATAAAATCTAAACTATACCTCAAACTCCAAGGGTCTCCGATGGCTATCGGCCCAATGCCGTTGTCTGTCCTGTGCCACTCGAAGTCTGTCTCTGATCAACTGAACCTTCTCTGCTGCATCCACAACCATCTCTGGCCCAAGCAAAACTCTCTCTCCAACATCGTCCCAAGACAAAGGAGTACGACACCTCCGACCATATAGAGCTTCAAAAGGTGACATCTCTATACTGGCCTGGTAACTGTTGTTGTAAGCAAACTCTACCAAATGGAGATGGTCCTCCCAAGAACCCCCGAAATCTAGTACACAAGTGCGCAACATATCCTCGAGAGTCTGAATAGTCCTCTCTGACTGCCCATCTGTCTGGGGATGATATGCAGTACTGAACTTGAGCTGAGTGCCCAAACTCTCCTGCAAACTCCTCCAGAAATGAGAAGTGAAACGACTATCCCGATCTGAGACTATGCTGACGGAAACTCCATGTATCCTAATGATCTGCCTCACATACATCTCTGCCAGCTTCTCCGTAGACAAACCCACCTTGAAAGGCAAAAAGTGGGCCGACTTGGTCAATCTATCAACAATGACCCAAATCGCGTCTTTCCCTCCTGGAGATCGTGGTAGTCCGGACACAAAATCCATAGTAATGTGTTCCCACTTCCACTCTGGAATGGGTAATGGCTGAAGTAAACCTCCTGGCCTCTGCCTCTCGGCTTTCACCTGCTGGCACACTAAGCATCTGGATACAAACTGTGCCACTTCCCTCTTCATGCCATACCACCACACACTCTCTCGCATATCCCGATACATCTTGTTAGTACCTGGATGTATGGAATACTGAGAGCGATGCGCTTCCTGCAATACCTCCTCGCGAAACTCCCCACTAGGCACACACAATCTAACTCCATGCCTCAAGGATCCATCCTCTGCAATAGTGAAATTATCCTCCAATCCTGCTCTCACTTGAGCTCTGATACTCCTCAAAGATACATCATCATACTGTGCTGCCTTGATCCTGTCCATCAAATCTGAGTGTATCTGCAATCCCCACATCTGCATAGCATACCCAGGAATAATCACCTCAATGCCCAAGCTCTCCAAGTCCTCCAACAGATATCGATCCTGCGTCAAGAACATAGCTACCGGATACCTGCTCAAAGCATCGGCAACTACATTGGCTTTCCCAGGATGATATTGCAAAGAGATATCAAAATCCTTTATCAGTTCCAACCACCGACGCTGCCTCATGTTCAACTCCTTCTGCGTGAAAACGTACTTCAAGCTTTTGTGGTCTGTGAAGATCTCCACACGCTCTCCGTACAAATAATGTTTCCACAACTTCAGGGCGAATATGACAGCCGCCAACTCCAAATCATGGGTAGGATAGTTCTTTTCATGAGGACGCAATTGCCTGGATGCATAGGCAATCACTTTCCCATGCTGCTGAAGAACACAACCTAAACCCTTTCCCGATGCATCACTATAAATAGTGAAACCTCCGGACCCTGATGGCAATGTCAAAATAGGAGCAGACGTCAACCTCTTCTTCAACTCCTCAAAAGCGGCCTGGCAATCTTCCGTCCAAACAAACTCCACATCCTTCCTTGTGAGTCTGGTCATCGGCTCGGCAATCCTCGAAAAATCTTGCACAAACTTTCTGTAGTAGCCTGCCAATCCCAAGAAACTCCTGATCTCTGCTACCGAACTCGGAGTCTTCCAAGATTCCACTGCTGAAATCTTCTTCGGATCCACTGAAATACCATCACCAGTCACAACATGCCCCAAGAATTCCACCTTGTCCAAGAAAAACTCACATTTGGACAACTTTCCATACAGCTTCTCCTTCCTCAGCACATCCAACACAATCCTCAAATGCTCCTCATGCTCCTCCGGTGTCCTCGAGTATATGAGTATGTCGTCGATGAACACCACCACGAACTTGTCAAGGTACTGGTGGAACACCTTGTTCATCAAGTTCATAAATACCGCCGGTGCATTAGTCAAACCAAACGACATCACCATAAACTCGAACTGACCATACCGAGTTCTAAAAGCAGTCTTCGGTATGTCCTCCGGCTTCACCTTCACCTGATGGTAGCCTGATCTCAAATCTATCTTAGAAAACACCTTCGCACCACTCAACTGATCAAACAGATCATCAATCCGTGGCAAAGGATACTTATTCTTGATAGTGAGATTATTCAAAGCCCTGTAATCAATGCACATACGCACCGATCCATCCTTCTTCGGTACAAACAATACCGGGGCTCCCCATGGTGAAGAACTCGATCTGATAAATCCCTTATCCTGCAATTCGTCCACCTGCTTCTTCAACTCGACCAGCTCGCTATTGTTTACTCTATAGACATGCTGCGAAATCGGTTCTGCACCTGGCACCAAGTCTATAGAAAATTCAACATCTCGATCTGGCGGCAATCCTGGCAATTCCTCAGGAAACACATCCAAGAATTCTGCTATCAACGGATGTGGCAACTCCTTG
This sequence comes from Iris macrosiphon, assembly GCA_036927795.1. Classification (NCBI taxonomy): domain Eukaryota; kingdom Viridiplantae; phylum Streptophyta; class Magnoliopsida; order Asparagales; family Iridaceae; genus Iris; species Iris macrosiphon. The sequence continues at coordinate 210,655,198 of JAYESA010000007.1, forward strand.
TCTTCCACCATAGCTCCACAAATAATGCCTTCTTCCTGCTCCGCAGCTCCTCTAGCAAACTCGAACTCTGGCTCTCCTGGCGGACCAAACAAAACTCTACCTCCTCTACAATCTATGCTAGCACGGTGCCTACTCAACCAATCCATCCCGAGTACAATGTCGTAGCTCGGAAGTGGCATTACAAGTAGACACGCACTCAACTCCTGGCCTCCCAGAGTAACTCTTCGATCTTTGCAAATATCATTAACCAGGATAATGCCTCCCCCGGTCATGATCTTGCAAGTCCTAAGCAAAGACTCAGCTACCAAACCATGCTTTAGAGCAAAAAAAACAGATACAAAACTATGGGAAGCACCACTATCAAACAAAGCTAAAGCTGGAATGGAATCAAGAAGAATAGAACCTGCGATGACATCTCCGGTGGGTTCCTCCTCTTCGACTGTCATAGCAAACGCTCGTCCCTGCCGAGCACCTCCCTGCTGCTGATGCTGGACAAAACGCTGCTGCTGTGTCAGAAGCGGTCCCCTCGGTTGTGCTGCAGGTGGTCTTATCTGTGCCCTCGGAGCTGGAGCTGCTCCCTGAACTGCACGACGAGGACACTCCCTCAATTGATGCCCTTCAGTACCACAATACAAACAAACTCCTAGCCTCTTTCTGCAAACTTCCCAGATGTGGCCGGGCTTCTTGCAGAAGTTGCATAGAGCTTGCTGTAACTGCCTCTGCTGCTGAGGTGCCTGGTGAAAAGGCGCTCTAGCTGGAGTCTGGTTCTGCTGTGGCTGCTGGAAAGGTCTGGACTGGAAATGAGGACGTTTGGCAGATACTGCACTGCCGTTGGCCCCCAGAAAAGAATCACGGTCTCTCTTGGTCTTCAAACCCAGATCCCGCTCAACCTTGCGTGCCTCCGCAAGTATCTCCGAGTATGTCTCATAAAAAGACGGAATGAGAATCTTCACCTCCCAGTTTAGACCCTCTCGGAAACGAATAGCTCGAACCTCCGGCTCCCTCACCAGATACTCTGCAAATCGGCTCAGCCTACCGAACTCTGCAGCGTATTCCTCCACAGACATGCTTCCCTGAATGAGACTCTCAAATTGTCTCCCCAAGTCAAGCCTGTCTATCCGGACGAAAAACTTCTTCTTGAAAAGATCCCTGAATACCTCCCAAGATTGTCCTGCGTCAACTAGAACCGGCTCATTCCTGAACCAAGTACGAGCGACGTCGAACAGTTGAAGTCCTACCGCCTCAACCTTCAGATCTTCAGAAAGACGGGACACCCTCATAAGACGCTCAATGTCCTCGAGCCAATCATCAGCATAGACGATGCCCTCCGTCCCTTTGAAAACCCTAGGCTCCAGTTTCTTGAAGTCCTGAATGTTGCCTGGCCGAAGCTGAGCAACCTGAGGAACAACCTGCTGCTGGACCGGAACTCCTCTCTCAACTACAGCACGAGCAAGCTGATGAGCACTCTCGATGCCCTGCCGTAGAACGTCGGTCTGCCTCTGATGTGCCTCTGACTGAGCCCTCTGTGCCTCGAGCATCTCACGAAACAGAGTAAACATCTGTGACGCCTCTGCTGGCACAGGAGGTGGAGGTAGAAGCCCCTCAGATACAGCTGGCACAGTCTTCTGAGTGGGTGGTGGACCTCCGAAAGCAGCTGACACTCCAATCACCGGAGAAGTGACTGGTGCAGGCCCTCGGGATGTCGCAGACCTCTCAGAAGCTGCTCTCCCCTGCTGTGATCTAGTTTTAGGCGGCATCCTGAGACAAAGCGAAAGAAAGAATCAATATGGCATAAGATGTAAGATATTCAAGGAAAGGACAGTTTAAGGGATCAAGTATCAATGTCAAAGGAGTATAGTTGAATCAAAAGAATTTTCCTAGATGTGATTGAGTATCTCAGCCTATATCCTATTGCAGGCTCGCAGTAGTACAACTAAGTTGTCGCACTACCACGACATCACATACTTGTGAAGCTTGACCTGCATGGGCCACCACCAAAAACGTGTCACGACCCGCACCCGGGGTAAGGGTACTAGTCGGAAACAACGCCCAGCCTACGCCGCAGAATCGACGGTAGAACGCTGTCTAGAAAGTCTATCTAATATAATGAACCACCAAAAGATAGTGTACTCAATCACAGAACTAAGATAGAATGAACACGAATCAGATAAGAATAGAATAGTCACAATACAACTCATGAGTCTAAAATAATACATAAATGAGTCTGAAAAAAAATACAGAAATATGCTGGAGACAAATCCAGTACAAAAGAATACTACAAAACTATAAAGCTACAACTCCAGGGTCAACTGTCTCAGTTGGGATAAGTCCTTCTTGAGCCAGGGTCTCAGAATCTAAACCCACAACATCCTGGGGTCCATAATAGGTAGGGTACTCCTCAGTGTCATCTGAAAAAATATATCCAGTCAGGAAAGGAGCAGAGTACAACCCTAACAGCAGTTCTCAAATAATGATAAAAACTATGTAACAGTAAGTAGCTGTGGATAAACAAGATGCATAAATAGATACAAGAAATGTATAGACAATAAGGAAGTACTGGAAAGAAATACAATAATGAACAATATGCTGATAGAACAAGAATACTAATGACTAAGTGTGTGAGTACTAGCTTTAACATGTGATCGGCTTGGGAACTTGCACAAGAGTATAATGGCCTGGTTAATCATACGTGCGGTGTATGATCAACACTCACAAGAAACAAGACATGCACAAGGAGGGTATGATCACATATCTACACTAAAATACTTTCCACCCCGACTGGTATAATAGATCCAACCACGGTACGTTATGGCACGAGATTCCCCAAGAAGATAGCTAGTCTCCCCGAGAATCGGTGTCTGTACATGTACAAGATAACCAATGAAACAATACTTGCACCATATACACCATATACCAAGGAATAACATCTCATGACGAGATCCGGATATACCAATCCGTGTAACCATAGTGTCGAGAGAAACATGTAAATCTACACTAGATACAACGAACATAGAGGATATCATAAATGAGAAACTATCAGAGAATGTACTCGCCTGAAGTCCAATGAACAGTCTCACAAATGTCTGACTCGGTGCCTCGAAGACCTAGACATGGAATACCACATTAATACAAGGTCCCGGAAAGAGAACAAGTCAAACTAGGCAATTTCTAGGTCAATAAGTCAATTCTAAGTCAAAAGTCAACTATGGTCAACTCTAAAGTCCACTAAAGTCAAACATGGTCAAACCCAAAGTCAACCTCACAAGACATCTATAAAATAATATAGAGATAAACTACAATAATTTAGGAATCAAATTAGATTCAAAAAGAACTCACACAAAGTATACTAATAATACAATTAATATATACCCTAAAATAATATATATACAACCCAACATTTATATAAATAACATAATATATTATTACAAATATTATACCTCACAAAACACATATATATAAATCAAAATGCATATATATATATAAAACAAATTTAATAACTATATACTTATATATATATACACATAAACTTGCACATTAAAATATTAATAATTACTAAACACAATGCACATATTAATGTACATATTTTACATGGCTAGAAGCACACATAAAATACATTCATTAATATCCAAATAATTATATAATAATTATAAATAATATAATTACACAATCAAACACATAAATATATTTTTATAAAACATTTTATGTATACTTTATATTATTAACAAGTAGTAACATATATAATTGCATGCAAGAAGCTACATATTATATTGTACACCATATTAGCACACACAAAAATATAGATCTATGCTATAATAATTACATAATAAATACACAAAATAAATATATAATATCCATATATTTTTACTAATTATAAATTGAAGAATTGAACCACAATTAATTAGATCTATGCAAAAATACACACAATTGGAGAGTATCTCACCGTATCCCACTAGATCTAGGATACGCATGCGACACGAGTCCAACACACAACCAAATGCACCACGAAGGACACAAACAAATCACAAATAATATTTATGAACAAATCAAAGCGTCAAAAGTAGATCTATGTGTCCGTGTCAAAATACGACATGTTCAAAGCCCCGTGTCGGAGGAAAACCCCCAAATGACACGTATCACCAAATAGTTGGGATACGAACCACAAGTATCCCAATATGGACACAACACTAGCCTCAAACACAAATCTCATGTTCAATTGATCTATAGGATCAATTGACACACACAACAAAATATAAATTCGGAATTCCAACAAAATTGACACAAAAAGCACCATAACTTTCTCCATGGGTCTCCTATGAACACAAAACAAAGTCCTATGGGTACTACATACATATAGGTTGATTTTACATAATTAATTCTCAGATTTAGAAGCTATTTAAATGAGAAAATCTGAATTATACCTATTGGGAGATGGATTCCCAATGAAACCTCCAATTGAGATGAACTTGCTTCCAAATTGTAGATCCTTGCTCCTCTTTGTAGATTCTTGCTTCCTTCTTCTAGATCCTTGCTTCCTCCTTCTCTAATGGTGAATTGGAAAGAATTTGGAATGAATTTGGTAGGGAATTGGATTGGGAATGGAGGGAATTTGGTAGTGGGAGAATTCTAGATCTAGATTTGGAATGAGATGAGAGGAGAGAGAAATTTTTCCCCCTCTTTAATAGGCCGGCCATAGCCCCTCCCCCAAGCAATTGTAAAATGTCCAATGTACCCCTTGGGGCCTCTCATGAAGAAATAATTAAGAAATGAAGCTTCTAGTCTAATTATTTAATTAATTTAATCCATCTCCTTAACTATGGGCTTTCTAAATGGGCCAAGTCTAACTAATTAATTCATGTTGGTCCATGGGTCCAAACTAAACTAGTTGGGTCCACTAAAATAAGTCTAAAATAATTAAATAATAACTAACAACAATTAAATAATACAACAAATAATTATTTACCATGCACAATATTTATTTAAATGGGAAATTACCAAAATACCCTTTCCTAGAAAATGTGGTAGTGACAGCTATATACACAATAAACATTATTACTAAAATGACCATAACAAACATGCTATAACACATAGAGAGGGGGAGTGTTTACCTTGGCGGCGGCATGACGGCACGCCGGGGTGGTTGCCCGGAGTGATGTCGTCACGAGGTGGGGGAGGTATTGGTGACAGAGGTCGAGGGGTCGACGGCGACTCGCCGAAATTGCTGGACGGCTGGGCTGGGGGTGATGTTGATGAGGGTGAGAATGGTGAAGATGATAATGGAGATGGAAAACATGGTGGCCAGAGGGTGGAGGCCGGCCAAGGTGGCTGCAGTGGATATGCTGGTGGTGAAGGGGGGTGATGCTGGTGGTATAGTGTATAAACTGGAGGTGGTGGTGGAACGGTGTGTGTGGTCGTGGAGACGCTGGAGATGGAGCTCGTGGGAGTGGTGTCGACCGGGGGTTGGCCGAAGCGGGTGAGAAGGAAGTGGAGGAGGTAACCGGAGGTGATGTCGGGTGGTTGCTAGCTTGTCGGGGTGGTGGAAATAAACAGTTGGCCGGAGCGGTGGATCTCGTCCTGGGACTCGGTGATCTCCTGTTCCGACTGCGGTTCCCTCGCTTCACGACAACTTTCGTCCCGTCGTCGAGCTCGCCCCAGTAGACGTTTTCGAAGCCGCCCACTCCGACTACTGCTGATCGAAGTTCTTAGCCGCCTCCTGGAGCTCCGCCAGGGAGAAGTATCGACCGAGGCCGAGAGTGGAAGTGAAGGTGAAGCCGTTCCGCGAGTCCCCTGTTTGCTTGTCATGAACGTAGAGCCGGTGAAGCAGACGATGCAGGGAGGTGACGGGATGGTAAAGGTGAAAGCAGCAGCTCAACGAAGTCGAAGGGTGGCCGGACGACTGGTGGGGGCCGGAGTTAGGGTTACTTGAAGAAGGTAAAATAGAGAGGAAGAAGAAGAAGAAAAAGAAGAAGAAAGGAAGAAGAAGAATAGAAGAAGAATTGCATTTGGCTGTGAGTGTATGGAGGGAGGAGAGAGAGAGAGAGGGTGGGGTTTCCCAAATGTGGGGATTAGGGCCTGCTTGGGATGTGTGTAGGAAGAGACATCTTATAGGGAATTGTGAGTAGGAATGTGTGGTGGTGATGCTCCATATTTGAATGAATGGCCAGAATTCTTCATGGAGATTTTTCATTCATGGGAGGTAGTTTTGACTAGTCAACGAATGAAGGGCTTCTCTATTTGGCTTTGACCAATGGGGTTATGACACATGTTACAACATTTGCAATTTAGCCCCTTAAGTTTGGGTATTTGTACAAACACATGAAATGATGGAAAAATTATGGGGGAATTGGTGTTTGGTATTTTGTAGGGTGAGGGGGTGTTGTGTGTTTTTCATGGCCTTAAATAAATGGTCATTGGAATTAAATAGGGATTAAAATATGATTAGTCAAAGTTGGTATCCCTAATTTAATTAGAATAAATTGTGTCCCGTGCTTTTTAATTAAATGGTGCACCTGGGGTCTCAATTTGGGAGTGACTCAAAGGTCAAGAATGGTGTAGGCTTGGAGTCAGTCTTAGACCCTTTAGTTGGTCCGGCTCAACGGGTTAAGTTGGTGTCTCAAAATTGATGGTAACGACACAGGTGTCCGACACGGGATTAAATATGGGATTTTGGATACGGGAAGTTGTGCAATTAATTTAGAGTACAAGGAAATGGGATTTTGAGTGACAAAAAAGTCCAGCGCCTAAATTGGCGTATCAAGTCAAAAGTACAATAATCTGTTGGAATTTATGGGCTGATGTTGGGCTCCGAATAATTTAACAATGGTAGGGCGCGCCAAGGGTTTAATTAAAATAACAGACATCTTCAACCTTACTCTAAACCTTAATCATCTGCTGCTAAACCAAATTTTTCTATCCCATACCAGACTATCTATATAAATAAATGAGGGGGTTTACATCCTTCCCAACTTAGAAAAATTTTATCCCCAAAATTAAAAGTAAAGCACGATAATAGCTAAGAGAATTTTAAAGCAAACCGATAATCAAATGCGGTACGCAAAGTCGCACCTTGGTCCTCAAATAAATACGAGAAACACTGTCGAATAGAATTCTCTCGCTCCCAGGTAGACTCGCTTGGTGAATGATGCTTACATGCAACTCTGACCAGTCGAATAGTCTGACCTCTCAAAGTCTTCTCACTGTGATCGAGTATCTCTACTGACTGCTCTTTGTAAGATAAACTGGGCCCGACTGTAATCTCCGAACGATCAAGCACGTGGCTAGGGTCTGCCACATATCTCCTCAACTGCGATACGTAAAATTTATCATGCACTCCTTCTAATGATTGAGGCAATGCAAGATGATACGCCACTTCGCCAACTCGTTCCAAGATGTCAAAAGGCCCGATGTACCTCGGACTCAGCTTGCCTCTGCCTCTGAATCTGATGGCACCACGAGTAGGCGATATCTTCAAAAATACATGGTCACCTTCCTTGAACTCCAAGGGTCTACGGTGCGTATCTGCCCAATGTTTCTGTCTGTCCTGTGCTGCACGCAGGTGACTTTGAATCTGCTTGACCTTCTCCATTGTCTGTGTTACCAACTCTGGACCAAGTATCTGATGCTCTCCCACATCACTCCAACATACTGGTAACCTACACTTCCATGCCGTACAGTACCTCATAAGGTGCCCTCTGTATGCTAGCCTGTTAGCCGTTATTGTAGGAGAATTTTACCAAGTGTAGATGGTCCTCCCAAGATCCTCCAAAATTGATCATGCACGCTCTTAACATATCCTCTAGTATCTGTATCGTGCGCTCTGACTAGCCATAGTGCTGAACTTGAGACAAGTTCCTAGACTCTCCTACATACTCCGCCAAACATGTGACATAAATCTGGAATCACGATCAGATACGATGCTGACAGGCACTCTATCTAGTCGTACTATCTGCCTCATATACATGTCAGCTAAAATCTTCGTGGACTGCCCAACTCTGAAGGACAATAAATGTGCAGACTTTGTGAGCCTGTCTACGACAACCCAAACTGCATCCTTCCCGCTAGGGCTCCGTGGGAATCCTGTGACGAAGTCCATGGTAATGTGTTCCCACTTCCACTCGGGAATGGAAAGCGACTGCAATAGTCCTGCAGTCCTCTGATGTTTAGCCTTGACTTGCTGACAAACTAAACATCTTGCCATGAATCTTGTAATCTCTCTCTTCATCCCCTGCTACCAGAAATGTTGCCTCAAATCTCGGTACATCTTCGTACCCCCGGGATAAATATAATAAATCAAGCTATGAGCCTCGGTCATCAATTCCTGGCGTAGCTCGCCACTCGGAACATATAGGCGATCTCCACACCTCAATGTTCCGTCTTCATGAATCCTGAGTCCCGTTTGTATGCCGGCCTCTGTCCTCTCTCGCAATCGTCGAAATCTCGCTCTGTAGGCAGGGCTGTCCTGATCCTCTCAATTAATATAGACTGAACCTCGAGACTGGCCATCTGTCCATTCCATGCCTAGGAATACAATCTTAATCCTGAGCTCCTAAAGATCCTCTAACAACTGACGATGAGTCGTAAAAATATGCCATGGGCTTCCTGCTTAAGGCATCTGCTACTACATTCGCCTTGCCAGGGTGGTACTGTAACTCGATATTATAATCTGTCATAAATTTTAGCCAGCGCCTCTGCCTCATGTTGAGCTCCTTCTGCGTGTAGACATACTTCAGACTTTTGTGATCTGTATAAATCTCAACACGCTCTCCATAAAGGTAGTGTCGCCATAGCTTTAGTGCAATTATAACTGCAGCTTGCTCTAGATCGTGCGTCAGCTAGTTCTCCTCATGAACTCTCAGCTGTCTCGATGCGTAGGCTATCTATTCTATCTAATCATAACTCATATTTGCTGAGCTTGGCATATATCATCTCCTGTCTCAGCGTCTCCAACACAATCCTGAGATGTCTCTCATGTTCCTCCTGGCTCTTGGAATATACCAAGATATCGTCGATAAATACTACCACTAACTTATCTAAGTACTGATGGAAAACAATGTTCATCAAGCTCATAAATACTGCTGGCGTGTTGGTTAAACCAAACGGCATGACTAGAAACTCATAGTATCCATACTTCGTCCGGAAAGCCGTCTTCGGAATGTCCTGTCTCCGTACCTTGATTTGATGATAGCCTGATCTGAGATCGATCTTCGAGAATATATATGCGCCGCTAAGCTAATCAAATAAATCATCGATGCACAGCAAGGGTACTTGCTCTTTATCGCTACGGTATTTAATGTCCTGTAATCGATACACAAATATACTGTCTCATCCTTCTTCGGCACTAATAAGATGGTTGCTTCCCATGGAGAACACTAGCCTGACTGAAACCCTTGTCTAAGAGATCCTCTACTATGGACCTTCAACTCAACCAACTCTATCGGTGCTAGTCTGAAGACGAAAAAATAACTGGCTCGGCTCTGGGAGTCAACTCTATTGCAAATTCTATCTCTCTGTCAGGTGGCAGGCCTGGAAGATTATCTAGAAACACATCCTCAAACTCTGATATAATATGGGGTTACACTGGTTCACCTTGCATTATATGCCCCTAAGGTAGATGGGCACCATACTCCTGGGCTCCCTGAAGAAACTCAACTCAGGGTAACCTGGTGGTCTAAAAATAATGCAACCACGTCGATAATCCAGCGTCGCTTGGTATTGGCTCAACCAACTCATGCTAGGACGTTGTCATAGTCTAGATTAAACCTCATAATAAATTCTCTCATCCTGTTTTCAACATCAATCCTCAAAAGAAAATTTTTCTTGCCTAATGTATAATTACTCTTCTCCTCAAAGTTTTCCCTAAAATTTTATTCCTCAAATATCTTCTTTTCGTTATTTATCTCTCCAAGTCCCATAGTACATTAATGGTATCCCTCAAGCACATACTAGAATTTTTGAAATCAGATCATTATCTTCCAAGTGAGAGCCTGAAATTTTATCCTCACCATTTCCTAATATCATTCCTGGTATCGCCATCATATACAACAACTAAGTTTTAGCATCGGGCTATGCATTCTCATAAATTATTCTAGGTCATGATCAACAATCTTTCCTGCTCCCAGTACTTCCAAGATCACTGCTATCTCAAGCACGGGTAGGGTACTACTGGGTCCAATTCTCTTGCTACCATTCCATACTAGTTCTAGAATCCCAAAAGAACCTATCAATCTATCATATTCAGGGTAACAATCTTCTCAGAGAATGTTATACGAATTCTGTCTTTTGTCGTCTGGGCTACGATCTTCTTCTGGAGGGAACCATCAGGCTAGAGCATTCGTCTTCCCGAATAATAGGGAATGAGAAACAAAGATAACGATATTGACGAAAGTTGAACGATTACAAATTGGAAGTCCAAGGGCGATAATCATATACCAAGTGAGTTTTTTTTAAAAACGATTAAGGATTGAGATCATATACACAATAATCATAATATCTATTCCTAATTTGCAGGCTCGCTTGGCACAGTCAGGTGACCAAGACAATTTAAAACGGACCTGCATGGGCCACCACAAAAATATGTCATGCCCCAGTCCCAAAATACATAGGACTAGGAATACGTGACACGCCAGCTACGCATTCGACCAGACTCTAGTCTGACCCGAATACGTATAAGCTGTATAATATAAAGGGCACTATCTAAATATCCCATAAATGTAAACCTCTATGTCTCAATCCATAATGAACAAAAATATACAAGAAAGAGCTACGTGTGCTAAATTCGGCCGCCCAATAACACACAAACTCGAATAGACTCGAGAAGAGATGAGTCTACAAAAACTAGGCTACAACAACAGATGAATAATCAATATGAATAAAGTAACCATAATGCCGGTAGAAATGATATGAGTACCTGGTACAGTGCCTGCAAGACATACCACTCCATCAACAACTCTAAGTGCCCCATAATCGTCTATGCTGCAAAACTGGCAGAGAACCAGGTCCTCAGAGGGACGTAACAAGGTACAAAATACAGCATGCCAAAGTACAACAGAAAGTACAAGTGCAATAACGGTGTAGTATAGCATAACCAACTAAGTGAGACACAGTTTTGAAGACAATGTTCGACGCGTGGGCTGTCCAAAATAAAACCGTAGCTCCGAACACAGAGACACACAGGGCGTACCGTAGCTCCGAGCACAGAGTCACACGGGTGATACAACTACTCTAGATACAGGATCACTACAGAAATAGTACATATACATATATAAGCGTGCAGAGGAGCCCAAACGTCTAGTAACTGTCTTCTCTATCCCAAGCGGTCAACGATTATGCGTTAAACCTGAACCTCTATCTAACAGTCTCGTCACATAGAAATAACTCAACAGATGCGACCCTAAGGTCGTCACAGTCTCCAGTCATGATGTCACTATCAGGATACAGGAAATCTGGCACGATAACAGTATATGAATGTGTCCTAGGGTGACGATATACTTAGGTACGTACATCGAGGTGTTACGAACATCTAATATTCGTTACAAGGCGTTATGACGAATGTCTGCACCCGGTTGTGATTCGGACGCGAAGTAACGATCTTAATCAAACACACGCACAATGTAAATAATAAAATAATAAATATTTGGTAACTGAAATACAGGGTGGCAAGGTACACTTGCCTGCGTCCGGCTGCTGAAGATGGGGATCCGGTACAACGTCCAAGTCCGCGGGTCCCGTAGTACCTAGAGACGAGATACAAGCTCTATCAATAGACCATCACACGGCTAAAATAAGATGCGACACACGTCTAGAATATGCTACAATCTTAGTTACAAGTCACATAAATACTAAGCTAGAGGGTTGACCAAGGTTGACTAAAGGTATGTTACATATAATCTGATTAATTACCTGTATAAAATTATCATACAAAATTCTCAATCTCACTATATTCATCACAATGTTCAGTAGTTCAAGTATGTTAAATCCTCCGATTTTTCCCTGGTCTTCATAGACGTTATCCCGTATATTTTAAATATGTCATCCTTGAAATAAACAATAGTTAATTACTAAGCTTTTTATATTAATCAATGGGTTATTATAACCCTATAATTTTTATAATAGTTAACCAGCTCCTCAATGACAATTAATGTTTTAATATCCTCAGCATCATTCCATAACAATTTAAATCCGCTCATCCACGATGACCAATTGCATATAAAAATTAAATAACTCACAAAGTCTCGTATGACTTTTTAACCCTAACTCATATATTTATCACTTAACCATGAAAGGAGATATTTTGTCACAACAAACCATAAAATTTTATTGCATTCGCATACCATCAATTGCATGTAATCATCCTAAAATCTCTACTTAGCACTTAACCATTAATCGCACATATTGAGATATAATAACCCTTAAACTCATGCATCCCAAAATCCTGAAATCTCAATGTATAGCAACCCTTAAATAGATCTATGTCATTTACAACAATTCATGCATTTTATTTCATGTAATAAACTCCAAGATTCACATCTGGCATTTAAAAATCCTAAATGTCAACATTTCAACTTCTTAAACCTTAAAATTAACTAAGCTATATACACAATAAACATTATTACTAAAATGACCATAACAAACATGCTATAACACATAGAGAGGGGGAGTGTTTACCTTAGCGGCGGCACGACGGCACGCCGGGGTGGTTGCCCGGAGTGATGTTGTCACGAGGTGGGGGAGGTATTGGTGACAGAGGTCGAGAGGTCGACGGCGACTCACCGGAATTGCTGGACGGCCGGGCTGGGGTGTTGTTGATGAGGGTGAGAATGGTGAAGATGATAATGGAGATGGAAAATATGGTGGACGGAGGGTGGAGGTCGGCCAAGGTGGTGGCAGTGGAGATGCTGGTGGTGAAGGGGGGTGACGCTGGTGGTGTAGTGTATAAACTGGAGGTGGTGGTGGTGGAACGGTGTGTGTGGTCGTGGAGACGCTGGGGATGGAGCTCGTGGGAGTGGTGTGACCGGGGGTTGGCCGGAGCGGGTGAGAAGGAAGTGGAGGAGGTAACCGGAGGTGATGTCGGGTGGTTGCTAGCTTGCCGGGGTGGTGGAAATAAATAGTTGGCCGGAGCGGTGGATCTCGGCCTGGGACTTGATGATCTCCTGTTCCGACTGCGGTTACCTTGCTTCACGGCAACTTTTGTCCCGTCGTCGAGCTCGCCCCAGTAGACGTTTCCGAAGCCGCCCACTCCGACTACTGATGATTGAAGTTCTTGGCCGCCTCCTGGAGCTCCGCCAGGGAGAAGTATCGACCGAGGCCGAGAGTGGAAGTGAAGGTAAAGCCGTTCCGCGAGTCCCCTGCTTGCTTGTATGAACGTAGAGCCGGTGAAGCAGACGATGCAGGGAGGTGACGGGATGGTAAAGGTGAAAGCAGCAGCTCAACGAAGTCGAAGGGTGGCCGGACGACTGGTGGAGGCCGGAGTTAGGGTTACTTGAAGAAGGTGAAATGGAGAGGAAGAAGAAAAAGAAAAAGAAGAAGAAAGAAAGAAGAAGAAGAATGGAAGAAGAATTGCATTTGGCTGTGAGTGTATGGAGGGAGAAGAGAGAGAGGGGGTGGGGTTTCCCAAATATGGAGATTAGGGCCTACTTGGGATGTGTGTAGGAAGAGACATCTTATAGGGAATGGTGAGTAGGAATGTGTGGTGATGATGCTCCATATTTGAATGAATGGCCAGGATTGTTCATGGAGATTTTTTATTCATAGGAGGGGGTTTTGACTAGTCAACGAATGGAGGGATTCTCCATTTGGCTTTGACCAATGAGGTTATGACACATGTTACAACATTTGTAATTTAGCCCCTTAAGTTTGGGTATTTTCACAAACACATAAAATGATGGAAAAATTATGGGAGAATTGGTGTTTGGTATTTTGTAGGATGAGGGAGTGTTGTGTGTTTTGCATGGGCTTAAATAAATGGTCATTGGAATTAAATGGGGATTAAAATAGGATTAGTCGAAGTTGATATCCCCAATTTAATTAGAATAAATTGTGTCCCGTGCTTTTTAATTAAATGGGGCACCTGGGGTCTCAATTTGGGAGTGACTCAAAGGTCAAGAATGGTGTAGGCTTGGAGTCAGTCTTGGACCCTTTAGTTGGTCCGGCTCAACGGGTTAAGTTGGTATCTCAAAATTGATGGTAACGACACAGGTGTCCGACACGGAATTAAATATGGGATTTTGGATACGAAAAGTTGTGCAATTAATTTAGAACACAAGGAAATAGGATTTTGAGTGACGAAAAAGTCCAGCGCCTAAATTGGCGTGTCAAGTCAAAAGTGAAATAATCTGTTGGAATTTATGGGCTGATGTTGGGCTCCGAATAATTCAACAATAGTAGGGCACGCCAAGGGTTTAATTAAAATAACATACATCTGCAACCTTACTCTAAATCTCAATCATCTACTGCTAAACCAAAATTTTCCATCCCATACCAGACTATCTATAGAAATAAATGAGGGGGTTTACATCTTCTGCCAGTTTTTGTAGCATAGACGATTATGGAGCCTTTGGAGTTGCTGAAGGAGTTGCTTGTCTTGCAGGCATTGGTATCAGGTACTTATATTATTTCTGCCGGAGTTATGGTTATTTATTCATATTGTTTATTCATCTGCTGATGTAGCCTAGTTTTAGACTCATATTTCTTTTTCGAGTCTATTCGAGTTTGTGTATTACTGGACGACCGACTTTAGCATATGTAGCTCATTCTTGTGTATTCTGTTCATTATGGATTGAGGCATAGATATTTATATTTACTTGATTATTTAGGTAGTGACTATTATAATACAGCTTATACGTATTCGAGTTGGACCAGAGTCTGGTCAATGCGTAGCTGGCATGTTACGTATTTCTAGTCCTACGTATTTTGGGACTGTGGCATGACATATTTTTATGATGGCCCATGCAGGTCCTGATTAAATCGTTTCGGTTACTTTTCGGTACAGAGCGAGCCTGTAATCATGATTAGCTGTATTAGTATCTCAATCCATAACTGATTTGAAAATTCCTTAGCATTTGATTATCGCCCTTGGATTTCATAATTATACTCGTTTATTCCCCTCAACATCCTTATTATTGGTTAACATCTCTCCCTACTTCAGAGAGATGGACGTTCGTGCGCAGTGTTTCCTCCAAAGCATATCCTTGTTAAGGCAGAAGAAGATATACTGGACATAAAGTTTTGAGAAAATGGTTACCCTTAGTAGGGTAGATAGATAGGTTATTCTTAGATTCTTGAGCTAGTGTAAATTATTAGCATGAGAATTGAATATAGTATTAGAGGCCTAGAACTAATAAAATCTTACCCTTGCTTAGGGTGGCAGTAATTTGGAAGTATTAGGAGTTAGAAAGATGGTTTAATTCTAATACACTGGAATACTTTATGGAATACATAGCTAGATGCTGGAATTAGTTATGGCCCATGATGGTGATACAAGGAATGGTATTATGACCTTAAGAAATTGGAACCTTACGTAGCAGGCCATAGTGGTTAAATATCTAGTTTTCTTATGACTTTTAGTATCAAAACTAGATCTTATGGCCCCCTTAAATTATTGATGACTATAAATCTGGACTAAATAGACAGGTAGATTGCTAGACCAAATATTTGAGTAATTAGATAACTCGAGTACTAAAGTATAGCTTTCAAAATCAAATTAGATGTACTGAATTATTTGGGTTGTTAGTGTTAATTGAACAAGTAAGTTTCACCCATGATTAGTTGGGTGGATAAGCTAGTATCTGTGATAGAGCAAATAGGTTAAAGGATGAGATTTTTGATAGATATTATAGTCTTGAGTTAGATATAGTGAATTACCTATAATAGATGACAAGCTATAACAAGATGGTAACCATATAGTTTGGATGAAGGGTATACATGGAATAAACTAGGAGAAATCTTATGTTCAAGTGAAGAAGGTAGAATGATAACAAGAAGAGATTCACGAGGAGTACATAACCTTGAGCATTTTAAATTGAGAGAAGGATCTAAGAAGGACTGAAGATTTTATCACTCGGTAGTTTCCTAGAAGGTCTATAATACGAACGGAAGGTACTGGGTCATGATTGGTGAAGCTTAAAGTTGAAAATAAGATTAACATACTAAAAAGGATATGAAGGTGCGTAGGAAACAAATGATAAGGGAAAGATATTATGGTCGCATAATCCAAGGAGAAGGTATTGTGATATGGACTTGAGGGATAATAATTTTAGTATTTATAAATTGTAATAATTTTGGAATTTAAAAAATTTAGTGCGAGTAGAAATTGTTGATCGATCTCGAAGTAATATGAACTTCAAGAAATTAAACACTAGTTCAGAATCACATACTAACTTGATGGTTATTCTGTAGAGGATTATCGCAAGACCCTTAGATTATAGATTTAAACATGGTAGAAAAGTGTAAGTGGAAGATAGAAGTCTTATAGGAATGATAGATGAATATTGTGGTTTTACACGTAAGCTGATTGGGGCTAAGAATTTAGATTTTTGACTAATAGGGTATGAGTTTGTTGGACCTATCCTTAGTAGTAGGTGATGAGAACCTATTTCCAATTTATCATAGTCGATAGATTTTTGGATCTTAGAAATCTCATCATTTCATTGAGTTCGAAGAATTTTTACTCAAGATAACCATGACATCATGCTTGTGTAATAGGGTAGTAGTCTAGTCGGAAGATTCTCGTAAGGAAGATAGCTTTTAGATGGCAGAGATTAGACGAACAATAGTACAGAAAGATAGACAATAGAATGAAGTAAGTTGTACAAAAACGGGTAGGCATTCCAATTAAAGATTAGACGAGTATTGAAGAGTGTTCTTAGCGAATAGTATGCCATGAGTGATAGACCTAAGTACATGCTTAGTTTAGACCCTTACCTACTAATATGCGAGGAAGACGAAGTTGCAAGGATCACATATTGTTTACCTATAGCCAGAAATAGGTTGCCAATAGTATGAGGAAGATTATATAAAATATAACTTAAGTGATTATAGTAATGAGTTTAAGGATTAGTTGTATTACCCCCTGGACTGTATTCCTATCATTCGTATCAAATTCTTAACTTGTGTTGCATATATGGCCTCGTACTATTTGCAACAACGATATTTCTAATTATAACAATGAGTAGATCCTTCCTCTTTTCCTAGTTGTGCCTTAATTACAAAATCAATCCCTTAGTTGGTACCACTCCTTGTATTAATATCCCTATCACCATATGTATCAGTTCTTTTCTACTCTAATCCCCTTGATCTAGTCAGCATGACTCGATTCTCCAAATACCTGCCTAATCGTGCCTTATTCAACCATGTAGACTTATCAGAAATTCTTTTTTCGTGGCCTAAATTTTGGTCTCTTCGTCATCAATGTCAATTAATGATTGAAGCCTCTCTACCACCTTGCCTTAGTTAGATCTGACTCAGTCATTTCTTCTGCCTTGTAGAAGCTTGACCTATACAAGAGCAGTAATTAATGGGTAGTAATTTCTCTTATAAGGTTGTTGATCAATAGTACCCTAATAGTTTCTAGATTCTTTTAGAAAATCCTTGATTATGGCTAGTAAATACTAGAATTTTTGTAACCTTATTTAGAAAATAGGCACTTCCAGAAATTTTGTTAGTAAGATCATGACCTTAGTTTTAATAACTTAAATTTTATAGGTTGAGTAAATGGTCAACCCCTGGTTTTAGTGTAGGATTATTTCTAGAAATTCAGGATAAATTTAAATTTATTTTGGTATTAATTAGGTTAATCTCAAACGGATTTAAATTAACTATCTAATTTCTGTATCCTTGATACCCTTTGTTGTGGCTCAGATATTTGGAGCACAACACTATCCTTTCTTTTTAAAAAACTTTCATCCTTATGACCTAGGCTAGTCACTCTACACCTATGATATAACTATCACTCACAACCTGGCATTTTCATGTTTTGTTTTAGTCGCATGACATTCGTGACGCAATTATACACACATGACACATAGATATCCTTTTTCTGTTGGGGTCTATTTTAATACTCAACACCGACTCAATTCATCCGGCAACCTTGACATTCATGAGCCTAACTAGAACATACTCACTGATGACACAACTGTTACTTCCAAACACCCATGCTCCATATAGACCCTCCAACATTCGTGGCATATCTCCTTCTAAACCCTATATCCAATTCCGTTGCAATAGAATTAAATTATACGTAGGCAACCCAAATATCCCAACCATTGATATACTCGTATTTTATTCATGCCAACCTACGTCTATGACACTTGTGTTGCATTAGATTGAACCCCTTGATGAGTTATATCACCTTTTGACGCTTATTGCTGAACCATTCATCGGCATCCATGATATGCAATGAACAACTTCTCGGTACCATCTCACCCTAGTTGTATTTGGCTAAGGTAATTCCTATTGGCTTATAGACTCATGACCTAATTAGAAGCAAGAAGAACTGGTAAAACTTTCTTTATAGAGTTATTGACTCATTAACGCCATGGAAGTACATAGATTTTTTTTGATAGGCTGTGACAACGCTCACAAAATTCTTACCATCTCGAATCCCTCCTTGAAGTTAGACTTACTAAAAATTCATAGAAATATGATCATGACTATAGTTCATGAGGCCAACTTTATTCTTATAAGTTGGGTAAAGCCTTGATTAAGCGTACCCTTATTCTTAGAATGCGACATCAAACTAGGACACCATTCGGTAACTGCGTCCCCATCTTTAGTGCAACCTTCTTAACTAAAATCTTTTCTACAATGTTTATTTTTAATTTCGAGGACAAAATTTTTATAAGTTGGGTAGATTGTAAGCATCCTGATTTTTTTAGAATTTAATATTTTTTTATTCTGAATTTTTATGATTTAGGGAAAATTTTATTTTATTTTTAGCTAGTTATAATATATAATATAATTAAATTTATAATTATGTGTAATTAATTAATTATTAATATCATACAGAAAATATATTTTTGGGTGCACAACTATTAATAGTATATTGTATAATTTTTCTAGAATTTATTGATGTCCAAAACTATTTTTAAAATATCCATATATATATATATATATATATATATATATATATATATATATATATATATATATATATATATATATATATATAAAGAAATGAAAGAACTAAAACCCTAAAACCTAAACCCTACCCAAACCTACCCTACCCATTAACTAAAACAAAAACCTACTATTAAACCCAATACCCCCCGCGTACACAGCAAAACCCATCCCTCTTCTCTCATATATATATATATATATATATATATATATATATATATATATATATATATATATATACAACAAAACTAAAACCCTAACTCTAATCCCACGCCATCACCCAAGTCACCCCGACCACCGTCGACTGCCACCGACCCCCGCCACGCCGCAGTGCCGGAGCGCGGCCGGCAGCGACAGCAGCAGCAGCAACGTGCACAACAGCAGCTTTGCGGCCCCTCCTTCGCGTGGAGCTTTCGACCTCCTCGCTGATCTATTTTGCTCTCCGTGTTCGCTGGTACGTTCACAACCTAATTCTTTAGGATTTCTTTCAAGTGGAACGAATTAGGCACCCCGGTTTGATCAAAAAATCGACCGAAAGTTGGCCGAAAAACTGTTCAAAAATAGTTCAAAATTTTAGTCCAAACCCCCATGTTCATGCCCAATTTTCTACCAACTCATCAATTATTTTCAAAATATAATTGAAGGGACTATTTAACAATATTACCAATAATTTTACTGTTCTTTTAATTTTTATTAGTTTGCTTTAATGGTTAAATTATTCTTGTTCCAAAACGACCAAAAACTTATTTTTAAAATACCTAAAATCTCGTGATACGGGGTGCGTTCTGCCAAACGAGACGACTTTGTCGTGTGTAAATTATACTGAAAGGCGCGTAACGTAAACACGAATGTGTGGGCTTTCGCGGAACTTGATTTGGATGTGCGTGCACACTGGAATCAACGCGTATCCGCCAAAAAGTCCCGTATCGGGCCTGTTCTGACACTCGTTGTAACTTTGTGTGTAGTTGTCATTTTATAACAAAACTTGCGCCATCAGATTCGCAGCGTTGCGCTGGTCCTGTGACCCAAGTTTGGTTCGATTCTGAGAACATTGACGAAACCCCATTTCGTGGTCCTCACGGCTCTACTTGACGGGCAATTTTGTGACCGGCTCATCGGAATCTAGTACTGGACGTTCCGTTGGGTTCGTATCATCGTTCTAGACTTGTAGACACTAAGTTTGACGAAGTTGGAGAACTTTCTCTCTGTCACATTTTTGGTGCGAAGTGGGCCACATGTGGACCCCGCTTTGACGCAAAACTGTCAATTTTGCCCCTATGTCCAAATTGGACTTATGGGTAGTCAATTCCAGCTATTTCTAGTATTCTGAAAATATTGGTGATATTTGTTTCAACATCAGGAGGTGTATGTGCAGATTTCACTTTCCCAGGAGCAGTTGACGGAGTTCAGTATCCAGGCAAGTGTACAATGCCATGATGTATCACAATTCCTTGGCTTTATTATCTTATTTAGTTATTATAGTTATTTGATATGATTGATGTGTGTGTTTACCCTAGGACCGTGAGACTTTGCTTAGTGTCCGAACAAAATTTGGGTGTCGACGCCGTATGCGGAGTCGTGCAACGTCACTTAGAGAGTTGATTCCACGATCCTATTTTTACGTGCTTGGTTTTCCAAGTACGCCATAACCTAGGACACTTGACACTATTTCATGTAACATAATCTTTCTTGAGTTATTCATGGGGATTCTGTATAGGCTTACAGGATTTGTAATATGAGACTTGCATATTATGTAGATATTATTATGAATCGTTGCACTAGCTAGAGGTCATGATCTTGCGTGTTATGGACATGAGATATCGTGGACATGAGACGTGAGGTTACATTGGGTGGGGAGAGTCTTCATCGTGCTCTGGGCATATTTTTACTATTACTATTTATTGTGTATTAGGCCTTAGGTTCCCTATGCGGAATCTAAGGTATTATATATGTATATACAGCTTCCTCCTAGTTCTCCCACACGGAGCCTTGAGTGTACTATTAGCATTCAGAAGTGTCCATTGGAATCTTTCGTGAGTACCAGACCGGGGTACGATACCATACTCTCATTTGCATATCACATAGTTGGTTACAGTAGTTTACCCTTGAGTATGTGGCATTATACTGTTTTACTTTTGGCATGCTATTTTTTGTACCTTGTTACGTCCCTCTAAGGACCTGGTCCCCTGCCAGTTTTTGCAGCATAGACGATTATGGAGCCTTTGGAGTTGCTGATGGAGTTGCTTGTCTTGCAGGCATTGGTATCATGTAATTATATCATTTCTACTGGAATTATGGTTATTAATTTATATTGTTTATTCATCTGCTGATGTAGCCTAGTTTTATAGACTCATATTTCTTTCTTGAGTCTATTCGAGTTTGTGTGTTACTGGACGGCCGACTTTAGCACATGTAGCTCATTCTTGTGTATTCTATTTATTGTGGATTGAGGCATAGATATTTATATTTACTTGATTATTTAGGTAGTGACCATTATAATACAGCTTATACGTATTCGAGTCGGACCAGAGTCTGGTCGAATGTGTAGCTTACATGTTACGTATTCCTAGTCCTACGTATTTTGGGACTGGGGTGTGACATTGATATATACCTATTAGTATATAGTTAGATTGGGTAGCTAATATATACTAGAGTGACATTACCTTGAGATACCAAGGTAAAGGTCGAGGTATTGAGGATACTCAAGGTATTTGAGTTGGGTATCAAGATGAGTGCTTAGTGGTGCGATACCGAGTTGGTTCGAAGCCAAGGTATCCATTTAGCATTTGTAATTAGGATTAATATATTTAATATTGATTGAATATGCATATATGCTATTTCATATCTCTTGTTTGCGTATCTTGTGATACGGTATCTTAGTATCCTAAGTTTAGCTTGTATGGCCTAGATTCTTAGTGTACTGACCCAATATCATAGGGATAGACTCATACAACCTAGAAATAGGTAGTTTGACCAAGTTTGACCGGTTTGACTTAGAGTTGACCTAGTTTAACTATTTTAATTTAGAAATGACTCTTTGACCTAGATGTTGACCAATTTAACTTATTTTTATTCTGAAACCTTGTATTGATATTATATTCTATATCTAGGTCTTCGAGGTACCGTACCGGACATCTGTGATACTGTGCACCAGGTTTCAAGCAAATATATTCTCTGATAGTTTCTCGTTTATGATATCCTCTATGTTCATTGTATCTAGTATAGATATCATTAATTTCTTGACACAATGGTTACACGGATTGGTATATCTGGATCTCGTCATGAGATATTATTCCTTAGTATTTACGGTGTATCTTGTGCAAGCATTATTTTATTGTTCTTCTTGTACATGTACACACATTGGTTCATGAGGAGAGTAGTGCCCTTCTTGTGAAAACTCGTGTCATGACATACCATGGTTGGATCCACTATACCAGTCGGGGGTGGGGAGTATTTTAGTGTAGATATGTGATCATACCCTCCTTGTGCATGTCTTGTTCCTTGTGAGTGTTGGTCATATACCACACATATGACTAGTCAGGCCCTTATCCTTGTGCAAGTTTCCAAGCCGATCACATGTTAAAGCTAGTACTCACTCACTTAGTCATTAGTTTCTTTTTCATTGCCATATTATTCATTCTTGTATTTATTTTTAGTATTTCCTTTATTGTATATCTCTTGTATCTATTGTTGCATCTTGTATATTCACATATATTTACTGTTACATAGTTTAAATCATTGATTAGAACTGTTGTTAGAGATGTACTATGCTCCTTTCCTGACTGGATATATTTTTCTCAGATGACATTGAGGAGTGGTACCATACTCATTATGGGCCTCAGGATATTGTGGGCTTAGAGCTAGAGACCCTGGCTCAGGAGGGACTCATCCCGACTGAGACAGATGACCCGGGACTTGTAGCTTCTTAGTTATTATCTTGTACTGGATTTGTCTCCAGCTTATTGTTTAATATTTTTTCAGACTCACTGATGTTATTATTTTGACTCATGAGTTGTATTATGACTATTCTATTCTTTTATCATATTCGTACTATTCTCTATCTTACATCTGTGATTGAGTATATTAATATTTTTGGTGGCTTATTATTTTGCTAGATAGATTACCCAAACAACGTTCTACCGCCGATTCTGCAGCGTAGGCTAGGCGTTGTTTTCGACTTGCATTCCTACACCGGGTGTGGGTCGTGACAGCTTGGAGAAGCAAGAAGCACAAGGAGAATGAGCTTTGGAGCTAGAGATTGTGTTTAGATCGTGTCCAATTATATTTTTATTAAAAATCTATCTCCCAATTGGTAAATCCTTAATTTTTCTTTCATTATAGCTTCTTAATAATGTATTTGACCATTAGGAATGACCCCATGGCATAGGGCTACCTATAGGAATAAGTTCTAGGCTATTTGTCTATGTGTTGTGAATTTTATGTGGTAATTTATGACAATTTTGGGGGAATTATGAATTTGACATATCAATTGTGTGTCATGAGACCAATTAGATCTAATTAGACTTAGATCGGGATTATGTGACTAGGTACATGTCCACAATTGGATACGTGTAGGCCGTATCAAGGTATCTTGTGATACGATGCGACACGGGGCCAAATTTGAGGGGTTTTGCACAATTTTCTTTAATTTCTCTTGTAGTAAGTATAAAACCCCTAACCTTGAAAACATTTTATTATGAGCCAATTAGAGAGAATATATTTTATTAGATTTTATTTTTTAGATATTTAGTTACGTAGCTAGCCTTTAGTTTTCTATTATAATAGATTTATTTCCATCTACTGAGACTTATGAGATGTTATTATTTGATTCCTATATTGGTATTGGAGATTGCTAGACCCTTAGACTTGATGTTGGTGATTTGAGATGACTATTTCTAGTCTTATGTTTGGATTCTCTTATTATATCATATCGTGCATTTTATCTTCCTTATAGTTCTTTTGTGATTGAGTATTAATATTGTCATTATATTATCATCGTGTCCTCCTTATGGAGTTGAGATACCATTGACAGGTTATAATATGTTATTGTGAGATGTTAATAGTTAGTATTGTTGACCTAATAACGTTCTACATTTGTTACGGCGTAGGGTGGACGTTGTCACGTACTCGTGTCCGATTATCCGAATGCGGGTCGTGACAGAGGGTGGAGGGAATAAAAGAAACGAGAGAAAAAAGAAGAAGTGGAAAAAAGATTGAAGGAAGATTAAGAGAGAAGAAGAGGAAAATTTTTGAGTTTCAAATTTGGGCTCTAATCCCTCGAAGTGAGGCAAGCCTTTCCTTGATCTTCTTGTCAATTTTATTTTTTAAGTCCTCAAAAATCCTAAACCATTGAATTAACTTGAAATTCTCTTGATTGTGTTAGTTTTGGATTTGTGTTTTAAATTATATTGCATGTGTGTAATTAGAGAATATGGTAGGGGTGAACATTCAGTTTGTTCGGTTTTAACCGAAATGAAATAATCAAAATCGAATAAACCAAAATGCTAAAATTCCAAAACAGAAACCGAACTGAAGTTAACCATAACCGAAACTGAACCGATATAAATGATTCGATTTATCGGTTTATTCAATTGGACTATTTCTATTATTTAATGAATCGGGCCCAAAATTAAAATTATAGTTAAATTATATTAAATATATATATGTTATACACACATTTGTTGTATCAAAGTTAGGCCCAAAATTGTACTAGTTGTCTAATCAACAAAGTTGGGCTTTAAAACACATGCATAAAATTATTCTTTTCAAAATATATATACTATTATATACATTTTAAATCATAAAATATGCATAAAATTGATAGTATTTATATAATTGCATAAGTTTATTTGGTTTTCGGTTTTAACCAAAACTGAAACCCAAAATTAAAACCGAATAAGAAATTTAATATTTTCAAAACCGAAATCGAACCTTTCTTTTCAAACGGAACCGAGTTTCTTATTCGGTTCAATTTTTGGTCCAAAATCGAATAATGCTCACCCCTAGAATACGGATAACATCTACTTTGGTAGTAGTACCATAAATACATTAGTTCAACTCTAGAGGATTTAGTCTTCAAAATACCCCACCACAAAAAAAATTTGACCTCAAAACTTAAAGAATCAACTTACCAATACATCTCGAGCGTCGATGGTCCTTCCTAGTGCCATCACCAATATAAAACACACATTAGCCTCATAAAAAATATTTATGGACTTACTGTATGAAACTTTTATCTTATCAACAATATCAAAGAGGTCAATGGATTTTCGATTAAGGGGACATCTTTGGATTGAAATGAATCAAGTAAGGGTCAAAGGAGATAAACTTTGCACTCTGATACTATTATGTCACATCCCGATCCCGATTCCGATCCCGAAAGATCGAAAAGTCGTCACTGGACATGATATCGTACAAACGTAAGTTGTGCTTGTACAAAACATAAACTTGCACATGAACAAAATAGACTAAATTTAGACGGAAGCAACATAAATTTAAATTAAAAAATCAAATAACAACAATGATATGAGAACATAACTTTTTTATTCATAACTTGCAGCGGATAGTAAGACTTTTAAATAGCCAACTTGAATATGCTAACTCGGGTTACAACTCTTAAAACCGAAAAGAATTATAATAAATATGTTACATATATTATATTCCTTTATACAAGAAAACAATGTGCCTTCATATCTACAACTTCTAAGGGTGAAAAGGCTTCTACCACCTCTGAAGGTTTAACAAAATGTCTAGTATCTGTTGGGATGGGGGTCGGAACATTGAGAAATGTACTGGTAAGTGACAAAACTACACTCACCTAAAAGCATGCACTAAGTAATCATATGAAAAAAAATATTTCTTTTAATAATGACGATCTTTCTGTCTTTTACCTACTTACATTTTAAGTCAATACGAAATTAATAAGTCATACTTCTTCTTTCATTTAATCAAGCATTATAAACTATTTCATGAGAAATATGCATTCATTTCTACCTTTACCAAACATAATATTTCACGTAAACTATACTCGTTCTTACGGACATAATAGCATTTCGGTATTAGAAAACATTAGTAACTTATACATGATTTAAACAATAAAAATGTCAAATCTTATTCCTGTAAAAACAACATTAGAAATCATATTTATATGCATCATAAGTTCGTCCATTCGTCAAACCGTTAGACCTACAAAACAATTCTACTAACATGCGACCTAACTACATGATAGTCCATGGGTGACTCCTCATAATTGAAAGTTGGGACGTTCAAGCCAATCTCTCCATGCAATTAGACATTATATCCCATTGATCACGAGGATAATCCAGTCTTCAGGGTGTCCCATCTCTCCTAGGCCGGCCTGATTCCGATGTTCCGACAATCGTTCGAGAGACTAACCTTGTGCACAAGTTGTCCAAGACCAATGTATGATATGCTACATATTAAAATAAAATAATAAAATAATATATATCAAGTATTTATTTTCTTCTACTCTTTCCGTACTAACGGCCAAGTAGCGCATCATAGAGCCTTAGTCCCGTTCTTGCTCTCTTTTTTCTTATCGATCTCAACACTTCTCTGATCTCGGTAACATACAAGCTCCGAAGTGTTCTTTCCCACAATACAACTTAATACAACAATCAGAAGTGTTCTTCCACGTAAACAATGATAACCAAAATTACATCATCTGAAAGAGAAACGGCATCTATAACATGATTCTTTCAACTTTTAAGCAAAGTAAGCACAAATTATTATTTTTCTCTATAATCCTTCTCTAAACAAGTTCATACAGTCATTTCTCGTGTCTTGTTAGGAGCATACAAGTTTTATGCAATTATCATTCGTGTGAATACAAACTCTATTATATATATATATATATATATATATATATATATATATATATATATTCTTTGTAAGTTTTTTTATTAGTCGTGAAAGAACCAAAAAAGAATAGTCTTGCCAACTCATCTGGGACGAAACGTCTTGATGTTTCAACAAGAGAGTTCATACTGAAAACTTCTCTGTTATTTGAGTCAGCAAACCAAAATTTATAGCAATATAATGACATCGATAGAAACGAAATATTACATAGGACATGATCCATTTTTTTCCGAAATTGAATAGCACTTATTCACTTAGAGAGCACAACTAAGGGCCAATTAAGCAGAGCCATAGTATGATACTGTTCTGGGAGTTGGATGCCTCACTTCCACTTGAGATATAAAGATTCCCAACCATTTCGATCAAAGAGGGATTCTTGAGATAGACGACAGAATCAATTTCTAAGAAATTGATTGGCTTCACTATATTTGTGATTGTGTTCTTGGGCCAGATGACTGGTCCAGTCAAGTAGTGATGTGTGTACTGACATGTGCAGAAATCAATTTAAGTACGTCCCACCTTTATGCCAGTGTTGGGCTGTACTGACAAATATGAGACTGCAAAGGTCACACTCTCTTGACAACGACAACATAGATACTTACTTCTTGATGCACATGGGTACTTCTTTCATTAACCATCATAAAAAGAAAAGAAAAAAAGAAAAAAAAGAAAAAGAAAAAGAAAAAGAAAAAGAGTACCACCTTACTGCTGGTATAATCCTTCTTTTGTCGTTTTATATCTCCTCTGTACATGTTGTAAGATCATACACAGTAAATAATGTTGAATAATATAGAAATATTTATATTTACCATTCAATTGATAATGTTATCTCCACTATTTCTTTTTTTTTCTTTTTCTTTTTTTTTGTTATCCCATCAATCCTTCATAATATGATAATTATAATTGTACTTAACTCTCCCATCAATCCTTCATACACAGCTTCTTCATCCACAGTAACTCATTGCAAGCCTCCGTCGCCGCAATGTACTCTGCCTCTGTCGTCGACAAGACAACACACATCTGCAACCGTGACTGCCACGATACTACTCCACCAGCAAACATTATCACATAGTTCGAAGTCGATCATCTCGTGTCTATATCTTCATCCATATCAGCATCGGTATACCCAACCAGCTTCGGCTCGTCACCACCAAAAGAAAGTCTCCAATCGGCAATGCCCTGAAGATATCGAAGAATCTACTTGACCCCACTCCAATATACCCTTCCAGGATTGAAAGTATACCAGCTAACTGTGCCAACTGCATGAGCGATGTCTGGCATCATACACACCATAGCATACATAAGACTCCCCACAGCTGAGGCATATGGAACCCGCTCCATATCTTCCTTCTCATCCTCGGTAGATGGATACTGCTCCTCGGTGAACTTAAAGTGAGCCGCAAGGGGGTTACTCACTTTCTTCGACCCGTCCATCCCGAAATACTGAAGTACCCGGTGAATGTACTTCTTTTGGGACAAGTGTAGCAGCTTGGAGTCTCTCTCTCGGCTGATCTCCATACCAAGAATAGTCTTCGCTGTGTCCAAATCCTTCATAGAGAAGATCACGCCCAGTTGGCGCTTCAACTACGCTATCCTAGTGGCATTCCAACCCACCAGTAGCATATCATCAACATAGAGTAGTAAAATGATAAAATCATCCTCGACAAAGTACCTCACAAATACACGGTGGTCCGACGTCATCCGTGCGTAACCATGCTCCCCCATAAATGACTCGAACTTTCTGTGCCACTGCCTCAGAGCCTACTTCAGACCATACAAGCTCTTTCTTGCAGACCAAGTGTGACTTTCCCTTCTCACAGAATCCCTCTGGCTGCTCCATGTACAACTCCTCCTCAAGATCACCGTGAAGGAATGTCGTCTTCACGTCCATTTTTTCGACCTCCAAGTCAAAACTGGCTGCCAATGCTAGCACCACCCGAATAGACGACTGCTTGACGACTGGCAAAAAGATCTCATCATAATCTATGCCTTTTCGCTGACCGTAACCTTTAACTACAAGCCTCGTTTTGTATCGAGGGCGAGTAACATCATCTGTCTGCTTTACTCTGAACACCCATATATTCTTCAAAGCTTTTTTGCCCTTTGGCAACCGTACCAGATCATTAGTAAAGTTGGCCTCCAAGGAACTCATCTCCTCCTACATGGCCTCCATCCACTCCTGGTTGTGTTTGTCTTCCATAGCCTCTATAAAACTTTTGGGGTCTCCCCAGTCAGTCAGTAGCACATACTCACCAGGTGAGTATCTCGTAGATGGTCGACGCTCTCTATCGCTCCTCCTCAATAGAACCACTAGTGCTGTCTGTATAACAACAGCCTCCTCCCCTTCAGGAACTACCTTCTCGGTATGCTCATCCTCCTGAGGGTCACCCTGACCACCATCAACAGGTTGATGATCAAGGTTGGGAGCAACTTCATGTACTGCTCCCCCATAACTGGATCCTTTACGATGTCCTTTGGAAATTGCTCGAAGTAAAATAACTCTAGCAATTCCTCAGCCTCAGAAGATATCTCAGAATCCTGAGTGTTGGTCATGGTCTGATCCTCGATGAATACCATATCCCTGCTTCTGTAGAGCTTTCTTCCCATTGGATCATAGAGTCTATAGCCAAACTCATCCTGGCCATAATCGACAAAGATGCACCACCTCGTCTTCGACTCAAGTTTGGATATCTCGTCCTTCGGTATATGCATGAAGGCCTTGCAACCAAACACTCGCAGGTGATTGTATGATGGCTCTTTGTCGTACCATACTTTATCAGGCACATCACCCTTCAAAGGAGCACTAGGAGATAAATTAATAATATAAGTAAATGTGTAAAGAGCCTCACCCCAATAGCTGCCCGACAAGTTTGCTTCTGACAGCAAATACCGTACCCTCTCCATCAGTGTCATGTTCATCAGCTCTGCTACACCATTGAGCTGAGGTATCTTGGGTGGAGTCTTCTGGTGTCCTATCTCTTACTCTCTGCAGTATGCATCAAAGGGACCAATATATTCGTCGTTATTGTCTAACTGTACACATAGCAGCTTCTTGCCCATTTTCCTTTCAACGGAGGCCTGAAACTCCTTGAAAGTGGGCATCACATGATCCTTGGTCTTTAAGGCATAGACCCAAACCTTCCTGGAATAATCATCAATAAAAGTTATAAAGTAAAAAAGCACCACCAATAGATTTTACCTTCATAGAACCGCAGACATCCGAGTGAATCAACTCGAGCAACACCGGCTTGCTTGAACTTTGGTGACTTCGGAAAGACACCCTATTTTTCTTTCCCGCCAAACAGTGTGTGCACCTCTCCAGCTTTGTAGACTTGAGTCATGGAATCATGTCATGCCCCAGTCCCAAAATACGTAGGACCAGAAATACGTGACATGCCAGCTACGCATTCGACCAGACTCTGGTCTGACTCGAATACGTATAAGCTGTAATATAAAGGGCACTATCTAAATATTCCATAAATGTAAACCTCTATGTCTCAATCCACAATGTACAACAGTATACAAGAAAGAGCTATATGTGCTAGAGTCGGCCGCCCAATAATACACTAACTCGAATAGACTCGAGAAGAAGTATGAGTCTATAAAAACTAGGCTACAACAGCAGATAAAATAAACAATATAAAATAACCATAATGCCGGTAGATATAATGTGAGTACCTGGTACCATGCTCGCAAGACCTGCAACTCCAACATCAACTCCAAATGCTCCGTAATCGTCTATGCTGCAAAACTGGCAGGGAACCAGGTCCTCAGAGGGACGTAACAAGGTACAGAAATACAACATGCCAAGTAAACAGAAAGTACAAGTGCAACAATATGGTACTCTATCATAATCAAACAAGTGTGACACAGTTTAAAGACAATGTTCGACGCGTGGGCTGTCCAAAGTAAAACCGTAGCTCCGAACACGGAAACACACGGGACGTACCACAGCTCCGGGCAAGGAGTCACACGGGTGATACAACTACTCTAGATATATGATTACTACAGAAATAGTATATATACATATATAAGCGCGTGCAGAGGAGCCCAAGCGTCTAGTAACTGTCTTCCCCATCCCAAGCGGTCAACGATTGTACGCTGAACCTGAACCTCTAACTACAGTCTCGACACACAGAAATAACTCAACAGACGCGACCCTAAGGTCGTCCCAGTCTTTGGTCATGATGTCAGTATCAGGATACAGGAATCTGGCACGATCACAGTGTATGAGTGTCCTGGGGTATCGATATACTCAGGTACGCATATCGAGATGCTACGAAACATCTAACAATCTTTCTAAGACGTTACGACGTACGCCTTCACCCGGTTGTGATCCGGACGCGAAGTATCGAACGTCAACATAAATACGTGCACAATGTCCATAATAAAACAGTGAATATCTGTAAACTGAAAATACAGGATGGCAAGGTACACTTGCCTGCGTGCGGCTGCTGATGACGGGGTCCCGATACCACGTCCAAGTCCTCAGGTCCCGTAGTACCTAGAGAAGAGATACAAAACAGAATTAATATTCTATTCTATGACTCACAAGGGCAAGATACTAGAGGGCTGACTACAACTGACTAACGGTACGATAGTCCATCAACTAGTCATCTGTACACTCTCCTCGATCAATCCTCATTCTTACCATATTCTTCACGTGGTTCAGTAGTTCAGGTATGCTCACCCTCTGATCGTATTTACTCCTTAGATATTAGGTCTTCCTTAACCCTCGGATTATTTCGTCCTCAAACACTGCTCATCCCTACAGATCACCACGCACATCCATAAATGTGTTTAACCCTTAAGCTCATTGTTCTCACACTCAAATCTATATTGATATACCGATGACGATTTAAGCCTCCAAGTTCACCATTAACCTTAACCTCAAGTCATAATATTATCATTCGATTTAATCAGCAATATTCAAGTATTAAACCATACTATCCAATGTAAATCCTAACAATCACAACCTAGCATCTCTACTTAGTGTATATCCATATTTTTATTTCACAACTTATGAAACTAAACCCCAACCACATCTCAATATCCGAATCCAACTTTATAAAACACAAGATACATGAACACTACAATACATATATCCTAAAACATGTCAACCTCCTTAATCCCGTCCTTAAGTTATTTAAAATCCACAGGCACATTAATCCTTATTAAACTTAGCTAATATAAACCTTAATCCCATAGTTAACATTTAATTATTTATGCTACACTAAACATATATATCAACATGATATAAACACAACCCTAGTTAATATATACATCACCATATATCATCCTATTTAGTTAGATAATAAATTCTAGAATTAAACACAAGAGAGGGGAGGGTAAGAATCGACCTCTACGCGGCGAGGTTGCTGGCTGGCCGGAGCGTGGCCGGAGGTGGTAGTGGTGGTGATGGTGGTGGTAAACTGGTGGTGATGGTGGTGGTAAACTGATGGTGATGGTGGTGGTAAACTGGTGGTGATGGTGGTGGTAAACTGGAAGTCGGACGGAAGGAGCACAGTCCGGCGGCGGGGACGCATAGCCTCAGGGGAGAATGGCTGCTGCACAGTGCCGCGCGGGGAGAGCAGGCGGTCGTGCGAGCTGCTCAGCGGTCGGCTGAAGTCGGCCGGAGTAGCCGGTCGACGGGTCGGCTGAAGTCGGCCGGAGTAGCCGGTCGACGGGTCGGCTAAAGTCGGCCGGTCAGAGAACAGGAGCTGGAGTTGGGTGAAAAATAAAGAATAAAGGAAGAGGAAGAAGGATTTTAATGGAGGGAGGTGCTTCTTTGCATGGAGGAAATAAATGGAGGAGGAGAGAGAAGGAGGGGGGTTTTCCTTGGGATTAGGGCCGGTGGTGTGTTGTGAGGGTGGGGTGAGGTGTTGTTTTATAGGAGTTTGGGAATTGGATGGAGGGTTGTGATGATTCTATTCAAAATGGAGGGTGGAGATTTGTCATGAAGAAAAGTGGGTTTCTTCATGAAGGGGGTGAATGGATGGGTGAGAATGGGATCCCATTTTGGGACCTCTCCATTGTTCATGGCCAATAGGGTGTTGACACATAAATTCAATAATTGCAACTTAGCCCCTTAAATTCGAGAAATTGTACGAACACATAAAATAACACAAAAATTATGGAGAAAATTGTGTTTAGTAATTTTTATGGTGAGGGGGTGTTGTGCGTTAGGCACGGGTGTAATTAAAATGGCATTGGGATTAATTAAGGATTAATAATAGGATTGACAAAGTTGGTATCCCCGATTTAAATAGAAATAATGTGTCCCGCGAATTTAAATTAAATGGGGGCACTTGGGGTCAAAATTCGGAAATGACGCAAAGGCCAAAAATGGTGGGGGCTTGGAGTCAGTCTTGGACCCTTTAGTTGGTCCGGCTCAACGGGTTAAGTTGGTATCTCAAAATTGAGGGTAACGACGCAGGTGTCCGATACGGAATTAAATATGGGTTACGATTTCGAAAAATTGTGCAATTAATTTAGAGCACAACAAAAATATGATTTTTGATTGACGAAAAGTCCAGTGCCTAATTTGGCGAATCAAGTCAGAAGTACGAAAGTCCGGTGGAATTTATGGGCTGATATTGGGCTCTGAATAATTAAGCAATGATAGGGCGCGCCAAGGGTTTTAATTAAATGACATTTAAATACCAGATAAACTTATCTCTACTCTAAACCTCGACATCTGCTACCAAAACCAAAATTTTCCAAATCCACCCTAACTATCTACAGAATAAATCGAGGGGGTTTACATTCTTCCCAACTTAGAAAAATTTTGTCCTCGAAATTAAAAGTAAAGCACGATAATATCTAAAAGAATTTTAAAAACAACTAGTAATCAAATGCCGTACGTAAATTCGTACCTTGCTCCTCAAATAAGTACGGGAATCGCTGCCGAATAGAATCCTCGCGCTCCCATGTAGACTCGCCTGGTGAATGGTGCTTCCATGCCACTCTGACCAGTCGAATCGTCTTCCCTCTCAAAGTCTTCTCGCTACGATCGAGGATCTCAACTGGCTGCTCTACGTAAGACAGACTGGGCCCGACTGTAATCTCCGAATGATCAAGCACGTGGCTAGGGTCTGCGACATATCTCCTCAGCTGCGATACGTGAAATACGTCATGTACTCCCTCTAATGATGGAGGTAGTGCAAGACGGTAAGCCATTTCGCCAACTCGTTCCAAGATGTCAAAAGGTCCGATGGACCTCGGACTCAGCTTGCCTCTGCCTCCGAATCTGATGGTACCACGAGTAGGCGATATCCTCAAAAATACAGGGTCACCTTCCTTGAACTCCAATGGTTTGCGGTGCGCATCTACCCAATGTTTCTGTCTGCCCTGTGCTGCACGCAGGTGGCTCTGAATCTGCTTGTCCTTCTCCACTGTCTGTGTTACCAACTCTGGACCAAGTATCTGACGTCCTCCTACGTCACTCCAACAAACTGACGACCTATATTTCCTGCCATACAGTGCCTCATAAGGTGCCATATGTATGCTGGCCTGGTAACTGTTATTGTAGGAGAATTCTACCAAGTGTAGGTGGTCCTCCCAAGATCCTCCAAAAATTATTCATGCACGCTCTCAACATATCCTCTAATATCTGTATCGTGCGCTCTGACTGGCCATCAGTCTGTGGATGATATGCAGTGCTGAACTTGAGACGAGTTCCTAGATTCTCCTGCATACTCCGCAAAAAATTTGACGTGAATCTGGAATCACGATCCGATACAATGCTGACAGGCACTCTATGTAGTCGTACTATCTGCCTCATATACATGTCAGCTAATATCTCTGTGGACTGCCCAACTCTGAAGGGCAAAAAATGTGCAGACTTGGTGAGTCTGTCTATGACCACCCAAACTGTATCCTTCCTGCTAGTCTTCACAGAAATCCTGTGACGAAGTCCATGGTAATGTGTTTCCACTTCCACTCGAGAATGGAAAGTCGCTGCAATAATCCCGCAGTCCTCTGATGTTCAACCTTGACTTGCTGACAAACTAAATACTTCGCCACGAATCTTGCAATTTCTCTCTTCATCCCATGCCACCAGAAATGCCGCCTTAAGTCTCGGTACATCTTCGTACCCCCGGAATGAATAGAATAAATTGAGCTATGTGCCTCGGTCATCAACTCTTGGCGTAGCTCGCCACTCGGAACATATAGGCGATCTCCACACCTCAACGTTCCGTCTTCATGAATCCTGAGTCCCGTCTGCATGTCGGCCTCTGTCCTTTCTCGCAATCGTCTAAATCTCGTATCTGTAGGCAAGGCTGCCTTGATCCTCTCAATAAATGTGGACTGAACCTCGAGATTGGCCATCTGTCCACCCATGCCTGGCGATATAATCTCAATCATGAGTTCCTGAAAATCCTCTAACAATTGGCGATGAGTCGTAAAAATAGGCCATAGGCTTCCTGCTCAAGGCATCTACTACTACATTCGCCTTGCCAGGGTAGTACTGCAACTAGATATCATAATCTGTCATCAACTCTAGCCAGTGCCTCTATCCCATGTTGAGCTCCTTCTTTGTGTAGGCATACTTCAGGCCTTTGTGTTCCGTATAAATCTCAACACGCTCTCTATAAGGGTAGTGTCGCCATAGCTTTAGGGCAATATTGCTGCAGCTAGCTCTAGACTATGCACCGGATAGTCCTTCTCATGAACTCTCAGCTATCCTGATGCGTAGACTATCTAATCCATCTGAACATGTCTCATATATGCGGAGTTTGGCGTACTGCCTTTCTGTCTCAACATCTCCAATACGATCCTGAGATGTCTCTCATGCTACTCCTGACTCTTGGAACATACCAATATGCCTTCGATAATTATCACCACGAACTTATCTAAGTACTGGTGGAAAATACTGTTCATTATGCTCATACTTACTGCTGGCGCATTGGTTAAACCAAACGGCACGACTAAAAACTCATAGTGGCCATACTTCGTCCGAAAGGCCGTCTTCGGGATGTCCTCTCTCCGTACCTTGATCTGGTGATAACTTGATCTGAGACCGATCTTCGAGAATGCATATGCGCCGCTAAGCTAATTCAAATAAATCATTGATGCGCGGTATAGGGTACTTGTTCTTTATTCGTTACAGCCCTTAACGCCCTGTAATCGATACATAAGTATACTGTCTCATCCTTCTTCGGCATGATTAAGATAGTTGCTTCCCATGGGGAAACACTAGCCCGACTGAAACCCTTGTCTAAGAGATCCTCTACTATGGATCTTCAACTCAACCAACTATATCGGTGCTAGTCTGAAGACGAGAGAATAACTAGCTCGGCTATGGGAGTCAACTCTTTAACCAAACTCCATCTCTCTGTCAGGTGGCAGGCCTGGAAGATTATCTAGAATCACATCCTCAAACTCTGATATAATACGGGGGTACATTGGTTCACCTTCTACAACGTGTGCCTCTAAGGTAGATGGGCACCATGCTCCCGGGCTCCCTGAAGTAACTCAAACTCAGGGTAATCTGGTTGTCATAAATAATGTAATCACGTCGACAATCTCGCGTCGCGTGGTATTGGCTCAACCAATCCATGTATAGGATAAAGTCATAGTCTAGACTAAACCTCAAAATAAATTCTCCCGTTCTGTTTCCAACATCAATCCTCAAAAGAAAATTTTTCCTCGCCTAATGTATAATTCTCTTCTCCTCAAAGTTTTCCCTAAAATTCTCTTCCTCAAATTCCTTCTTTTCGTTATTTATCTCTCTAAGTCATATAGTGCAATAATAATAATGTCGCCCAAGTACATACTAAAATTTCTGGTATTAGATCATCATCTTCCAAGTGAGAGCTTGAAATTTTTATCTCCTCTAGTCCGTAATATCATCCCTGGTATTGCTATCATATACAACCACTAGTTTCCATTGTCAGGCTATGCATTTCCCTAAATTATTCTAGGTCATGATCAACAGTCCTTCCAGCTCTTAGTACTTCCGAGATCACTGCTACCTCAAGCACGGGTAGGGTACTACTGGGTCCAACTCTCTTGCCAACCTTCCACACTAGTTCTAGAATCCAAAGAACTCAACAATCTATCCTGATAAGGTAATAATCTTCTCAGAGAAAGGTATACGAATTCTGTCTCCTGTCGTCTGGTCTTCGATCTTCTTCTGGAGGGAAGTCATCAGTCACAAGCATTCGTCTCCCCGAACAATAGGGGACGAGAAACAAGGATAGCGATATTGACGAAGTTTGAACGAATGCAAAGTGGAAGTCCAAGGGCGATAATCACATACAAAGAGTTTTAAAATTGATTATGGATTGAGATCTTATTCAACAATCATAACTTCTATTCCTAATTTGCAGGCTCGCTTGGCACAGTCAGGTGACCAAGACGATTTAATTCGGACCTGCATGGGCCACCACAAAAATATGTCACGCCCCAGTCCCAAAATACGTAGGACCAGGAATACGTGACACGCCAGCTACGCATTCGACCAGACTCTGGTCTGACTCGAATACGTATAAGCTGTAATATAAAGGGCACTATCTAGATATTCCATAAATGTAAACCTCTATGTCTCAATCCACAATGTACAACAGTATACAAGAAAAAGCTATATGTGCTAGAGTCGGCCGCCCAATAACACACTAACTCGAATAGACTCGAGAAGAAGTATGAGTCTATAAAAACTAGGCTACAACAGCAGATGAAATAAACAATGTAAAATAACCATAATGCCGGTAGATATAATGTGAGTACCTGGTACCATGCCCGCAAGACCTGCAACTCCAACAGCAACTCCAAATGCTCCGTAATCGTCTATGCTGTAAAACTGGCAGGGAACAAGGTCCTCAGAGGGACGTAACAAGGTACAGAAATACAACATGCCAAGTAAACAGAAAGTACAAGTGCAACAACAGGATACTCTATCATAACCAAACAAGTGTGACACAGTTTAAAGACAATGTTCGACGCGTGGGCTGTCCAAAGTAAAACCGTAGCTCCGAACACGGAAACACACGGGACGTACCGCAGCTCCGGGCAAGGAGTCACACGGGTGATACAACTACTCTAGATACAGGATCACTACAGAAATAGTATATATACATATATAAGCGCGTGCAGAGGAGCCCAAGCGTCTAGTAACTGTCTTTCCCATCCCAAGCGGTCAACGATTGTGCGCTGAACCTGAACCTCTAACTACAGTCTCGACACACAAAAATAACTCAACAGACGCGACCCTAAGGTCGTCCCAGTCTCTGGTCATGATGTCAGTATCAGGATACAGGAATCTGGCACGATCACAGTGTATGAGTGTCCTGGGGTGTCGATATACTCAGGTACGCATATCGAGATGCTACGAAACATCTAACAATCTTTCTAAGACGTTACAACGTACGCCTTCACCCGGTTGTGATCCGAACGCGAAGTATCGAACGTCAACATAAATACGTGCACAATGTCCATAATGAAACAATGGATATCTGTAAACTGAAAATACAGGGTGGCAAGGTACACTTGCCTGCGTGTGGCTGCTGATGACGGGGTCCCGATACCACGTCCAAGTCCTCAGGTCCCGTAGTACCTAGAGAAGAGATACAAACCAGAATTAATATTCTATTTTATGACTCACAAGGGCAAGATACTAGAGGGCTGACTACAACTGACTAACGGTACGATAGTCCATCAACTAGTCATCTGTACACTCTCCTCGATCAATCCTCATTCTTACCATATT
Source organism: Iris macrosiphon (assembly GCA_036927795.1). NCBI lineage: Eukaryota > Viridiplantae > Streptophyta > Magnoliopsida > Asparagales > Iridaceae > Iris > Iris macrosiphon. The sequence goes on from JAYESA010000007.1 coordinate 210,693,893, forward strand.
CTTCACGTGGTTCAGTAGTTCAGGTATGCTCACCCTCTGACCGTATTTACTCCTTAGAAATTAGGTCTTCCTTAACCCTCGGATCATTTCGTCCTCAAACACTGCTCATCCCTACAGATCACCACGCACATCCATAAATGTGTTTAACCCTTAAGCTCATTGTTCTCTCACTCAAATCTATATTGATATACCGATGACGATTTAAGCCTCCAAGTTCACCATTAACCTTAATCTCAAGTCATAATATTATCATTCGATTTAATCAGCAATGTTCAAGTATTAAACCACACTATCCAATGTAAATCCTAACAATCACAACCTAGCATCTCTACTTAGTGTATATCCATATTTTTATTTTACAACTTATGAAACTAAACCCCCAACCACATCTCAATATCCGAATCCAACTTTATAAAACATAAGATACATGAACACTACAATACATACATCCTAAAACATGTCAACCTCCTTAATCCCGTCCTTAAGTTATTTAAAATCCACAGGCACATTAATCCTCATTAAACTTAGCCAATATAAACCTTAATCCCATAGTTAACATTTGATTATTTATGCTACACTAACCATATATATCAACATGATATAAACACAACCCTAGTTAATATATACATCACCATATATCATCCTATTTAGTTAGATAATAAATTCTGGAATTAAACACAAGAGAGGGGAGGGTAAGAATCGACCTCTACGCGACGAGGTTGCTGGCTGGCCGGAGCGTGGCCGGAGGTGGTAGTGGTGGTGATGGTGGTGGTAAAAACTGGTGGTGATGGTGGTGGTAAACTGGTGGTGATGGTGGTGGTAAACTGGTGGTGATGGTGGTGGTAAACTGATGGTGATGGTGGTGGTAAACTGGTGGTGATGGTGGTGGTAAACTGGAAGTCAGACGGAAGGAGCACAGTCCGGCGGCGGGGACGCAGAGCCTCGGGGGAGAATGGCTGCTGCACAGTGCCGCGCGGGGAGAGCAGGCGGTCGGGCGAGCTGCTCAGCGGTCGGCTGAAGTCGGCCGGAGTAGCCGGTCGACGGGTCGGCTGAAGTCGGCCGGTCAGAGAACAGGAGCTGGAGTTGGGTGAAAAATGAAGAATAAAGGAAGAGGAAGAAGGATTTTAATGGAGGGAGGTGCTTCTTTGCATGGAGGAAATAAATGGAGGAGGAGAGAGAAGGAGGGGGGTTTTCCTTGGGATTAGGGCCGGTGGTGTGTTGTGAGGGTGGGGTGAGGTGTTGTTTTATAGGAGTTTGGGAATTGGATGGAGGGTTGTGATGATTCTATTCAAAATGGAGGGTGGAGATTTGTCATAAAGAAAAGTGGGTTTCTTCATGCAGGGGGTGAATGGATGGGTGAGAATGGGATCCCATTTTGGGACCTCTCCATTGTTCATGGCCAATAGGGTGTTGACACATAAATTCAATAATTGCAACTTAGCCCCTAAAATTCGAGAAATTGCACGAACACATAAAATGACACAAAAATTGTGAAGAAAATTTTGTTTAGTAATTTTTATGGGGAGGGGGTGTTGTGCGTTAGGCACGGGTGTAATTAAAATGGCATTGGGATTAATTAAGAATTAATAATAGGATTGACAAAGTTGGTATCCCCGATTTAAATAGAAATAATGTGTCCCACGAATTTAAATTAAATGGGGGCACTTGGGGTCAAAATTCGGAAATGACGCAAAGGCCAAAAATGGTGGGGGCTTGGAGTCAGTCTTGGACCCTTTAGTTGATCCGGCTCAACGGGTTAAGTTGGTATCTCAAAATTGAGGGTAACGACACAGGTGTCCGACACGGAATTAAATATGGGTTACGATTTTGGAAAATTGTGCAATTAATTTAGAGCACAACAAAAATATGATTTTTGATTGACGAAAAGTCCAGTGCCTAATTTGGTGAGTCAAGTCAGAAGTACGAAAGTCCGGTGGAATTTATGGGCTGATATTGGGCTCTGAATAATTAAGCAATGATAGGGCGCGCCAAGGGTTTTAATTAAATGACATTTAAATACCAGATAAACTTATCTCTACTCTAAACCTCGACATCTGCTACCAAAACCAAAATTTTCCAAATCCACCCTAACTATCTACAGAATAAATCGAGGGGGTTTACAAATCACCTTCATGTTCACCAAGTAGCTCATCCCCTTCTCGCTGATGTGGCTGAGCTGCTTGTAACACAACTCAGTAGACGCATTAGTAGCTGCGTTCACCTCATGTGCCCCCTGTATGCTCCCTTCCATATAGTAGAGTCCGGACCTCTTGCTTCCTCTGGCAATCACCATCGAACCTCTGGAAAGCTTCTACTGACTGTTCCCGAAGAGATTGAAGAAACCATCGTCATCCAACCTTCCAACAGACACCTGCAGGTTGAAACGAATATCAGGGACATGACGAACATCTTTCAGAACAAGAACTGCACCCGTCTTTGTCATCAAATGCACATCTCCAATGGCAACTGCCTTCGACACATCTCCATTGCCCATCTTCAATACTCAACAGTTGTCTATTGTGTAAGTAACAAATAGTGCCATGTTGTGAGATACATGCGCTGAAGCACCTGAGTCCACCAGCCAAGAGTTGTCATCGCAGGCGAGGTTCATAACTACAGCATCTGTCATGCCCCAGTCCCAAAATATCGAGGGACTAGCCACGTGGCAATGGCCAGCAGCACAACTCCAATGGGCAAACCCAATTTAATACACCCGTTAGAGTACACTTAAGCTGTAAAACAAATATAATGGTCTACGATACATGTCACAGTCTAATTCTAATCTCATCCACAAAAAGTAAACACAATTCAATATGATAGACCAGTCAAGATAAAAGATAAAAATAAATATTCCATCATCAAGTCAACATAAGTAGTGTCTCGGGGAACAACCCGACAAAATAAAGAAAAGAGAATAGTATTAATACATATGTCCATAAGTCCAGATATGAAATAACAATAAGCATAGATAACTGGGTAAGTAACTGAATACTCAGAAGAAATCCTCTAGCACAACCTCGTCATCTGGTGCCAGTACTGCACCAGCGTCAGCTCATGTCCCATATATCTCGGGTTAATCCTTCTCTGATGTACAAGGGGACATAATCCAGATCCAGGTCCTCAGGGGACATAGCAAGGTACAAAAAATACTCAAGCCAAATGAAATACAAAAAATATAAAAATAGATCCTCAGGGCAAGCTATGTAACCAGCTATGTGAAATACAAATGAGAGTATCACTAGTACTCAGGCTGAGACCACTACAGGCTCTATGTCGGAGAGCCCGTAGCAGCAAGTAGTATCTCGTAGGGCCAGTAAATATGCCAAGCTCTGATACAGAGACTAAAACACCTCCAGTAATATAGTATATATATATAATCAGCCTGTAGCATGTGTGTCTCTCCCCACCCAATATAACCTCGCGTCTCATATCCATAACACGTAAGATCATGACCTCTAGCTAGTACAATAAGTTATAATGATATCTCTATATATGCAAGTCTCATATCGCGAATCCTGTAAGCCTATACAGAATCACCATGAACAACTCAAGAAAGATTCTGTCACATAAAATAGTGTCCAGTATCCTACGGTATGACGTAGTTGGTGAAGCAAGCACGCAAAAGAATAGGATTGTGGAATCAATTCTCTAAATGACGTTACACGACTCCGCGTACGGAGTCCACACCCGAATCTTGTTCGGACGCTAAGCAACGTCTCACGATCCTAGGTTGAACATGTACATCGCAGAAGTATATAGAAAGAATACAAGCAAATAATATCACAGGATCTACTGCAAGTTGGCAATGTACACTTGTCTGGGTTCTGAGCTCCGTCAGTTGCTCCAATATAAGTGAAATCTCCAAGTACGCCTCCGGATGCTGAAACAAACATCACCAATGCTCTCAGAATACTTGAAATAGCTAGGATTGACTACCTATAAGTCCAATTTGGACACAGGGGCAGAAATTGACAGTTTCAGGTCAAAACGGGGTCCACATATGGCAGAGATAAAGTTCTCCAAATTTAGCAAACTTAGTATCTACGAGATAAACAAAGAAAGTGCTTTTCGCAGGAAAATTTGGTCACGTAGATCTTCTATTTTGTCGAAATTCATCATCGGTCGGTCGGTCGATTGGCGTAATTTTAGAACGAGGACACGACCTCAACGGAATGTCCAAAATTGGATTCCGGTGAGCCGATTACGAAATTATCCGACAAGTGAAACCGTGGGGCCCACAAAATGGTGTTTCGTCAACGTTCTCAAAATTAAACCAAACTTGGGTCACAGGACCAGCGTAACGCTGCAAATCCGATGGCACAAGTTTTATTGCGAAACGACAAGCACACACGAAGTTATGACGAGTGTCAGAACAGGTCGATACGGTATTTTTCGACGGATAAGCGTTGATTCCGATATGCACACACATCAAATCAACTTTCACAAAATCTCACACGTCCGCGTTGACGATACGCGCCTTTCGGTAAAATTTGCACACAACGAAGTCACCTCGTTTAGCGGGACGCACCCCGTATCAAAAAAATTCGGGTTTAAGAAACCAAGTTTTTGACAGAATTCAGCGGCAAATAAATCACCGCATAGATCGAATTAAAAGAAAGTGTTTAAAGGAATTAAAACTAGGTTATGTTGTCTAAATTACTGTTCAAGTATAATTTTAACATCGTGTGCCGTTATGAAGGTAACGGGACACAAACACGTGCACCTGGGACAGTTTCTGTTCTTAAAAACTGGATCATTTTTTCCTGTTTTGTGTCACGATTTACGATCGACATAGGACACGATAAGCTAAACTAATTATACAGGATTCAAGGGGGTCATGTGGTCTTCATATAGGATTCGATGGGTCGATATTTGAATTACTGAGCAAGGAGATACAGGGGCAAGAAGTAGGGTACCTCACTACGGCTGTTGCTCGTCTTGACTTCGGGCGGCTGTTCGCAGCGATCGTCGACGGTCACGGCGGTGGTCGACTGCGTCAACGATGGTCGGGGTGGTCGAAAAGATGATGGTGGTAGTGGTCTGCTATAGTGGTGTTTATATAGGGTGAAGGGGGGAGGTTTCAGGGAGAGGAAATGAGGGGGTTCGGCGTCGGTTTACAGGGAGGGGAAGGGATCGGTCGGGAGCTATTCAGTTACTGTAGCGGGTGTTACGGGTCTGTGGGTTATCGGGTACGAGTTCAGGTTTAGGTATGGGTTTAGGGTCCGGGTCCGGGTTCGGGTTCGGGTTTGGTTTGGTTTGGTTTGGATTGGGTTGGATTGGGTTGGTTTAATATAAATAACCATATATATGTATATGCATATATAGCCATCTAAAAATAGTTTTGGACCTTAATAAATTTCAAAAAAAAATTATAATAATCTAATAATAGTTGTACACCCAAAAATATATTTTCTGTGCAATAATAGTAATTAATTAAATATACAAAAATATTAATCCATGAATTAAAATTTATTCTAATTAGTTAAAAATACAGAAAATTCTCCCTTAACCTCAATAATTAAAAATAATAAAATTAAAATTTAATTTCTAAAGATCAGGGTGTTTACAACATCACCTACAATGATCAGATTGTCTCCATGTGCCGAGGTTGTCGTTGTAGTGTTCTCATCCTGCTTCCCCTTGTCGTCCTTCTTCTCTCTCTTCCAAGCGAAATAGTTCCGCTTGATGTGGCCCTCTTTCCAAAATGAAAACACTCCGAGTCCTCGTACCGACCCTTGGACCTTCCTTTGCTTTTGTCTCTTTCACCGCCTGGACCCCTGCTTTTAACCCTTTCGTGGCTCTATGAAACAAGCGCCTCTGAGTGGGATGTAGATGAAGTGCCATGAGAACGTCTTCGCATCTCTTCATTCAGTACCCCGCTCTTGGCAAACTCCAGACTGACCACGCCTTCCGGAGCAGAAGTGATCATAGACACTCGTACGGTCTCCTACGAGTCTGGCAATGTACACAACAGCCATAGTCCATGAACCCCTTCGTCGAACTTGACTCCCATCGAGGATAGCTGGTCAACCATGCCCTGGAACTCACTCAAATGATCCGTAATGGACGTCCCATCTTTGTACCGCAGACCCATCATCATCCGGATCAGGAATAATTTATTTACCCCGGTCTTCTTCGTATACAAAGATTCCAGCTTATCCCATAGTGTCCTCGCGTGCTCAATACTGGCAACGTGGTTGTACACGCTCTCGTCAATGAACTGTCTGATGTACCCACACACCTGTATATGCTCGAACTTCCAGTCTTCTTCGGATTTGTCACTGGGCCTCTAGGAAGCAAATACCGGCTGATGCAACTTCTTGATAAATAACAGATCCTTCATCTTGTTCCTCCAGTAGTGATAGTTGGTACCATTCAGGTTTACCATGCGCACCAGCTTCGTGTCCATCTCTCCTCCCTGGTTTGCCTGTCAACACCTGACACCCTTCTGAAATTTTAGAACCTGGCTCTGATACCACACTGTTGGGAACAAAACGTGAAAATCGTTCCCCAAACCAGAGAGTACCTGCAAGAGAACCGAGCAAAACACCCAAACCAAAAAATACCAAACATAAATCGCAGACACGGAGATTTTTACATGGAAAACCCAAATGAGAAAAATTACGGGACGATCGGAGTCCAACCCTGAAGACCTCCAGTATTGGAATAAAGAGATTATACCCTCTACAAGCTCCTCACCGATCCAACACGGATCACCGCAACTCTTTGGAACAGAAAATAGATTACAACCACGAAGAAAAAAAAGACAATGAGAAATACCCCAAATTGATCTCCTTCTCCGAAACGGCCTCCAATCCTTCTTTCTACTCTCCAAAGTTGCAATGGCACTCTTGCCACCTTTTCTTCTCTCTCTTTGTTGTATATTGCATGAGCCTTTTTATAAACACTTGCATGAATTAGGGTTTCCATATAAAAATCTATATATGGAAGCCAAAAATATTTATGGAAATTCAATTACATTCAATCATATATTTAATGGAAATCAAATCATAAATTAGCTTACCATAAATTGGAAATCCAATTATATGGAAACTCAATATATGAAAGATCCAATCATAAATATATAATTAAAGTCAAAGATGAAAATCCAATATAATATTTGCTTACCATAAATGTTCCAATACACAGAGCTCGATACACTTTTCGAGCTTTTCCGACACACGAATGACACTCGTAATTGAGGGTATAAAGTTGTAATTTAGTCAAAAATAAATCTAGAATGAGTTGGATCTGTATGAGAATAGTAGAAAAACATAAAATAACCTTTGATGGCAAAGGACAAAAAGTTGTGTGGTTAAAAAATAATATAAAATCTAGAATCTAGAAATTAGAGCTCCTAAATTGAGCCTTACTATTATACAAAATGAGTTACCTACATTTCGAGAGCATCAATAATAAAGTTTATCCCAATTTCTAGATTCTAAATTCAAAATGTAGGAGCTCATTTCGTAGAATAGTAACGTTAAATTAGAGCCTCGTTTAACGAGCCTCAATGATGGTCTGGTCCCAACAATTCTGCAAGATGTACACCTGGAACTATAGCCCAAAAAAATCTTCAAGATCAATTATTGTTAGCATCATTCCTTCTCAACATGGCATTTTTACTTGTATTTGAGAACCGAACCTAAAGAACTAAACCTGACCAAACTCTTCAACATTCCTATACCTATCGATCTTCATGCCTTGATACTACCTCCAAGAGTTCATAGAGCCAAAGAATCATCAAAGTATGATGAGCCTTAGCTCAGTCTCGAAGCACAAGAAAGGTGCTTGGAGTAAAGAGGAGGATGAGTTGCTAAGAACATACATCAAGAACTTTGGAGTAGGAAAATGGTGTGATGTTCCTAAAGGTGCAGGTATATATTTGCTTTTTTTTTATAATTACTAACTACTCTTCATAGTACTGACTATATATATATATATATACTGAGTTGATGAGATTTTGTGTTAATTTGTTGAGGATTGAATCGGTGCCGGAAGAGCTGTAGACTGAGGTGGCTCAACCATCTGAAACCAAACATCAAGCATGGGAACTTCGGAGAGGACGAGACTGAACTTATCATCAGGCTTCATGGTCTCTTGGGCAATAGGCAAGCCTCTATATATATATATATATATATATATATATATATATATATATATATATCTTAGAAATAGCATGCAGCACTTTATATATGAATACCATACATCTTTATTTGGTATTAATTTTAGGGCTTTTATTGGTTGCCAAAAGAACATACATGAAAATAGATAGGAAACAAAGAAATTCTTGTAGGATCTGGGATTTTGTGATATGCTCACGTTTCCATTTCCTTTCCTTTTCCTTACTTTCTATGAATTCATACTAATGATATATAAGAACTGTGACCAATGAATCTATGTTGCTTTGTTTCCTTTTTTTGAAAATAGGCCTGCAATGTCTGCTTAGCTCAGTCAAATTTCGAAAATGATACTTTGTCCACAGGCGGACTGGTCCGTCCGTCGCGTGGTTGGACCCTATTGCCCCTCCCTCCCACCCTCTCACCCACCAGTCGTTTGGGTCCGTCATCGATTGACCTATCAAAGGGACGACGACACGTAACGAACGGACCAGTCTGCGGACAGACAACGTACCAGCCGCGGTCAAATTGTGTACCTAACAAACAATGGAATGCACCTTGATAGCAAGGTGGCGTTCATGCTTCCTTAACACCATTAAATAAGATTGGTGTTAGGAAACTTCTCGACAGAAAATTCTCCATTAACCAAGACTATGCATTAATGCGAATAAGGAAAACTTGTTTGTATTGCAAAGTAGACGAATTGAATTACAACTCTTTACCGAGTGCACAATTGAGAATATACAACAAGTACATATAATCTTTGGGAAGTGTCGATGGAGTCATGCTGAACGCGCCCCACTTTGTTGCGTTAACGATTCGAACCAAGCTTACTTGTGCAGTGACGGAAAGTAGCTCTTTGTTCTTTACTCTCACGAACTCTTGAGGTGTTTTTGTACACTTTGTGTGGTACGTGGGGGGATGTTGGGAAAGAAGCACAAATTTTTTTTAAAAAAAATCAGAGAGTAGCTGTGAGAGAACCGAGCAATACAATGCACAAATCAAACACCAAATCACAGAAAAATAATCCACGCAGACACAGAAAATTTTGACGTAAAAAATTCTTACAGAAAAAAAACCACGGGACGATCGAAGTCCAACCCTGAAGAACCTCCACTAATAGAATAAAGAGAATACACCAACTACAAGCGCCTCCCAATCCAACACGGATCACCACAACACTTAGGAATAGAAAATAAATCACACCATGAAGGTATAAGACAACGAAAAATTATCCAAAATGATCTCCTCCTCCGAAACGGCCTCCAATCATTCTTTCTTCCCAAACTTGCAATGACACTCTTGTCTCATTTTCTCCTCTTTCTTGAGATGATGTGTTAGTGTTCGGATGATAATTAGGGTTAGAAAAAACATAATATATACCCCATAATCCCGCAGTTAATCCTGAACCGTAAGATACGATCCAACGGTGTATAAAACACCTCTGAAATTTCGTTGAGCCCGCCGACCGAACTCGGACCGACTTCGGTTTTGAGGTTCTGGAACACCACACCGAGTTCGGCCCGACTTCCGTTTTTAGGTTCTTGAACACCATACCGAACTCGGACCGAGTTCGGCCCGAACTCTGTCTCCCCCTGTACAGCAGACTGCTCCTCATTCCTCTCGAGTTTCTTCGACCTCTCGAATGGCTCTCGTCACCTCCCCGAGCTTCTCTGACCAAAGATGACACTCGTCGCACTCCAGAATATTCTCCACATAGGTTGGGAACTCCACCCACTCCAACAAATCTTCTCCTTCACAACTATGTGGAGGGGATCGTCATCTCGATGATCTGCCTGCAGTACTCAAATTTTTTTCTTGAAAGAATGTTTGTGAACATATCTGCTCCGTTATCGTCTGTATGAACCTTCTCAAAAGCCGCTTCCTTCTTCTCAACAGCATCTCGTATCCAATGATACCGGGTCTCAATGTGCTTGGACCGGCTATGAAATGTCTGGTTCTTCACAAGGTGAATAGCACTCTGACTATCGCAAAGCAAATGATACTGCTCCTGTTTTTGCCCAATTTTATGCAACAGCTTCTTCATCCACAACAACTCCTTACAAGCCTCCGTCGTCGCAATGTACTATGCCACTGTCGTCGACAAGGCAACACACTTCTGCAAACGCGACTGCCACGATACTGCTCCACCAGCAAACATCATCACATAGTCCGAAGTCGATCGCCTCGTGTCTACATCTTCAGCCATATCAGCGTCAGTATACCCAACCAGCTTTGGCCCGTCACCACCAAATAAAAGTCTCCAATCGGCAGTGCCCTGAAGATATCATAGAATCCACTTGACCCCACTCCAATGTACCCTTCCAGGATTGGAAATGTACCTGCTAACTGTATCGACTGCGTGAGCAATGTCTGACCTCGTACATACCATAGCATACATAAGACTTTCCACGGCTGAGGCATATGGAACCCGCTCCACATCTTCCTTCTCATCCTCAGTAGATGGACACTGCTCCTCAGTGAACTTAAAGTGAGCCGCAAGGGGGTTACTCACTTCCTTCGACCCATCCATCCCGAAACGCTGAAGTACCCGGTGAATGTACTTCTTTTGGGACAAATGTAGCAGCTTGGACTCTCTCTCTCTCTATCTCTCTCTCTCTCTCTCGCGGCTGATCTCCATCCCAAGAATAGTCTTTGTTGAGCCCAAATCCTTCATAGAGAAGGTCGCGCCCAGTTGGCGCTTCAACTCTGCTATCCTGGTGGCATTCCGACCCACCAACAACATGTCATCAACATAAAGCAACAAAATGATGAAATCATCCTCGGCGAAGTACCTCACAAAAGCACAATGATCTGACGTCGTCCGTGCATATCCATGCTCCCCCATAAATGACTCGAACTTCATGTACCACTGCCTCGGAGCCTGTTTCTGACCATACAAGCTCTTCCTTAACCGACAAACCAAATATGACTTGCCCTTCTCACAGAATCCCTCTAGCTGCTCTATGTACAACTCCTTCTCAAGATCACCATGGAGGAATGCCGTCTTCACGTCCATTTGCTCGACCTCCAAGTTGAAACTGGCTGTCAATGCTAGCGCCACCCGTATAGACGACTGCTTGACGACTAACGAAAAGATCTCATCATAATCTACGTTTTTCCGCTGACCGTTGCCTTCAACTACCAGCCTTGCTTTGTATCGAGGGTGAGTAGCAGCAACTGTCTGCTTCACTCTGAACACCCATCGATTCTTTAAAGCCTTCTTGCCCTTTGGCAACCGCACCAGATCATAAGTAGAGTTTGCCTCCAAGGAACCCATCTCCTCCTGTATGGCCTACATCCACTCATGCCTGTGTTCGTCTTCGTTAGCCTCTGCGAAACTTTCGGGTTCTCCCCCGTCAGTCATTAGCAAATACTCACCCGGTGAGTATCTCGTAGATGGTCGACGCTCTCTATTTCTCCTACTCAACGGAACCACTGGTGCTAGTTGTATATCTATAACCTTTTTCCCTCCAAAACTGCCTCTTCGGCATGCTCATCCTCCTGAGGGTCACCCTGACCACCATCAGCAGGCTGATGATCAAGGTTGGAAGAAACTCCATGTACTGGCTCCCCCATAATTGGATCCTCTGCGATGTCATCTGAAAACTGCTCGAAGCGAAATGACTCTAACTCAGGCAATTCCTCAGCCTCAGAAGGTATCTCGGAATCCTGAGTGTTGGTCATGGTCTGATCCTCGACGAATACCACATCCCTGCTTCTGTAGAGCTTTCTTTCCACTGGATCGTAGACTCTATATCCAAACTCATCCTGACCATAGCCGACAAAGACGCACCGCCTCGTCTTTGGCTCAAGTTTGGATCTCTCATCCTTTGGTACATGCACGAAGGCCTTATAACCAAACACTCGAAGGTGATTGTATGACGGCTCTTTGTCGTACCATACTTTGTCAGGCATATCACTCTGCAAAGGAGCACTAGGAGATAAATTAATAATATAAGCAGCTGTGTAAATTGCCTCACCCCAATAGCTGTCCGGCAAGTTTGCTTCTGACAACAAATACCGCACCCTCTCCATCAACGTCATGTTCATCTACCCTGTTATACCGTTGAGCTGCAGTATCTTTGGTAGAGTCTTCTGGTGTCGTATCCCTTTCTCTCTGCAACAACATCAAAGGGACCGATATACTCATCGTCATATTCCGACCGAACCCAAAGCAGCTTCTTGCCTGTCTTCCTTTCAACGGAGGCCTGAAACTCCTTGAAAGTGGGCAACACCTGATCCTTGGTCTTTATGGTATAGACCCAAACCTTCCTGGAACAATCATCAATAAATGTTACAAAATAAGAAGCACCGCCAATGGATTTTACCTTCATAGGACCGCAGACATCCGAGTGAATCAACTCGAGCACCGCCGACTTCTTGAACTTGGGTGACTTTGAAAAGACACCATATTTTGCTTCTCCGCCAAACAGTGCATGCACTTCTCCAACTTTGAAGACTTTATCCCTGGAATCACTTTCATGTTCACCAAGTAGCCCATCCACTTCTCGCTGATATGGCTAAGTCGTCTGTGCCACAACTCAGTAGACACATCAGTAGCTGCATTAACCTCTTGTGCCCCATGTGCGCTCACTTCCATATAGTAGAGTCAAAACCTCTTGCTTCCTCTGGAAATCACCATTGAACCTCTAGAAAGCTTTCACTGACTATTCCCGAAGAGACTGAAGAAACCCTCGTCAACCAATCTTTCAACCGACACCAAGTTAAAACGGATACCAGGAACATGATGGACATCTTTAAGAACAAGAACTGCACCCGTCTTTGTCCTCAAATGCACATCTCCAATGGCAATCGCCTTTGACACATCTTCATTGCCCATCTTCAACACTCCACAGTCATCTGTTATGTAAGTAGCAAATAGTGCCCTATTATGAGATACGTACGCTGATGCACCTGAGTCCACCAGCCAAGAGTTTGTCACGCCCCGGTCCCGCCCGGGCCGCCGCTCCGCCCTGCCCTGCCCCGTGCGGCCGGGATTTAACGAACCGGACACGAATCACCGTGCCTCGGCGCGCCGGACGCGAATCATCGTGCCCGTCCCGCGGGCGCGAGGGGGGAAGGGGAGCTAATCGAATGGCCTGAGTCGAGCTTTCGGGGGACGTGATGCCGCACGGGCCTGGGGTTGCGCCCGTGCAAGGCCAATCGTTTAAGTTGATAGTTGGCTATCATCGCATTAATCGAGTAAGCAGCGAAAAGGGACTTGTTGCAATGCAATGCATTTAGCCAACTGAGCGTTCGGAACAATCGAGACAACTTGGGTTTCCTTTAGCAAAGGCACACGTTCATTCCATACATTATGCCCCCTTATACGATAGCATTCTCGGGGCAACAATCGAAACCAGGATTCCGGGTCTTCGGGACTGTGGCACGCCTATCGCTCCCTCGGACGATCCAGTACCTGCGAACAAGTAAACTGTTGGTGGGTCAGCACTTTATACAAGTACTGGTGAGATAAAACAACTGAACAGAAACAAGCATTCACTCAAACAGGCACTAAGTAATCATGTTATAAAACATTATATTACTAGTGATCTTTCTAGTTTTACCTAGGTTCGTTTCATGCAGTTCTAGCAGAGTCATATTACATTGCTTTGGAAACATGTTTGGAAACAGAGTTTCATATTGAATATGTAAGCAAGCAAGCCGTTCATGATTCAGGGTGTGCGCAGCGTGTCTCGTGCGACTCGAGGGTCTGATGCAAGGCTAGACACACGATGCACAATCTTAGGGGCAGTCACTATCCAAGCCAACACAATGACTTAGCTATATGCAGGACGGTCCCCGAGTATCTCAGGATCGGCAGCTGGTGGAATAGCATACCAATGACTCATTCTCTGAAGCTAATGGCAGCTGTGACCCATGGTGGCATGGACGCATGCAGTTCAGCTCTCCACCAAAAGCCATTGTCCGACCGCGTGCGAATGCATGGAACACTATCAAATAAACTCTAGTATGCGGACGAGACGAACCATCAGAACAGTTATCGTTGTTGCGGGGCAATCCGACTTATCACTTGAAGACGTTCAGGCACAGTATGGTTCTCTCGAAGCATAGACGATAGTGAACATGTTCATGCACTCTAAGCAGGCGATACAGGATTCTCGTTAAGCAGACATTGATTCAAAGACAAGCTAGGTGAGTTCGTTCATTAACATGCAAGGCAGGTTCTATCATTCTCTTAAGAAAACATTGCAAGCAAAAACACAGGTTATTATTAAGGCGTGCAAGAATCAGAGAACGAAGTTCTTCCCACTCACCTTGATATATAACGCCGGCGCGGAGCGGGGCGTTACATACTTACCAACCAACAAAAAGTTTCGTCCTCGAAACTTCAAGGATAAACTTCTCGATATCCCGAGTAGCGATAGTGCCGTCCCTCGCCGTACTCAATCGAAATAATCAAGCAATTCAAGTTCAGGAAACATTTTGCACTTTGAGAATATCTATAGACTTATTGTATGGAACGCTCTTTGCAAAACTATATCGATATTATCTCAGAGTCATAGCAACGGATTGGGCCAGAAGATCGATTCCGCTCTGATACCATTCTGTCACGCCCCGGTCCCGCCCGGGCCGCCGCTCCGCCCTGCCCCGCCCCGTGCAGCCGGGATTTAACGAACCGGGCACGAATCACCGTGCCTCGGCGCGCCGGACGCGAATCACCGTGCCCGTCCCGCGGGTGCGAGGGAGGAAGGGGAGCTAATCGAATGGCCCGAGTCGAGCTTTCGGGGGACGTGATGCCGCACGGGCCTGGGGTTGCGCCCGTGCAAGGCCAATCGTTTAAGTTGATAGTTGGCTATCATCGCATCAATCGAGTAAGCAGCGGAAAGGGACTTGTTGCAATGCAATGCATTTAGCCAACTGAGCGTTCAGGACAATCGAGGCAACTTGGGTTTCCTTTAGCAAAGGCACACGTTCGTTCCATACATTATGCCCCCTTATACGATAGCATTCTCGGGGCAACAATCGAAACCAGGATTCCGGGTCTTCGGGACTGTGGCACGCCTATCGCTCCCTCGGACGATCCAGTACCTGCGAACAAGTAAAATGTTGGTGGGTCAGCACTTTATACAAGTACTGGTGAGATAAAATAACTGAACAGAAACAAGCATTCACTCAAACAGGCACTAAGTAATCATGTTATAAAACATTACATTACTAGTGATCTTTCTATTTTTACCTAGGTTCGTTTCATGCAGTTCTAGCAGAGTCATATTACATTGCTTTGGAAACATGTTTGGAAACAGAGTTTCATATTGAATATGTAAGCAAGCAAGCCGTTCATGATTCAGGGTGTGCGCAGCGTGTCTCGTGCGACTCTAGGGTCTGATGCAAGGCTAGACACACGATGCACAATCTTAGGGGCAGTCACTATCCAAGCCAACACAATGACTTAGCTATATGCAGGACGGTCCCCGAGTATCTCAGGATCGGCAGCTGGTGGAACAGCATACCAATGACTCATTCTCTGAAGCTAATGGCAGCTGTGACCCATGGTGGCATGGACGCATGCAGTTCAGCTCTCCACCAAAAGCCATTGTCCGACCGCGTGCGAATGCATGGAACACTATCAAATAAACTCTAGTATGCGGACGAGACGAACCATCAGAACAGTTATCGTTGTTGCGGGGCAATCCGACTTATCACTTGAACACGTTCAGGCACAGTATGGTTCTCTCGAAGCATAGACGATAGTGAACATGTTCATGCACTCTAAGCAGGCGATACAGGATTCTCGTTAAGCAGACATTGATTCAAAGACAAGCTAGGTGAGTTCGTTCATTAACATGCAAGGCAGGTTCTATCATTCTCTTAAGAAAATATTGCAAGCAAAAACACAGGTTATTATTAAGGCGTGCAAGAATCAGAGAACGAAGTTCTGTCCACTCACCTTGATATATAACGCCGGCGCGGAGCGGGGCGTTACAGAGTTGTCATCGCAGGCGAGGTTCATAATTACCTCATCACCTACAATGATCACGTCGCCTCCATGTGTCGAGGTTGCCGCTGTAGTGTTCTCACTTTGCTTCACCTTGTCGCCCTTCTTCTCTCTCTTCCAAACGAAATAATTTTGCTTGATGTGGCCCTTCTTGCCACAATGGTAATACTCTGAGTCCTCGTATCGAATCTTGGACATTCCCATGATTTTGTCTCTGCCACCGCCTGGACCCCTGCTTTTACCCCTTCCACGGCTCTCTGAAACAAGCGCCTCTGAGTGGGATGTGGATGAAGTGCTCTGAGAACGTCTTCGCATCTCTTTATTCATTACCCAGCTCTTGGCAAACTCCAGACTAACCACGCCTTCCGGAGCAGAAGTGATCATAGACACTCGTACAGTCTCCCACGAGTCTGACAATGTACACTGCAGCCATAGTCCCTGAACCTCATCGTCGAACTTGACTCCCATCGAGGATAGCTGGTCAACCACGCCCTGGAACTCACTCAAGTGATCCGTAATAGATGCCCCATCTTTGTACCACAGACCCATCATCATCCAGATTAGGAATAATTTATTTATCTCGGTCTTCTTCGTATACAAAGATTCCAGCTTATCCCATAGTGTCCTCGCGTGCTCAATATTGGCAACGTGGTTGTAAACGTTCTCGTCAACGAACTGCCTGATGTACCCACACACATGTATATGCTCAAAATTCCAGTCATCTTTGGATTTATCACTGGGCCTCTCGGAAGCAAATACCGGCAGATGCAGCTTCTTGACAAATAGCAGATCCTTCATGTTGCTCCTCCAGTAATGATAGTTGGTACCATTCAGGTTTACCATGTGCACCGTGTGGTGCCCCGTTCCCCCTATTCGGGGAGCGCATCTAAGAAATACAAGTCGGTATCGTTCGATCGGGATAGATTGAAACAAGATCTTATCCTCGTTATGGATTTGCTTCTTCGGAATCGATTCCCATATTCAGTGGACCGTGCCGCGAGGATCGACTTAGCGGCAGAGTCAAGATGGACCTCTCCACTGCAAGTTTTCTTGCCTAGTTTTCGATGTCGCCTTGTTGCTTTCGTGCTTTGAGTTGGTTTTCGGATTTGTTTACGTTTTCTTGAATAGTTTCGATGGATTTTATTGTTTTCGTTCATTGAACTGCACTTCAATTCCGAGCTTGGGAAGAGTAGAAGAGGTATTGATCAGCTGTTTATGGTAATGCAGGTGATCGTGCAGTAGACGACGTGCGAGCGGAGTCCTGAAGCACCTCTTTTCTTTCCTTTTGCCAACTAAATTGTGAGTGGCTATATTCGATTCAGTTGACCCTTCTTCCAAATCTTCACATATAAAAATCTTACATTCTTGCTTGTCCCGATCAAACGATACCATAATAACTAAAAGATGTCAAGATAAATAAATAAATAAATAGACTTGGGTTATTTGTGCTTGTCAATCAACTTGCGAACGGTTACCTTATTGCATGTTAGTTCGTTTAGAATGTTCTTCCTATGCTTTAATTTTAGTTAGAATGTATACTTCTTCTATAAATTGTGTTAAGTATGGAACACACCCTGCTATGCAATAAACTGATCAGGAAGACTATGCAAAATGAATCATGTCATGCTGCTTGTCTCGCACTCATGTTGCCTTAAACTTCATCAATTGATAACTTAGTATGAACGCCGTTGATCACGGATAACTTGTGCACAAGGTCAATGGTTCCTACGGACGGTCATTGGGGCACTGGTACCGATCTGGTCCGGACGAAACTTCACGATAAGTCTCATGTATAAGACGGGATGGCATGTAGAGCTTCATGTTTCCTTGTGTTACACACCATCATCGTTTATGACTATAACTCGTCCATTATGGCATCTTGCCAGTGATCCCCACGTATATTTAAACCTGTGCAAGCTAACTTGTGTCTTCGTGGCAGGGAAGGACATGGTAAGTATTGTTCATGTAGTTCAGACGGGTAGGTAAAAGTCACCGAACGGTGGCAAGTTTATTTCAGTAAATTTACATATCAATGCTTGCTTGTAAAATAAACTAAGGCAAGATAGAAAGACCACAAATAACTTGCATACTTTCATATAAACAATGTGTTGATTGGTATAGTTGGGTTAGCTCGCCTTCACCAGTGCATTTCGATGTACTGACCCTCGTTGAAACAGGTTTTTCGCACCAAGGAGATCCTGCGAGGAGCTGAAGCTACTTTCCGTTCCAGTCCACCAACCGGCACACCCAGATCATGCCTTAGTTGAAGCATTTTGAAGGCCCAGGAGCTAGCAACCATAAGTCATGCAGCTCTGTGGAAAACTGATTGTCCCGCCTGGAGGTCTTTAACATTTTTAAGTTTTAGTACAAGGATGTAATGTAGAGGACAACTATCTCATTTTGTGTTAATTTTTATAAGCCACGTGGCAACTATCCGACTCGTTCAAGAGTTTGTAAAAGATGTTCATTATCAATAAAGAGAACTTTTCTATGTTTCAACTTTGTGTTTCAATTATCTGTGTACTTTGAATATGTGCACGTTATGCAAAATACCTTAGCCTTGTGCGGTGCACAACCTAGGCACGCACGGCGTCACGCCCGGGGGACGACTATCGATTCCACGGAATCGGGACGTGACAGACCGGCTTCGCGTACATCTCTCCTTCCTGGTTTACCTGGTTTACCTGCCAGCTTTGATACTACACTATTGGGAAAGAAGCGCGAAAACCTTCCCCAAAACCAAAGAGTACCTGCAAGAGAACCGAGCAATACAACGCACAAACCAAACACCAAATGTCACGACCCACACCCGGATATTCGAGCACGAGTACGTGGTTACGCCCAGCATACGCCGCAGAATCGGCGGTAGAACGATGTCTGGGTCATTTCTAATTATCTAACATCTCAACAATATAATATGGTACTTGTCAATCATCTCAACTCCAAACGGAGGAGCAATATGGCATCTCACAAGAATATCTAATCTCAATCACAAAACAAACTAAGGAAGGATAATACACGAATGGAATAGGGAAGAAAAAATAAGATACAATCCACAATATCTGAAATAATAATACATCTATGAAACTCAACAAAAGAATAGTCTAATACAAGATCACCAACATAAACTAAACCTCCTCGCTCATTGGTACTATGTCCTCTGGCTCTAGGAAAGTATCCTCTAAAGTCTCACCCTTCTGTGGGCCGTAATACGTGGGACACAGCTCCTCTAGCCAATCATCTGAAAAATATATCCAATTAGAATTGGAGCGAAGTACATACCTCTGTAAGCAGTTTCAAATACATAATCGAGCATATATAACAAGCAATAGAAAAAGATATAAGATGCACAAATAGTAAGAATATACAATACAGGGAGAAAAAGCAATAAGCACAATAAGAACTGGAAAGTAAATACGAAAAATAAACTGCAAGTAGAGAACAAGATACTAGCTACGTGATTTAGATTGCAAGTTCGTTATGTGATCGGCTTAGGTTGCACATGAGGTATAAAGGTAACTCCATTATACGTGAGGTGGATAATCGATATGCACATGAGATCAATAGGGCTTTGATCACATAACCAACTCCTACTCCCCCTCCCCAACCAATACTCATGGATCCAATCACGACACGTTACGTACATGATCACGATATAGTCACACTAGCACACGAAATAGTGGATGCACAAGAAGCACATGAAAATTAATACCCGGTGCACACGATGAAATACATGTGAGTGGGTACCCGTTGAACACGATAGGGGATAACACCTCCTGACGGGATCCATATAGCACCAGTCCGTAAAATCACTATGTCGGGATCAATGTATACAATTCTAGAACATGGATATATATATAATATTATGAATTGAAAATAATCAGAGAAATGTACTCGCCTGAAGTCCTGAGCAAGGTGTGTCTCTCGATGCCCAAGCGGGTGTCTCACAACCTATATATGGTATGTTGCATCAATACAAGGTTCAATAATGAAAATAAGTGAAGTTGATGCAATTCTAGGTCGATACGCCATTTCTAAGTCAAACCAATGAATTCTAGGTTGTAAGAGTCTAAAGCTAAGTCACTAAGTCGACATACTATGAAACTATGCTATGCTAGCTAAGCTAACACACAACAATGCATTCAAAGAGCCGTATCCTAAGATACGCAAGTTTCGAATATGAAAATAGGGTTTATATATATATATATATATATATATATATAAGTCAAATATAATA
The DNA here is from genome assembly GCA_036927795.1 of Iris macrosiphon. Lineage (NCBI taxonomy): Eukaryota > Viridiplantae > Streptophyta > Magnoliopsida > Asparagales > Iridaceae > Iris > Iris macrosiphon. The sequence continues at coordinate 210,714,213 of JAYESA010000007.1, forward strand.
ATAATAATATCTCAAAACAATTTAACTATGATACCTTGGCCTTGCACCAACACGTATCGCACCTATCTCGATACCCAACCCAACACTTTGGGTATCGACCCCAATACCTTGGGGATACCTTAGTACCTCAAGGTAACCCAACTAACGTATATAACTAAGCTAATGACTATATACAATAACTAAAACTAACTATTCATATACTATTGATTAACATATACTTACACTACATACATAGATACAACTACTAATATACTCAAAGTAAACTAACAATACAAACTACACTATAATACGCATATATGCTAACTGCTATTAACCATTAATACAAGTATACATATATCTATTTAGCTAACTATTGCATCAATAAGGTATATCTATACTAACATGAATAGCTATATATATATATATATATATATATATATATATATAGGTACTAGCTACTATTAGCTAACTTAATAGTTTAATTCACATCTAAACTAATACTTAATATACCTTGACATAATCTAGCTAGCTAACTCCCACCTTCATCAAATAACTTACTGAACATAACCAACTGAAAACTGGGCTGAAAATAGCACTGAACTTCCTGCACATGTTGTGCATATACCCATGCTTACCTGGCTGTACAGTCCTCTACTCGAGTTGTTGTGTTGAACTGAAGACTGCACAAGCTGTTAGAGTTAGCCTTTGCCCGACCCCCTTCCAACGGCAGCTGCCACTGTACTGCGTTCTGCAATGCATAGCTGCGGGTACAGCTTGCCAATGCTGCATTTAATGTTCTCTATATTGATTAGCCTCTGCTGCAGCTGGTGGTTCTATTCATTAGACTCTGCTGCAGCTGATGTCTTGCTCTGAAGACTGCACGAGTTGGTGTAGTGTTTCCCCCCCACTGCAGAGTTCCTTGCAGTGTTCACAGCTCAGCTCCTCCACGTGCACAAGACACTGCATAGAACAGATGCTGCTGATACCCCTTTTGCTAATACTGGTAACTGCCTCACTAATACATGGTTGTTGTTCTCTCCTACTCAACACACACTGACACACAACAATAACACTTAACACATACAATATACTGACACGACTATGAATATATATAGCTATAAATATAATTACACATAACTACATACACTACTCTCATATGTATATCAATACATAGGTAATCAACACATAATACCTATAAACATATAAGCCAACACACACACACACACACATATATATATATATATATATATATATATATATATATATATATATATATAGAGAGAGAGAGAGAGAGAGAGAGAGAGACATACACAAACCATAAGTGCACATATACATACCAACATATATATAGACCTATACATATAGTTATATATATCTAGATACTCTCATTATATACACACATAGACATACGTATATACATAAACCCAAAATTCCCTATTATATACTCCATATAATACATAGATGGCTTACTTATATATAAATACACACGTACGTATAGGGAAAATGAGCCAAACAACAACACATGGAGCGCATCGCACCCGTACTACACTTTCTCTATGATACGCTTGCGATACGGCTCAAACACACAACCAAACGTATCCCGGAGGACACGTACAAGTCTAATACATAAATTATGAATAATAGGTATGGTAATTAGAGTGTCTACGTGTCCGTGTCACAATGTGATAAGCACAAGGCCCCGTGTCGGAGGAAAACCCCTAAAATTAACCCGTTTTATCAAATTGACAAGATACGGCCTACACGTATCTAATTGTGGATACGACACTAGTTACAAACAAGCAATCAAGTGTCAATTAGATCTATTAGATCAATTGACAAGCACTACATGTGCCAATCTCAAAATTCTCCCAAATTTGGTACCAAATTGGTCATAACTTCCATCGTAGGTCTCCAATTGACCCAAAACCAAATTCTATGGGTAGCCTATGCACGTGGGTTGGTTTCTCATGGTTAAATCTCAGATCTAGAGTCTATTAGAAAGGAAAAAACTGAATTTTACCTATTGGGAGATGGATTCCTAATAAAAAGTCTCCAATTGTCAAGTAGCTCCTCTCCTTGTAGATCTTGGCCTCCTCCTCCTCCTTGCTTTCTTCTTGTAGATCCTTGGTGTAGCAACCTTAATAATGAATTTAGAAGGTGATTGGTGAAGACTTGGTAGAGAATTGATGAGGGAATGGAGGGAATTTGGAGAGGGAAAATGTAGATCTAGAATTTCGGATTTGGAATGCATGAAATAATTTTCTCTCTCCTCCATGAGGGGGCCGGCCTATATACACCCTCAATGCAATGTAAAAAGTCACAAATACCCCTTGGGGCCTCTCATGAAGAATTTAATTAGGGAGGGAAGGTTATAGTCTAATGGTTTCACTAATTAATCAAGCCTCCTAATTCATGGGCCTAAATCATGGGCTCAACTTAGACTAGTCTAAATGTTTGTTTCATGCTTTTAAATAAATGGTTAGGCCCACTACACAAGTCCAAAATAATCTACACTAGCAACAAATAATAATACCAATAAATAAATAAAACATGCAATGCACAAATATTAATTATAATAATCCTAAAATAATTAATACACATTGACAATTACTAAACTACCCTTGGATAAAAATGTGAGGGTGACAAACCTACCTACCTTAGAAAATTTTCGTCCTCGAAATTAAGGAAGAAATTATCTACTAAAACAAACAATACAATGTAAGAAAGAATTATACCTCACGGCTCGAACAAATATAGATATCGCTCGCGCATCTCGACCTCTCGCTCCCAGGTACTCTCTCCTGGCTAATGATGCCTCCACGCGACGCGCACCAAAGGAATCGTCTGGTTCCTCAGAACCTTCTCTCTCTGATCCAGAATATCCACTGTCTTCTCTGGATAGCTGAGAGTAGGGCCCACCTCTATCTCCGAGTGATCCAACACATGACTTAGATCTGCCACGTGCCGTCTCAACTGCGACACGTGAAACACATTGTGCACTCCCTCCAGTACAGGTGGTAAGTCTAGTCTGTAAGAGACTGCACCGACCCTCTCAAGAATACTGAAGGGACCGATGAATCGTGGACTAAGCTTGCCGCCTCCACCGAAACGAATCGTGCCACATGTCGAAAAAATCCTCAAGAAAACCAGACCGCCAACCTAGCACAAAATACAACCTTAGCACTCTAACAAAACAACAAACAAACACAAGCAAGACAAAACTAAAGCTATACCTCAAACTCCAAAGGTCTCCGGTTGCTATCGGCCCAATGCCGCTGCATGTCCTACGCCACTCGAAGTCTGTCCCTGATAAGCTTCACCGTCTCTGCTGCATCCACTACCATCTCTGGTCCCAATAAATCTCTATCACCAACATCATCCCAGGACAACGGAGTGCGGCATCTCCACCCATACAACGCCTCGAATGGTGACATCTCGATGCTGGCTTGGTAGTTGTTGTTGTATGAAAACTCTACCAAGTAAAGGTGATCCTCCCAAGAACCTCCAAGATCCAAAATACAGGTGCGTAGCATGTCCTCGAAAGTCTGAATAGTCCTCTCCGACTATCCGTCCGTCTGAGCGTGATAGGCGGTACTGAACTTGAGCTGAGTGCCCAAGCAAGCCTGAAAACTCCTCCAGAAATCGGACGTAAAGCGACTATTTCGATCCGAGACAATGCTAACTGGAACACCGTATAATCTGACAATCTGGCGCACATACATCTCCGCAAGTCTCTCCGTAGATGTACCCACTTTAAATGGCAGAAAGTGGGCTGATTTGGACAACCTGTCCACGATGACCCAAATCGCATCATTGCCTCCTGGAGAACGCGGAAGCCCCGATACAAAATCCATGGTCACATGTTCCCATTTTTACTCCGGAATGGGTAAAGGCTGAAGAAACCCTCCCGGTCTCTGTCTCTCCGCCTTGACCTGCTGGCAAACTAAGCACCTGGACACGAAGCTAGCTAGCTACCGCTTCATGCCATACCACCATACATGCTTCCTCATGTCTCTATACATCTTATTGGCACCGAGATGCATAGATTATTGGGAACGATGCGCCTCCTGCATAATCTCCTCGTGTAAAGCTCCTCTCGGTACGCACAACCTGGTACCGTATCGCAATAATCCATCATCTGCGATGATAAAGTCCTCTGCCAGCCCGACCTGAACCTGTGCTCTGATGATCCTCAGAGACTCATCCTCATACTGTCCGGCTCTGACTCGGTCCATCAGCTCCGACTGAACTTGAAGTCCCCACATCTGTGTTGCGACTCCCGGAATCAACACCTCAATGCCCAAACTGTCGAGATCTGCCAATAAATGTATATCTCTAGTCAAGCACATAGCCACGGGATACTTGCTCAAAGCATTCGCGACTACGTTGGCCTTCCATAGATGGTACTGCAAGGATATGTCGAAGTCTTTCATCAGCTCCAACCATCACCGCTGCCTCATGTTGAGCTCTTTCTGTCTAAACACATACTTTAAGCTCTTATGGTCTGTGAAGATCTCTACTCTCTCTCCATATAGATAGTGTTTCCATAATTTGAGAGCAAAGATAACCGCTGCCAGCTCCAAATCATGGGTAGGGTAGTTCTTCTCATGCGGGCATAATTGTCTGAAAGCATAGGCAATCACCTTCCCGTGCTACTGTAGTACACAACCCAAATCCTTCCCTGAAGCATCACTGTAAATGGAAAATCCTCCTGCTCCTGATGGTAGTGTCAAGATGGAAGCTGTAGTTAATCTCCTCTTCAGCTCCTTAAATGCTAACTGACAATCCTCAGTCCAGACGAATTCTATGTCCTTCCTGGTCAGCCTAGTCATCGGCTCTGCTAGTCTGAAAAAGTCCTGAACAAACCTCCGGTAGTAACCTGCTAATCCAAGGAAGCTCCTGATCTCTGCTACTGAACTCGGGGTAGACCACGATTCAACTGCTGAGATCTTCTTCGGGTCCACCGAGATTCCATCTCCTGTAATAACATGTCCAAGGAATTCAACCTTATCAAGGAAGAATTCGCACTTCGACAACTTGCCATACAGCTTCTTCTTCCTGAGGGTCTCTAGAACAATCCTCAAGTGCTGCTCATGCTCCTCTGGGGTCTTCGAATATATTAGAATATCATCTATGAAGACTACAACAAACTGGTCCAGGTACTGATGAAACAACTTGTTCATCAGGTTCATGAACACTATCGGGGCATTGGTCAACCCAAATGGCATCACCAAGAACTCGAACTGCCCATAACGAGTCCTGAAAGCCGTCTTTGGGATATATTCCCTCTTCACCTTCACCTGGTGGTACCCTGACCTCAAGTCTATCTTCAAGAATACCTTTGCTCCGCTTAGCTGGTCAAATAAGTCATCAATCAGTGGCAACGGGTATTTGTTCTAGATAGTGAGGTTATTAAGTGTCATGTAGTCGATACACATACGTACCGACCTATCCTTCTTGGGTACAAACAGTACCGGAGCATCCCATGGTGATGAACTGGAACGGATAAAGCCTTTGTCTTGCAACTCATCCACCTGCTTCTTCAACTCCGCCAGTTCGTTGTTGTTTACTCTATAGACATGCTGGGAGATCGACTCTATGCCTGGCACTAAATCTATAGAGAACTCCACATCTCTGTCAGACGGCAACCCCGACAATTCCTCTGGAAAGACATCCAAGAACTCCGTAATCAACGGATGTGGTGGCTCCTGCTCCTCGACCAAAGCTCCACAGAAATTGCCCTCGCTCTGCTCTGCTCCTCGGACGAACTCGAACTCCGGCTCTCCTGGCGTCTGAAATAAAACTCTGCCTCCACGATAATCGATACTGGCGTGGTGTCTACTCAACTAATCCATCCCGAGTACTATATTGTAACTCGAAAGTGGCATTACAAGTAAACATATGCTCAGCTCAAGGCCTCCCAAATAAACCCTCTGGTTCTTGCAAACATCACTGACCAGGATGATGCCACCCTCGGTCATGATCTTGCAAGTCCTCGCCAACGGTTCAGACTCAAGACGATATCTCAAAGCAAAAGATACAGATACAAAGCTATGAGAAGCACCAGAATCAAATAAGGCATGAGCTGGAAAAGAATCAAGTAAGACTGAACCTGCTATAATTTCTTCGACTGGCTCTGCCTCCTCCACGGTTAGGACAAAAGCTCGCCCCTGATGTGCACCTCTCTACTGGTGCTGGTGCTGTACGAACTTCTGTTGCTGGGGCTGTAAAGGAGGTTCTCTCTACTGTCCCGTCGGGTGTCTCGCGGGTATCCTCTGGATCGAGGCTACATCCTGAGCTGTACGAGCTAAGGTCTTGGGGCAGTCCCTCAGCTGGTGATCTGATGAGCCACAAAACAAACACTGACCAAGCCTTTTTCCTGCAAATATCACATCCATGCCCTGCCTTCTTACAGAAGGGGCAAGCACGAGCTGGCTGGGCTGGCCTCTGCATCTGATACGTCTGCTGTACAGGTGCTCTGATAGGTGCATGGAACTGCTGCCTCTGCTGTTGGAAATAGGGCTTCTTGGCTGGACCTGCGCTGCTGCTGCCACTAAAAATATCTCGGTCCCTCTTGGGCCTCTAACTCAGGTCTCTCTTGACCTTGCGAGCCTCCCTCAAGATATCTGTGTATGTCTCATGGCTCGAAGAAATGAGAGACTCCACTTCCCAATTCAGACCCTCTCTGAATCTACTCGCCCGATTCTCAGGATCTCTCACCATGTAGTCTGCATATCTGCTCAACCTGCCGAACTCAGCAGTATACTCCTCCACCGACATATTCCCCTGGTGAAGGTTCTGGAACTGTCGCACCAAATCAAGTCTCTCGGTAGGCGGGAAAAACTTTCTTTTGAACAAGTCCCTGAACTCACCCCATGTCAATCCTGGATCGGCAATCTGTGGCTCTTTCCGGAACCAAGTACTGGCGATGCCCATCATCTGCAGTCCCGCTGCCTCCACCATCAGGTCCTCCGCGAGGCGGGATAAGCGCATGACGTGCTCCATGCTCTCCAACCAGTCATCTGCATATATGATGCCATTTGTCCCCTTGAAAGGCCGGGGATCCAACTTCTTGAAGTCCTGTATGGTACCGGGCCTGGGTTGTACCTCTCGTGGCTGTGGTGGAGCGGTCCTCTCTACGGCAGTAATGGCCACCTGGTGGGCATTCTCAATGCCATGTCTCATCACCTCGGTCTGCCGGTGCTGCACCTCAGCCTGGGCCCTCTGGGCCTCCATCATCTGCTGAAAAAGTGCAAACAGCTGTGTAGCATCAGCTGGTACTGGCGGTGGTGGCGGAAGATCCTCGGAAAAAACTGGAGCTACCCTCCGAACTGGAGGAGGAGCACTCCCAAAGATGGCTGCTGAGAGTCCCACCTGAACCGGTGAGGCGACCCTCTCAACTGGAGAAGAAGCAGTAGTAGCTGCTACCCTCTCTGCAGCAGGCCGGGAAGTATCTGAGGAAGCTGTCGCTGCTCCCGAGCGATAGAATCTGATCTTCGGAGGCATCCTGAAGACAGATTAAAATACGGAATCAATATTGAATATAATGCGATATCATCAAAGAAGGACAAAACTTTATTCAAAATGAAAGACAATATTCAATAGATAAGGATTTGTAAACACATATATTGGAATGTTTCCTAGTTGTGATTGAGTATCTCTCAACCTAAATCTTGTTTTTCCTAAAGCAAGCTCATAGCAATACTCTAGTCGAGCACAACTACGATATTTATCTAGACCTGCATGGGCCACCACTAAAAATGTGTCACGACCCGCATCCGGATATTCGGGCACGAGTACGTGGTTACGCCCAGCCTATACCGCAGAATCGGCGGTAGAACGCTATCTGGGTCATTTTTAACTATCTAACATCTCAACAATATAATATGCTACCTGACAATCATCTCAACTCCAAACGGAGGAGCAATATGGCATCTCACAAGAATATCTAATCTCAATCACAAAACAAACTAAGGAAGGATAATGCACGAATGGAATAGCGAAGGAAGAATAAGATACAATTCACAATATCTGAAATAATAATACATCTATAAAACTCAACAAAAGAATAGTCTAATACAAGATCACCAACATAAACTAAACCTCATCGGTCACTGGTACTATGTCCTCTGGCTCTAGGGAAGTATCCTCTAAAGTCTCACCCTCCTGTGGGCCGTAATACGTGGGACACAGCTCCTCTAGCCAATCATCTGAAAAATATATCCAATCAGGATTGGAGCGAAGTACATACCTCTAAAAGCAGTTTCAAATACATAATCGAGCATATATAACAAGCAATAGAAAAAGATACAAGATGCACAAGTAGTAAGAATATACAATACAGGGAGAACAAGCAATAAGCAAAATAAGAACTGGAAAGTAAATACGGGAAATAAACTGCAAGTAGAGAACAAGAATACTAGCTACGTGATTTAGAGTGCAAGTTCGTTATGTGATCGACTTAAGTTGCACATGAGGTATAAAGGTAACTCCATTATACGTGAGGTGTATAATCGATATGCACATGAGATCAATAGGGCTTTGATCACATAACCAACTCCTACTCCCCCTCCCCAACCAATACTCACGGATCCAATCACGACACGTTACGTACATGATCACGATATAGTCACACTAGCACACGAAATAGTGGATGCACAAGAAGCACATAAAAATTAATACCCGGTGCACACGATGAAATACATGTGACTGGGTACCCGTTGAACACAGTAGGGGATAACACCTCCTGACGAGATCCATATAGCACCAGTCCGTAAAATCACTGTGTCAGGATCAATGTATACAATTCTAGAACATGCATATATATAATATTATGAATTAAAAACTATCAGAGAAATGTATTCGCCTGAAGTCCTGAGCAAGGTGTGTCTCTCGATGCCCAAGCTGGTGTCTCACAACCTATATATGGTATGTTGCATCAATACAAGGTTCAATAATGAAAATAAGTGAAGTTAATGCAATTCTAGGTCGATACGCCATTTCTAAGTCAAACCAATGAATTCTAGGTTGTAAAAGTCTAAAACTAAGTCACTAAGTCGACATACTATGAAACTATGCTATGCTAGCTAAGCTAACACACAACAATGCATTCAAAGAGTCATATCCTAAGATACGCAAGTTTCGGATATGAAAATAGGGTTTATATATATATATATATAAGTCAAATATAATAATAATAATAATAATAATAATAATAATAATAATAATAATAATAATGTCTCAAAACAATTTAATTAGGATACCTTGGCCTTGCACCAACACGTATCGCACCTATCTCGATACCCAACCCAATACTTTGGGTATCGACCCCAATACCTTGGGGATACCTTGGTACCTCAAGGTAACCCAACTAACGTATATAACTAAGCTAATGACTATATACAATAACTAAAACTAACTATTCATATACCATTGATTAACATATACTTACACTACATACATAGATACAACTACAAATATACTCAAAGTATACTAACAATACAAACTATACTATAATACGCATATATGCTAACTGCTATTAACCATTAATACAAGTATACATATATCTATTTAGCTAACTATTGCATCAATAAGGTACTATACTAACATGAATATATATATATATATATATATATATATATATATATATATATATATATATATATATATATATATATAGCTACTATTAGCTAACTTAATAGTTTAATTCACAACTAAACTAATACTCAATATACCTTGAAATAATCTAGCTAGCTAACTCCCACCTTCATCAAATAACTTACTGAACACAACCAACTGAAAACTGGGCTGAAAATAGCAATGAACTTCCTACACATGCTGTGCATATAACCATGCTTACCTGGCTGTACAGTCCTCTACTCGAGTTGTTGTGTTGAACTGAAGACTGCACATGCTGTTAGAGTTAGCCTCTGTCCGAGCCCCCTTCCAGTGGCAGCTGCCACTGCACTGCGTTCTGCAATGCATAGCTGCGGCTACAGCTTGCCAATGCTGCATTTGTTGTTCTCTATATTGATTAGCCTCTGCTGCAGCTGCTGGTTCTATTCATTAGACTCTGCTGTAGTTGTTGTCTTGCTCTGAAGACTGCACGAGCTGGTGTAGTATTTCCCCCCACTGCAGAGTTCCTTGCAGTGTTCACAGTTCAACTCCTCCACGTGCACAAGACACTGCACAGAACAGATGCTGCTGATACCCCTTTTGCTAATACTAGCAATGCCTCACTGATACATGGCTGATGTTCTCTCCTACTCAAGACACACTGACACACAACAATAACACTTAACACATACAATACATTGACACGACTATGAATATATATAGCTATAAATATAATTACACATAACTACATACACTACTCTCATATGTATATCAATACATAGGTAATCAACACATAATACCTATAAACATATAAGCCAACACACACACACACACACACACACACACACATATATATATATATATATATATATATATATATATATATATATATATATAGAGAGAGAGAGAGAGAGAGAGACACATACACAAATCATAAGTGCACATATATATACCAACATATATATATATATATATATATACCTATACAAATAGTTATATATATCTAGATACTCTCATTATATACACACATAGACATACGTATATACATAAACCCAAAATTCCCTATTATATACTCCATATAATACATAGATGGCTTACTTATATATAAATACACACGTACGTATAGGGAAAATGAGCCAAACAACAACACATGGAGCGCATCGCACCCGTATCACACTTTCTCTATGATACGCTTGCGATACGGATCCAACACACAACCAAATGTATCTCGGAGGACACGTACAAGTATAATACATAAATTATGAACAATACATATGGTAATTAGAGTGTCTATGTGTCCGTATCACAATGTGATAAGCACAAGACCCCGTATCGGAGGAAAATCTCCAAAATCAACATGTTTCGTCAAATTGACGAGATACGGCCTACACGTATCTAATTGTGGATACGACACTAGTCACAAACAAACAATCAAGTGTCAATTAGATATATTAGATCAATTTACAAGCACTACATGTGCCAATCTTAGATCAATTTACAAGCACTACATGTGCCAATCTCAAAATTCCCCCAAAATTGGTACCAAATTGGTCATAACTTCCACCGTAGGTCTCCAATTGACCCAAAACCAAATCATATGGATAGCCTATGCATGTGGGTTGGTTTCTCATTGTTACATCTCAGATCTAGAGTCTATTAGAAGGGAAAACTGAATTGTACCTATTGGGAGAATTTTGGAAGAATTTTGAGAATAACATGAATAGCTATATATATATATATATATATATACTAGCTACTATTAGCTAACTTAATAGTTTAATTCACAACAAAACTAATACTCAATATACCTTGACATAATCTAGCTAGCTAACTCCCACCTTCATCAAATAACTTACTGAACACAACCAACTGAAAACTGGGCTGAAAATAGCAATGAACTTCCTGCACATGTTGTGCATATACCCATGCTTACTTGGTTGTACAGTCCTCTACTTGAGTTGTTATGTTGAACTGAAGACTGCACATGCTGTTAGAGTTAGCCTCTGTCCGAGCCCCCTTCCAGTGGCAGCTGCCACTGCACTGCGTTCTGCAATGCATAGCTGCGGCTACAGCTTGCCAATGCTGCATTTGTTGTTCTCTATATTAATTAGCCTCTGCTGCAGCTGCTGGCTCTATTCATTAGACTCTGCTGTAGCTGTTGTCTTGCTCTGAAGACTGCACGAGCTGGTGTAGTGTTTCCCCCCACTACAGAGTTCCTTACAGTGTTCACAGTTCAGCTCCTCCACGTACACAAGACACTGCACAGAACAGATGTTGCTGATACCCCTTTTGCTAATACTGGTAATGGCCTCACTGATACATGGCTGATGTTCTCTCCTACTCAACACACACTGACACACAACAATAACACTTAACACATACAATATATTGACACGACTATGAATATATATAGCTATAAATATAATTACACATAACTACATACACTACTCTCATATGTATATCAATACATAGGTAATCAACACATAATACCTATAAACATATAAGCCAACACACACACACACACACATATATATATATATATATATATATATATATATATATATATATATATATATAGAGAGAGAGAGAGAGAGAGAGAGAGACACACACATACACAAATCATAAGTGCACATATATATACCAACATATATATATATATATATACCTATACAAATAGTTATATATATCTAGATACTCTCATTATATACACACATAGACATACGTATATACATAAACCCAAAATTCCCTATTATATACTCCATATAATACATAGATGGCTTACTTATATATAAATACACACGTACGTATAGAGAAAATGAGCCAAACAACAACACATGGAGCGCATCGCACCCGTATCACACTTTCTCTATGATACGCTTGCGATACGGATCCAACACACAACCAAATGTATCTCGGAGGACACGTACAAGTCTAATACATAAATTATGAACAATATATATGGTAATTAGAGTGTCTATGTGTCCGTGTCACAATGTGATAAGCACAAGGCCCCGTATCGGAGGAAAATCCCCAAAATCAACCTGTTTCGTCAAATTGACGAGATACGGCCTACACGTCTAATTATGGATACGGCACTAGTCACAAACAAACAATCAAGTATCAATTAGATATATTAGATCAATTGACAAGCACTACATGTGCCAATCTCAAAATTCTCCCAAAATTGGTACCAAATTGGTCATAACTTCCACCGTAGGTCTCCAATTGACCCAAAACCAAATCATATGGGTAGCCTATGCATGTGGGTTGGTTTCTCATGGTTACATCTTAGATCTAGAGTCTATTAGAAAGGAAAAACTGAATTGTACCTATTGGAGATAGATTCCCAATAAAAAATCTCCAATTGCCAAGTAGCTCCTCTCCTTGTAGATCTTGGCCTCCTCCTCCTTGCTCCTTGCTTTCTTCTTGTAGATCCTTGGTGTAGCAACCTCAATAATGAATTTAGAAGGTGATTGGTGAAGAATTGGTGGAGAATTGATGAGGGAATGGAGAAAATTTGGAGAAAAAAAATGTAGATCTAGAATTTAGGATTTGGAATGAATGAAATAATTTTCTCTCTCCTCCATGAGGGGGTCGGCCTATATACACCCTCCATGCAATGTGAAAAGTCACAAATACCTCTTGGGGCCTCTCATGAATTTAATTAGGGAGAGAAGGTTCTAGTCTAATGGTTTCACTAATTAATCAAGCCTCCTAATTCATGGGCCTAAATTATGGGCTCAACTTAGACTAGTCTAAATGTTTGTTTTATGCTTTCTAAATAAATGGTTAGGTCCACTACACAAGTCCAAAATAATCTACGCTAGCAACAAATAATAATACCAATAAATAAATAAAACACGCAATGCACAAATATTAATTATAATAATCCTAAAATAATTAATACCCATTGACAATTACCAAACTACCCTTGGATGAAAATGTGAGGGTGACACCAAACCACAGAAAAATAATCCACGCAGACACAGAGAATTTTGACATGGAAAACCCTTGCGGAAAAAAATTACGGGACGATCGGAGTCCAGCCCTGAAGAACCTCCACTAATGGAATAAAGATAATACACCATCTATAAGCTCCTCCAGATCCAACACGGATCACCACAACACTTAGGAATAGAAAATAGATCACACCACGAAGATAAAAGACAATGAGAAATTACCCAAAATGATCTCCTCCTCCGAAACGGCTTCCAATCCTTCTTTCTTCTTCCCAAAGTTGCAAGGGCACTCCTGCCTCATTTTCTCTTCTTTCTTGAGATGATATGTTAGTGTTCGGATGATAACTAGGGTTAGAAAAAACCTATTATATACCCCCTAATCCCGCAGCTAATCATGGACCGTAGGATACGATCCAATAGTGTATAAAATACTTCTGAAATTCCGTTCAGTCTGTCGACCGAACTCAGACTGACTTCGGTTTTGAGGTTCTGGAACACCACACCGAGTTCGGCCCGACTTCGATTTTGAGGTTCTGGAACACCACACCGAACTCGAACCGAGTTCGGATCGAGTTTCGCCCGAAATCTGTCTCCCCATGTACAGCAGACAGCTCCTCCTTCCTCCCGAGTTTCTTCGACCTCTCGAATGGCTCTAGTCACCTCCCCGAGCTTCTCTGACCACAGACGGTGCTCGTCGCACTCTAGGGTGTTCTCCACATAGATTGAAAATCTTATCCACTCCAACAGGGAGGACTAGCTGGCTATTTATAGTCTTCACATCATTAACTGTCAACACTGGTTTTTAGCCTTCCCGTGGAACTGCTCATTGGTTCTGCAAGACCGCTCAATACGTGGCTTACATTCCCACAGAAAGAGCAGCGTAGGCTGCCTCGACATGAGTGCAGCATCATTAGGTCACCGGATTGGGACCGGAAGTAATAGATGTGATGATTTGGCGAGGACAAGCCATTGTATGAATATTGGACACGTTTTCAAATCCTCCATGTGAGTAAGGGAATCATGTTGAGGTTATATTTTGGTTGGAGCTAGGATGGTAACTTCAGGTTCAATGCGGTTTGCTATGGCAGCAGGGTGTACTGCTTACTCTATGGTACGGTGGAGAGGAATAACCTTGTTGCATCATATAGCGATGTTAGCTTATGTCTAAGCTTTTTGGGGAGTTACTCGAGCAACTCCATGAATAATTGTTCAAACTTCAGAGGAAGCAATTAACAAGGCCGAGACTTGGCTAGTTTTCAAAGAAACTCTTCGTGTTTCCGCACAAACAATGGGGCATGCATATATAGCCCTGGGAGAGAGTTCGCTCCAACTTCTGCTGATCGAACTCGATGATCAACGAGAGATTACGCCACAACCATCTTGTTAGTGGAGAAGGAATGTCCCAACAAAGTCGTCATTTATTTTACGATAGGAAGAATGCGAAGAAGGAAAACTTGTCTTTACAATATGTAGACGAATTGTGTTAGAACTCGTCACTGAATGCACAATTAATAATCTACAGCAAGTACAAAATTTTTGGAGAAGTGTGTCGATGGAGTTTTGATCAGCACACGATCACTTTGCTCCATTGACGATCTGACCCAAGCTGCATTTGTACGTAGTGAGGGAAAAAAGTAGCTTTTTATTGTTTTCTCTTTACTCTCATGAACTTTGAGGAGTTTTTAGTGCTCTCTCTCTCTCTCTCTCTCTCTCTCTCTCTCTCTGGTTCGATCTATGTACATAGCCAACTTGCGAGCTATTTATAGCCTTCACAGCAGTAACTACTATCACGTCCCGATTTTGTTAAATTGATAAATCGTTACTGGGCTTCATGTCATACAAGCCTAAGTTGTACTTGTACTTGACGTGTTTGTTGCATTTTGAAACATCGTTGTTTTATAGAAGTTTGCTGTGGTTAAGTAGATAAATTGAATAACAATATTGTACACAAAAAATAACTCTTTTTATTGATAATTTATAATAGATATAAGACGCTTAAACAACTGAGTAAAGGGTGCCAAACTATCTTACAATTTGAACAACAAAATGAGATACATCTTTTCATACATCATTTTCCTTTACTAGAAATAAAATATAAACACATTCAGCAGTAGTCTTCAAAATGTCTCTAAAAAGCTTTAAAAGTATAAACAAGCTTCTATGTTGCGAAACAAGTCTTTAGCACCTCTATGCGTCTCTTTGGTTTTCAACACCTGTGAAAACGTGGGTCAATACATTTGAAATGCACTAGTGAGCTGCGAGTTAAACCAATTTACCAAATTTAGCATGTGAAAGAAAAAGTATTATTAGTGATCTTTCTATCTTTTCCTTATATCAATTAGTATTTCATAAGACAGGAATGTAACAGCATATTATGTATCACCAAATGGTGATTCTTACCCACGATCTATTTTTTCTTCCCTGTAACAGAACTTACAATGTTCTTTCCTATAAACTAGACATCATTAACTATACAACTTATCTACATGAAGGTCACTGGTGAACACACACCATCTTGGACGATATATGGTAACACGACGATCATTTCGCGTGCGGGTAATTAGCTCCACTGAAGGTTACATGTGTTCAGCAATTATTATCCTTGTTTCTCCCTAGGACGGCCCGATTCTGGTGTCCCGGCAACAGTTCGAGAAACCCAAATATTTTGGACAAGTTGTCCATGACCATGCATATGCCTAAGAACTTAGTTATTAAGACATAGCATACAAGATAATATAAACTAGGTACATCTGAGCAACATATTCTCATTGTGTATTCTAATTTTATCGAGTCATCGTTCATAATTTTCATACTACGTATTGCAACATTTATCCATGAATCAATTTCCATTTAACAACACTAATACACATTTTATATAACAAGCAAGCAACATTACCACAATTCCATATTTCTATGTAACAAGCAACAATATTGGGATTACTCTCTTTCATCTAGATTATTTTTTATTAAGGTATCATTGATTGATGGACATAACAGAACCTACTCTTCAAAACTAGTCATGGCACTTTTCTTCTGCAGTATTCGACTTCCACTCCATAGTGACGTCCAACCAACTGAATAGTTATCTAGCTAGCTACCTCCTGAGTGGGCTGATTAAATTAATGCCCTATTTTTCAGGTGTAACAGCCTTACATCTCGCTAAGTTGATAGAGGTTACATGCCAACGTGGTCAGACATTCTACAATTTTAACGTGAACGTGAGCCACATCTAAGCAATTACACACCATTATTATCCCACAGATCCAATGAACAGTTCCACAGGAAGACTAAAAACCATTGTTGGTCGTTGTAGTACCCCGCTCCCACTCGGCCCAGTTGGGGACACTGTGTTGCAATTCTATAGCGATTAATTGGGATATATTGAATTGAGACTATTCCTCTCTTTGGATTGGCTTCTTCGTAATTAAGCCCCAGATGTTTGCAGCGGTTAAGCAGATAAATTGAATAACAACATTGTACAGAAAAAATAACTCTTTTTATTGATAATTTATAATATATATAAGTCTCTTAAAAAGCTGAGTAAAGGGTGTCAAACTAGCTTACAATTTGAACAACAAAATGAGATACATCATTTCATACATCATATTCCTTTACTAGAAATAAAATATAAACACCTTCAGCAGTAGTCTTCAAAATGTCACTAGAAAGCTTTAAAAGTATAAACAAGCTTCTACGTTGCGAAACAAGTCTTTAGCACCTCTATGCGTCTCTTCGGTTTCCACCACATGTGAAAATGTGGATCAGTACATTTGAAATGCACTGGTGAGCAGCAAGTTAAACCAATTTACCAAAATTAACATGTGAAAGCAAAAGTATTATTAGTGATCTTTCTATCTTTTCCTTATATCAATTAACATTTCATAAGACAGGAATGTAACAGCATATTATGTATCACCAAATGGTGATTCTTACCCACGATCGATTTTTCTTTCCTGTAACAGAACTTACAATGTTCTTTCCTATAAACTAGACATCATTAACTATAAAACTTATCTACATGAAGGTCACTGGTGAACACACACCATCTTGGATGATATATGGTAACACGTAATCATTTCGCATGCGGGTAATTAGCACCACTGAAGGTTACATGTGTTCGACACTTATTATCCTTGTTTCTCCCTAGGATGACCCGGTTCTGGTGTCCCAGCAACCGTTCGAGAAACCCAAACATTTTGCACAAGTTGTCCATGACCATGCATATGCCTAAGAACTTAGTTATTAAGACATAGCATACAAGATAATATAAACTAGATACATCTGCGCAACATATTCTCATGTGTATTGTAATTTTATCGAGTCATCGTTCATAATTTACATACTACGTGTTGCAACATTTATCCATGAATCCATTTCCATTTAACAACAATAATACATATTTTATATGACAAGCAAGCAACATTACCACAATTCTATATTTTTATGTAACAAGCAACAATATTGGGATTACTCTCGTTTATCTAGATTCTTTTAAGGTATCATTGATCGATGGACACAACAGAAGACAGTCATTTGATAAGGTGTGAAGATAAGGAAAGAAGAATCAAAGCCACTCACTGTTGGAGAATTGTCAAGAGGAAGAGATCTCCAACGCTTCTGTCAAGTTATATGCCTACACAGTTGCACCAATATAGGACCAATACTCTTCTTCTCTCTTTCTCCCATAATTCGATATGAATGCGTAAATCGATAAAGGAAAGCAAGAAAATCCTTCAAAAACATCCCCAAAAGTAACAACGAAAGCAAACAGTGAAAAGGCTTGAGGAAGTGACTCTTATATATAGTTCTTCTCCGAGACACGACCTAACAAATCTAGGGCTTAATTACGAAGAAGCCAATCCAAAGAGAGGAATAGTCTCAATTTAATGTATCCCAATCAATCGCTATAGAATTGCAACACAGTGTCCCCAACTGGGCCGAGTGGCAGCGGGGTACTACAACGACCAACAATGGTTTTTAGTTTTCTCGTAGAACTGTTCATAGGATCTGTGGGATAATAATGTCGTGTAATTGCTTAGACGTGGCTCACGTTCACGTTGAAATTGTAGAATGTCTGGCCACGTTGGCATGTAACGTCTATCCACTTAGCGGGATGCAAGGCTGTTACACCTGAAAAAGAGGGCATTAATTTAATCAGCCCACTCAGCAGGTAGCTAGCTAGATAAATGTTCTGTTGGTTGGACGTCACCGTGGAGCAGAAGTCGAGTACCGCAGAAGAAAAGTGTCGTGGCTAGTTTGAAGAGTAGGTCTACGGTTTGGTTGTTCTGGTTTATGTTGATTGATTCTGCAGATGTCCTTTGCAGTGCTCTTCCGTGGAGAACAATTTCATCGCGGATGTTGAGTTCAATTTGCTTTTTGCACCCTAAATTTTGAGACCCAAATACTAATTATGTATATATGGAGACCCAAATACTAATTATGAAACTTATATG
The DNA here is from genome assembly GCA_036927795.1 of Iris macrosiphon. Lineage (NCBI taxonomy): Eukaryota > Viridiplantae > Streptophyta > Magnoliopsida > Asparagales > Iridaceae > Iris > Iris macrosiphon. The sequence continues at coordinate 210,733,219 of JAYESA010000007.1, forward strand.
AGACTCAAAATCTAAATATTCCTAGAAGATATACTACTATCTATATTTGTCCCACAAAGATCCTAAGACTTCTGACATTATATCTTTTTACATCCTTAACTAGTGACATCAGTAAACTTCAGATCTAGATCATATACTACTATCCATATTTGCCAAAGAAATACCTAAGGCTTCCAACATTATAACTCTCTCTTTTTCTCATGTGTGTTTCTTTTTTATCTAATATGTGTTACACAAATACTCTAAAATATAGCATGACACATGTGGACACGCATCGGTTGTTACAGAATCTGCTTCAACTGTCTCTTATTTGGGCTTGTTTCAGACCCGGGTATTGATTCAATTCCTTCTCTCTTCGAGACTTCTGTCGGACTAAGGAGATGAAATCCCTGCTACTTTGAAATCAATGTCGGCATTGCGCACAAACGAACACGAGACATGTCTTTGTCTATTTTAGAGTATTTATGTCATGTATGATACATTCTCCACATAATGCGACACAAAAACAACACACAATATTTTTTAGTGTTCGTGGATAAAGGAAAAGAAGATTTTATTGGCAAATAAAAGAGTTATTTTGTATAAAGATGTCAGGTTTATGACCTAATTAGACTTTGAGTACTGGATTTGTCCGTTTTAGATTTTGGGTATTCGAACTTTTTAATGACATTTTAGCGACGAAATTGGACTTTCTGTAATGAAATTAGTCTTTTAATGACGAATGTTCGTCACTAAAATGTGTCACTAAAAAATTCGAGTACCCAAAGTCTAAAACGGACAAATTTAATAATCAAAGTCTAATTATGTTCTAAATCTGATACATTTATACAAAATAACCCCAAATGAAAATATACATAATTAGTCCTCAAATAAAAAAATAAAAAAAAAATAGGAGCAAGCCAAAAAATCTATGGAAAAAAAAAAAAAAGAAAAGAAAAGAAGGCGCAGTTACAACGAGGATTAGCTTGGGTTTCACATGGACCAAGCTCCTCCAAAAACCTAGATTCTGACTTCAAAGCCAAACCCGGTAAATACTACTATTGATCTTTAGGGTGTGTTTGGTGATGGGTCTTAAATTCTCATATCTATATATACTAGTGTGTTTGCCACCATAAGTCCACCTTACCAATCTTGGACATAATAAATTACCATGACACATCATGAGAAGTGGGTTCTCTGTATTCCCTTTTGTAAGAAGAATCATCGTCATCATCCAAGTTTTCTTCCATCAAAATGGAATTGGCTAGCTATGGAGTATAAAAAAAAACTTTATATATACAGGATTTAACAAAGTTCTATGACATGTGGTCTACCTGGCAACCACTTTTTATGTTTGTGCAAAATTTCAAGTCAATCTAGCTATGAGCATGAAAAATACATACCATTAAACATATATAGGTCGCCAGTTGACATGCAGGTAAGATTGCAGTTTAAGTTCATGTAACCAAGAAGTACCTTTTATGTTCTACTATACTATAAACAAAAGTGTAAGATGATAGTATATCTAGACGATGGTGATGATAAGTAAACCCTAAAAAAAAATTTATATATGATAGTATCCCTTCTGTCAGGAATACTTTCAGATATCCCCATCCATATTACTATATTTGTCACATTTCCAAAAAAAAAAAATCTATATTCCTTGTGTGAAACATGATATATAAATTATATCCAATACATTAATACTAAACCAATAGGAATTTGATGTCTGAAAATATGGAATGCGCTGCAATGCTGCAATCTGTGTAGCAAACTCAATCTTAACATCTCTAAGTACCTTTGATCTCTTGCCTTTTTTTTTTCTGCAATACGCATCGTAACGCGCGAGATTTTGTGCACGCTGAGATGCATGTCTTTTGGGTCCACTATTTTCAGTTTTCACACACACACCCACACCTTCTCCGCAGTTCGATTCCGAGACCGGTCGCCTAGCGAGGGAGATTATACCTCTCTCGTTTCTTTTACCCGAGCGGAGAAACTTTGAAGACAAAAATAATTGGTGTATTGCTAACAGAAAAAAAAAAATGTAAGAACTGTAATAATTGAACTTTTTTGTTTTTGTTTTTGTTTCAGATGGTTGCTAATTGCAGGTCGACTTCCTGGAAGAACTGGCAATGATGTAAAAAACTACTGGGATTCTTATTTGAGCAAAAATATCAAGAGAAATGATGATCATGCACAACGAGTGAAGCCCATAGCTAGGGTTGCTCCACAGCAAGAAACAGCTTTAGTACCTCAAGTTATTCCACAGCAAGAAACGCAGAAGAGAGAGGGGGCCTGCAGAGCCATCAAGCCGACACCTTGGGTTGTTCCCAAGGGCTGGGTTTGGTCAAGGGACGTGCTGCCAGCTGCAGCATCCAGCATTGAAGAACCATCTCCTTTGGATTGCAAAGAAACAAAGGATGCTCATATTAATATGCTTGGAATGAAAATGATCGATGCAGTAGTTGGAGAATTCACAGGTGGTTGAAGGCTTGGGGAGAATGATTGAATATTGATACAGTAAGCAATTAAACAAGTGTAAATTAGAAGTAATTAAGTAGTGGGCAACAACGATATTTATGACCTTATCTGAAGATTAATTATGATGCTACCATATATGATTAACCAATTTCCTTGTTTAATTAATCTTGTAAACATGGTCGATCGCTCATCAATGAGTTGCTAACTACGTCTTTCTCGTTCTGGAATAATTAAGCATCTCTGATTTTGGCTACATACCTGAGAAACTTCCTCTCTCTCTCTCTCTCTCTCTCAATTTCCTGCCAGCAATCACCATGCATGAATGGATGGTTATATATATATATATATATATATATATATATATATATGGGGTAAACGGGATGCACTCATGTGCACTAGTACACTTCATTCTTATTTGTCAACGTGTGCATTGACTCATGTAGGAATATGAGTTTATGGTTCATCTTTTTTTTTTTCATATATATATATATATATATATATATATATATATATATGTTAGTTAAAAATGACTGTAGCCTTTATTAAAATACTAAAAGTTGTGAAACAGGAAGATAGTCTTTGTTTCATACAAGTTTTATACAAGTGGAAAGAAGTTAACCATTTCCTAAGTGCCAAAAATAGCTACAAAGATGAAACAAAAATTAACTAATTGAGCGTGGGAGGGATGGCCCTTTCACGGATTACAAAAATAGATACAACACAAAATGAAACATTTCCTCCTAAACACGGGAGTACTATTTCCTCCTAAACACAAAATTAAAATTTGACATCTCAGATGGGAGATAATATCACCCAAAAGTTTTGGACAATGAATAACATTTTTGATGTTTTCTAGTAACAAATATTGTTCAAATATTGTTCAAATATAAAAATTAATAACCATATTTGAGAAAAAAAAAGGATCCAAATTCGAATGAGATATAACAAAATCAGGGTACTAATAAAATGAACACAAATCGAATATCATTGATATTTTAAGAAAATAAAGTTTCGACTATTCAAAAAAATTGATGATCTGATATAAGTTCACATAATTATTAGTTAACTCATAAATTTACTTTATTGTTATTTAACTTGTATTTCAATAATAATATATACTTTAAATATAATAAATTTAGTTAAATAGAATGCTCATATTGTTATCATTTACATAGGTATTCGGATCCGGTTAATATAATGCAATCCAATCAAACTTAACTGGCTCTTGTGGTCAGTGAGAAAAGATATAACCTCCCTAACTAAATAGACGATCTCAGGATCAAACATCGGAAGAGATATGGGACAGTGGAATCAAATGACATGCAATACAACGTGCACAAAGTCTCATACGTTTCACCAGCCATCTCAAAATAATAATAAAATTAAAATTAAATTCACATGTTTCGAAATAAACTAAATTCTTCATATTAAAATCCAACCATCCTAAAATAGTTGATCCATATTCAATTATAATCAAATTTGATCAAGATTCAAACCGGATAATATTGCTCCTAAAACACCCCTAGTTATATAATGCCTTTGGATAAAAACCCAACCTAAAGTCCAATTACAAGGAATCAAATTTGACCCAAACCCATATCTTTTAGACTCCAATTTCAGATAATTCCATAAGCCCAACCGGAAACGTACAACCCTAATCTAACCCAGATCAATTGTCTAATGTCTAAAAGAAATTTTAGGTTTTGAAATAATCATTATCAAGCACAACTAGTGCAACAATCCGAACCACAGCCAAATAAGGTAGCTTTACTTTTTCTCATTTTTTTTGCTAGATGAAGCTAAAAGATGGTCAAAGCAAACAACAAAAATAGTTCACAAAACTAGCAATCTACATCACTCAAAATACAAGAAAATAAAAAGCATAAAACTAGTATATATAGAATCCAAAGAGCACACAAAACTTCACTGAACAGATTCTCAAGAGTCAATTCCAGCAGAATCCTCGTGACACCTTCAACTCCACCACGATGGCTAGCTCATTTTGTCGGCATACTAAAGTTAGAAAAAGGAATGCCAGATAACAAGATATCCTCAAGTTTACCACATATATTCACTTGGATAAATAAAAGGGCGTTATTTTGCAAACAATTGAATCCCACCTGTTAGTCAGACAACGCTTAACACCTAAAAAAGAGAATCACCAGCAGAAGAAAAGCCCACACCAATAGACCCTCACCAGTCCCACTGCCACATCGTCACCATCCAGAACAAACCCCACCAAATTGGCATAAAACAGTTCCGCGTTCTGATAAGCTCACTTGCAGAGAGCAAAGTTGAGAACAAACTGAACAGAGTAGATGGCACCGAGGAAGCAAGGGGGCACACATCTTCCACAGACGAGAGGTCAAGTTCAGGGAGATTCTCGAGTACTATTGGCCATTTTACAGGAATTGATAATCAAGTTAATGTGCCGATCATCTTTTGGTATTTTCTTCAATATTTTCGAAGCAGCTTTGTCCTCCCCTGATGCCAGAAGAGCCTGATACATTCTGCACGAGAACATAAATATCAGATTATATGTGGAATACATGAAAGAGTTTGGTATTAGATTGAAAGGCTACGTGATTGCCAGCAACAAGTGCAGATGAACCATTTACATTAAGCAAACCTTTCAAGTAGTATTCTTAAAAGGGGATTAGACTAAATATATCATGGTTATAACTAGATATTTCAGGGTTCAAAGGGAACCAGACTAAATATTTCAATTGGAATATAATCCTTTTGATCTATGTTCAAAGCAAGGGGCTGATCTACGTTCCTGTAACTTATTGGAACTTGTGGTTTTGTCGATTTTTGCAAGGAGACCTGTGATCTTACATGTAGGTTTTAATGGAGGGAGGAAATCTTGCAGACTTAACATAGATGGACAATTCAATTCCGCCATTTCATGATTTATTTCCCTTTCAATCACAAGTACAAACCCTTCAAAAGCAAACTTACTGCTGGCAAATAGAAACCAGCACTAAAAACAAGTTCTAGTAAGTATTGTCATATTTCTTTTCCTGTTACAATATCTTTATCAATCAATTTATAGAGGAAAAAATACAGTGTAAATGTTTATTCTACTCTATTATATCAAATCTAAAACCAGCTCCATGGGTAAATAGAGCAGCTAAAAATAGATACTAAAGGTTCTACAGAAGAAGAAAAATAGAGGCCAAGAAAGGGATGTAAGAAAAATGATTCATTATCACCAGAACAAAAATCTAAGCATCTCTTGTTATCTATCACATTATTATCAGCTAAATAGAGCCCAATAAAGGCAACCAAGAAGATGATTCCTTCTAAAAAAATGAACACCTATGCCTTTCTTGTTATCTACAACATTATTATCACAATCGAGATACTGGACCACGTGAACTGCAACTTCAATTATGTTTCAAGGCTAAACAAAACCGACAAACTATTCCATTGTTTGGAAGTTTAAAGTTCAAACATGAACTTCATCAACACCATAAATAAGAAGGTAACAGTAACAGTGATATCAAGAAGCGGGCTATTACGAACCTCAAGAAAGTCAAAACGTTATAAGGAAGACCAGCATCTTCATACTCTGACCATACCAGCCAAGCACTATCTGGATCTTTTGCTTTTACACAAGAACTCAGGAGAAAATCAAGAGTTGTCCGAGATGGATGGAGATGAAGCTCTTCTTTGATAGCATGGAGTAATTCGAATCCAATTTTTAAATTGGTTGAACCTGCTTTCCATATTGTGCTATATATCTGTATCATTATTGGAAAAACACGAGCCAAGATATTAGAATTTCTCAACTACTCCCTCCAGTGAAACTAATAAGTTATTGATCAACTTACATATCAAGGAAATGGGCATAAATTTAAATTCATGTGTTTTTTTACTAAGTGTGACACTTTGGACTTTGTAGAGATAAGACTAATAAACTTACCTTCCTAAGGTACACACTGTGGCTGGGTTTGGTATTGCTGCTGCTTTTCAAAAATCAGAAGCAGTTTCTCCCTGCTTACAAAAGCTTCCTAAAATGAACTAACTTATCAAAAAGAAAAGCAGAAACTGGTCTTACCTAAAGGTATGCTCCAGCTTTTCAAAAGAAAAAAGTAAAAAACAGCAGTCCAGATGAGGTGTAGTAAGCCCAGCTTGTATAGGAAGAAGTAAAGCAGTGCACAAATAACTATGCCCATTTTTATAGTAATAATCTGCCAACATTCTGCATATCTGAAAGCCACCAGCAAGCACACTGCCAGGATAAAGAAGCATTCCACATAAGTGGAAGCCACTATCAAATAGACTGCCAGCAGCTCCATTGATTGCATTAACTCCAAACAAAATCAAAATTCTCTAAATGCTAAAACAAGAGTGGTGATGGTGGGGGAGAGGGAGGAGGAGGAGGAGGGAGAGAGACAGAGAGAAGAGAGGGGGGGGGGGATTGATCAACAAGTACTTGAGCAACAACAAAGCCTTTTCATACCAAAACTTGTTCTTACATTCAGATGTTTTACGATTTCAAGGACGTATCTTCTGGAACATTAAGAAACCTTGTCCGTGTATATTTTGATCTACCTAAGTCCTAGCCATGCCTTCAACAAGGGATCATATCACCCAAACCAGTGCACTTGTGAGTTTCACAGCTCCAGAGACTCCAAATCATCCAAAAATAATATCACCTCAATTTATCCTCATTACAACCCTCTTAAGTACACCCCACCCCACCCCACCCCACCGAGACTCATTTATTTCCAATCTCTTATAGTATTGCTGTTATTTCATCCAACCTTTCTCATTTCAACTATTTATATTTGGCTGAGCACATTATTTGTTCATCGCTCAACTGAGTTTGTGACTCATAACTGAAGCCTGGTCTTGTAATCATTATATAAATTTTTCTTTCAAATTCATAGGTTCTCTATGGTTAAATAGGGCTCAAAAAGCAATCCACTTCAAGAATCAAGTTTAACTCTTAAAAACAAAATTCTCAAGTCTCCAAAGCATGATATATGGTCCTAGTATATGCTTATAAATGAGAATAAAGCATTTCACACAAGCAACAATCTAAAGATGGTTGTTAATGATCAAGGCAGAAGAGAAATTCTTTCATGGTCTACAACAAAAGATACCTTTTGACATATAGGAAGAAAATAAATAATAAGTCAAGCATAATATTAGATAAGCTTAGGTCATAAAAAGCAGTCTACATAGCACATATGTATCCATGAGATTTACTTGGGTATAAAAGCTACATTTCAAAAGATTAAATTAAAACCAGCCTAAAAAACATAAAATAAAACTATTGTGGATAATAAATCAATATAAAGTTGATCAAATGAAATCCTTACCATATCGATAACAATATATGTACTTGATTCATCTTTCTCCTTGAGTTGCTTCAATAATTCAATTGCAGAACTGATAAGAGAAAATAAACATATGAAAAAGTGTGTAAAACGGTAAAGAAAATTTTAGTAATCAGAAATGTCACTTATCAAGCATACTTTGTAATATTGTATCGGACACAATATACGAGTACCCTACAGCAGCCGTCAAACCAAAAGCTCGATCCATTCAGCTCTTCAAGAAGTTGAAACAATTTCTTTGATTCTCCATCAGATTCGATATGCTCCTGTAAAGAAAATACATCTTATACATAAAGTGAATAAAATATATTACTATATTTTAAATAAGGGGTTCAACATTTTTCACTTAAAAGAGGAAGGCAATACTCACAATGAGGCGTACCACAGCCTTGGGCTCAATGTTGCAGTTTGCCTGCTTCATTTGATCATATACATCCAATGCATCTAAAATATGTCCATTTGATGCAAGAGCTGATACAAGTGCACTCTTGATTTCATTTAAGACCTTCGATGGTACCACAAGGTCCAAGACAACCTGAACTAAAGATTAGTTAGACATACTGTCCACGTGACTCATGGCATAAATGTAACTACCACTTTTCACCATAGGGGTATTTTGAAAATTTTGCATGTTGTTAAATTTTTTATGTATTATTTTATATTAGTGATTGCCTAGAATTATATTAGTGTTAGTTAGTGGCTAAGCCAATTAGAATTTGCAAGTGTTAGTGCTAATTATTGTTAGTCATGATTTTAGTAATTAGAATTAATTAAGTTTAGTTGTCATGAGAAGAATATTCCCTTAGTTGTAGAGATTCCTTCCTTTAGTTAATTAGATTACATTCATGACAAATGGAGAGGGACAAACTTGATATTTTGGCATGACCAAACTTTACTATAAGAGATAAGTTCAATTTAGGGCTCATCCATTCATTTCATTTCACTCATTAGTCTCTCTTTTTTCAAAGCTTCTTCATTCCCAAGCAAACCCAATTCTCTACCAATTTCACTCAATCAACTTCCAATTACCCTCATTCTCATCATCATGAAGGCCTAGAGCATTGGAGAGCACAAGCAGATCCATTGGAGAGGAGCTTGCTAGGAGATCGTGTCTGACTCATCTCTTCCGTGTCCAAATTCGGAATTCTCCAAAGAGGCTACCAAAACATTATAGATAATTCTCTCAATTTCATCAAATTTATTGTTAGAAACACCCATTGGTAATGTAGGAACATTCTCATGGTTAGATTTGACTTCCCAATGAAAGATATAGGCATTAGGAGCCCTTAATTTGGTATATCAAAGTTGATGTCATGATTTTGGGGCTCAATTTAGAAAAAACAAATTTGTGTCCATGGAGAGTTTGATTTGTGTCCTAATGAGGACTATTGGTGTGTATTTGATAGTGGGTTAGTATCCTTGTGTCCAAAATTGAGTACGTAGAGTCCGTATCATGATACGCCATGATACGTATAGATTAATTTGGTAAATTGGGTGTATACATGTGTTCTTTTGTCCAAAACAGTCCAAATTCGTCATAGTATTCAGCCTCGTTTTAGCGGCCATAGCAACTTAGAAATGTCATAACTCCTAACTCAGGACTCTGATTAATCTTTCGTTTTTCTTAAAAGAACCGTATTGAAGTTAGCTTTCCAAATATATAAATTAATAGACCAAATTCGTTCTGAAACTTTCTGTAAAACTGTTCGAGTATCAGGTGTCCAAAAGACGAACGCGTTTCGGTGTTTCGCGATTCCGGGAGCTTCCGAACACGAAAATGCGATCTATTTGAAGTTTCGGAAAGCTGATACGAAAGGCTACGACATACTTTAACCCTAAAATTTATTAAATAGGTCTAATAGATGCAATATTGGTTACAAGTAAAGAACTGACTATGAACTGACTATACGACATAAACATTTTGTGTATGCTATGAGCCTAGGTAGTATGGATATCAAGTGAGTGTAGGCATCATAGGTTGTTAAGTATATATATATATATATATATATATATATATATATATATATATATATATAAGTGGTAGGTAATATGTGTTAGTGTGTGTGTTAGTGTTAGTGTTTATACAAGTGGTTATCAAGTGAGCCAAGTATAGGTAAGTTATGTGTTAAGGTATTAGAGTTCGGGGCAAGGTACTAGGTACTAGTATGATACTTTGGTACCATAAGGATATTGGTATCATGACATTCAAGTATCATGAGTGAGGGTAAGTGAGTATTGGGGCTTGATTAAGGTATCTTATTTGGTATCAAGTATTAGTATTAGAGTTAGTTGGATAAGTATCTAGAAGGATAAGGTATTTGTCAAGATACTAAGATATTGGGTATTAGAACTAAGTAATGGGTAATATAAAGATATCAAGTGCCAAGAGTAGGGTGAATATCTCGGATGTAAGATAAGTGTAGGTTATGGTCATGGATTAGTATCTTGGAGGTTGGCATCATATGATACTTAATGTGGTACCATAGTACCATGTACAAACAAGTGGAATATGTGTGGGTAAATTAGAGTGTGGTATCCTAGGATGTATCAAGGTATTTAGAATACCAAGATACCAAAATATTAGAACTAGTATGAGGTAATACTATGATACTAAGGTAAGGTTATAATATTAGGTAATAGATTAAGATACCATGGTAAGGGTAGTGTCTAGCTTAGGTAATGGGTTAGGTACCAAGGTATGAGTTAAGGTATTGGATATTAGTCAAAATAATAGTATTAGCTAAGGTATTAGTCTAGAAACTGGATACGGGATAATATGTTAAGGTATTGGTTAAGGTAATGAGGTAATACTAAGGTATTGGCTAGGTATTAAGTGTTAGACTAAGTTATTGTATATATTAGTATATCTATATAGTATATATGATATTATTATATCATAGCTAACTAGTATGACTTTAAAACCTAGTATTAGCAAGGTGTTGACCCATAATTGAGGTACTGGTGATACGACTAAGGTATTGACTAGTATGGACTAGAAAACCTAGTTTAGCCAAGGTATTGACCCTAGAACTAAGATATTGACTAATAGTTAAGGTATTTGAGATACGGGCTAAGGTATTAGGTAAATGTGTGATACGGTTTAAGATATCGTGATACATACAGGATAAGGTAAATAGCTATAGACCAAGGTATTGCTAGAAATTATAGGTAGAAGTATATATTAGGGTAATATATGCTAGGAACTTATTAGTATAGTCTAGAAACCTAGTATTGGCCTAGTATTAACTAGTATTGACTAGTTTGACCTAGTTAGCACCTAAAAACCAAATAGTGACTTGTTAAGATCTAGTATAACTTTATAAACCTTGTAAATAGGTAAAATTAACCTAGAAACTAGAAAATAACCTATTTTGACTATGTTGACCTAGATTTGACCAAATTTGACTTAGTTTGACCTAGTTGGACCTATTGTTGACTTAGAGACCTAGTTTCAAGCTAGTATATCATGTTTATGATTCCAAAACACTGTTTTGACTTGATATTTCATATTTAGGTCTTTGAGGCACCGATACGGACACGGTTTGACATTCAGTGCTCAGGACCATATGCAAGTACATTCTCTGATTGTTTCTTGTATTTGATATTTACTATGATTCATGTTTATAGTATTGTATTACTTGATTTCTCGACACGATGGATACACGGAGTAGTATTTATGGATTCATTTTGAGATACGTGATTATACTTCCTGGCCCATCAGGACTCTTTTACTGACACCACATTTATCATGACTCTTCTAGCATCACTTGTATTGGCTGGCATCATATTGATCTACGTGTCAGGACTTGGATCCATTATTACTTGTCGGACGGAGAAATACCTTAGTAGACATGTAAACATTTCCAGAATCTGGAACCACCCCCTCAGGTCTAATCAGGAATGATAGCACTCGCACATCTCACGTGCGTGTTGTCGTACATTATCCCTAGCCGTTTACATGTCAAAAGTGGTATTTCAACACACTAATTAGGTGTATACTTTCTGGTTTCACTCTAGACTTTCTGGTTTCACTGGTTACATTCTTATCTGTCGTGGTTGTTGGCTTTTGCATATATTTTGTCTTTATTGTCATATTTACAAGTTCACCCTATTTACTTTTACATGCTTCTATATTTATCTGTTTCATTCTATTTTCTGTAGCATAGTTCATTACTTATATGTTCATCATGTATTACTTTACTATTACAGTTTTATAGTCTTTATCAATTAACTGAAACTGTTGTTAGAGGTGTGCTTCGCTCCAATCCTGACTGGTTAACATTTTTCTGCATTGACTAGGTGAGCTGGTGCCAGACTTACTAGAGACCCCAGGGAGTTTCGGGAGGAGCCAATTTCCGTAGAGGAGATACAGTTAGTAGTTGTTTAGCTAGCCTTTAGTATTCTATTGTACTGGATTTGTCTCTAGCAGCTTCATGCCATTATGAGTTGTATATATATTCTGAGACTTAGGCTTTTGCATCTCTTGTGGTATTGTTTAGACTATGACTTGGATTCTATCTTTTTTTTATATCTTATCGTGCGTTCCTCTTCGTTATAGATCTTTGTGATTGAGTACTGATATTGTCATTATATTATCATTCTTGTCCTCGTTATGGAGTTGAGATATCATTGACAGGTTACATATATTATTGTGTGAGATGGATAGATAGTATTGTTGACCTAAACAGCGTTCTGACCTTTCTCACGTACCCGTGCCCTCACATCCGGGTGCGGATCGTGACAATAAACTCTCTAGAATTCGGCATCATATCCCTTAAAGGAATTCATGGATAAAGATAAAGCCCTGACAGAGACTAGAAGAGCATTTGGCAGGTAAGGACACCAACCTAATTTGAATTTACATGACAACTACAAGCAACTGGAGAATAGCAAGGGAAATCACCTAGACCAAGAAAGAGCAAAATCTGGAGCAATGATGAGAGGATCAGAAATATAAATTGAATACATCTTTAAGCACAACAAAGGGGGCAAACAGGGGCGGACCTACTGTAGGCTGAGAGGAAGCGACCACTCCCCAAGTTTGGTTTCCTTGTATAGTCTTTTATTGTCCTATATTTTAGTTCATTTTCTTTAGTTATTCAACAACAACATGGTGATTCAGTTGGTTAAGTAATAAGTTCATACTCGAGAGAGCTTGAGTTCAAAATCCATTAGCCACATTATAATTGATATATAATTGTTTTATTTGTCCCTGTTTAAGTTTTCTAGCCACATAATGATATATTTATAGTTTTTTTTTTATAAATTCTATATAATGGCCCTTAAATTTTAAGTTTGGCATGATCCTTCCCCCTTCCACCACCCCCTCCCACCCAAAAAAAAAAAAAAATCCAGCACAGAAGACAATACCAAGGAATCCAATGTTATCCCAGGTTGCAAGGTCACAATAAGAAAATGGATATGAGATGAGAAGGAACTTCAGTAATTGAGAGACTGGGATGAGACAGTATCTTCCGCATGGGGGGAGGCAATGCGCAAGGTAGTTATATCCTATGTTGCACGGACTTGACATGACACAATTCAAACATGGTTACCCGGACTCTGCATCTATTTTGGTGTGTCCTAGTGTTTTGGAGACCACATGGCGTGTCCGACACAACACGGACACGGCATGAATTTTGGAGTGTCCATGCTTCTAAAGTTATATCATAGAAACTGACTCATAGAGGCCAAAGAAGCTACAAGTAACCAATAGACTAAGGATATTATTGCCATCAATATCCATATTTCATAATCAGGACTTACCTAGACACAGAATACTCGTGGAAAGTTCATTGTACGATCAGCCTACAAAAGTGAGTAGAACAGCTATCCTGATGTTGGTTGGAGCAATATGGTTTGGTTTGGAGGAAACTGTATAAAGATGAGCCATCTTTACCAAATTGCATTGGAAAGGATACTAAAGATACACTAATCAATGTTGGGATGAACATAGACTATGATTGTGTACTTTGTGAAAGTGAACCAGAAACATCGGACCATATATTCTTTACATGCCCTTCTTGTACAGCTATATATGAAAAGAATGAAGACTGAAACTAGAAACCCCACCAAATATGACATGTAATATCAAAGAGGAAATTATTGAGATTCAAAGAAGATTCAAAGAGGGCGGTATGCCGAGTATCTGGCAAGAATACTACTCAAAGCAGCTGTGTGGAATATTTGAAAAGAGAGGAATAAAAACAGTTAGATAATCAGAAGACATATTAGCAGAAGTTGGTACAGATAATCCATGAGGATGAGCAACAGATTCAATTTACTGATAATCAATAAACTATTTTATATATCACTGTTTTAAAAATCGGAATTAGGTGGAGCCTAGGCGGAATTAGGGGGGCGTATGCCTATATATATATGTTATGAAAAGCGCGCTTAAGCGCGGCTTAAGCGATATTTTCAATTCTGGCGTCTCGCTTAAGGAAATCTCGCCCCAGAAAAGGTTTGGGCGCTTAAGCAACGCTTAGTAGCGCCTCACCTCGCCTCCCCTTAGGCGCCTCGTCTTACGGATTGATTTTTTTTTTTTAAAAACCGAACCGAAAGCTTATGCTTATGTATAAATATCTATGTATATGTATATATATGTATCTACGTATAAATCTCTATGTATCTATGTTTAAACCGAACCGAAAGCTTAAACTTATCTATAAATATCTATGTATAAATATCTAGGTATATAAATATATCTATAAAGGTGTGTATATAAATATAAAGCTTATGTGTATATAAAGTATTTTACATGTAGGGAGCAAACCAAAAAAAAATATATTGAGGTGCTAATTAAGCAAGGCAACGGTCTCGTCGTCTCGCCTAACGCTTAATGCAATATATATATATATATATATATATATATATATATATATATATATGCATAAAAAAAATATATAGGCATACTATCTGCATCCGTCTTTCTATTTGAGAACCTACTTGTGAACCGAAGGAACAAGCAAAGAAAACCAAAGGGAAAAAAATCAACTATATGAACTCAACCAAACCCCACTACATATAGAGTATACCAATTGTTTAGCTTCCTTTCAGTATTCTCAAATGCCTCAATGAGTTTCTTCTACTGGTTTTGAGAATGAACTCACTTCAACAAAAAAAATTGATTAATTACCAGTAATCAATTTTTTTTACGTTGGCCCATGTCCAGCCTAGTTACATTAGAAGCAATATCAAAATAAAGTAAATAATTTAGATAATCTAATAATTCAAATGCTTACTCATGCAAATGGTAACATATGTTGATAAAAGTTACTGGCGTGATCGGTATAGATGTTCAACTTGTACAACAGCATGTCAACATGACCATTTATGAAAATTCTACACGTGTAACAGACCAGTTGGATCTCCTAAATTAGTAGTACCGAATTGCAAATTTGACAGCAGTAACAAGGCATTCATCCTGACTCTAACAAAGGTCAAGGACAACGACTTTGCTGCTATTGTCGTAGTCAAAATGTCATTTACGGAGACCAGTTGGATATCCTGAATTGCACATTGACAGCAACAAGGCCTTCATCCTGAATCTACGCAAAGATCAAGGGCTTTGTCGCTATTGTGGTGGTCAAAATGTCATTTACAGATACCCTTCAACGATACAGCCTTAGATCAGACATGTAAGTCATGTATACTGTAAAAGAGTGCTACAATGAAATACTGCTGCACGATACAGTTCTAACCATCTATACAAGATCATTTCTTGATATTCATTCATGTTGGTAGATTTGTGTCATTATGCCATATGATTCAAAATTTGAATTATGAGGAACTTATCCATCATTTTGGAATTACCACTTAGAATGACTATTTTAGATAGAATATCATAATAAGCAATTATGGAATTCAAGAATGTTCAAAGATAATCATAGTTTAGCATCCGAGTCAGGCATTAGAGTAAATAAAACAATCTACGTTGACGTGTGAATTTGAACAATGTGGCAGTAATGTGGTAAAAAAATAGCTGAATTTTAAATGTATATATCAATGTTACTAGGGTCGTGGGTCGCTTCTGTACGTGGAACAGGTACAGGTACGCGGAACGGTACCTCAGCCGGTACGCGTGCGGTGGGGATAGGCTTATTCGGTACGCTATTTGGGGTCGTTGTTCGTTTTTATCTGGGTCGTCTTTTGTACCATATACAATTATATAGAAGTATACACCAAATATCATAAGTTCATAACCAAAGCATAACAAGTGAAGGAAAGCATAGACAATATTCTTGTAACTAAACCAAATATCATAAGTTCATAACCAAAGCCATCAAAATCCGGGTCGCTAAATTTGACGAACGGGTCGCGAACGCACCCCGTTCGGGGTCGTTCGTCCCAACTCGTGGGACGTAGGGGGAGTTGGCGAATTAGGCAACTATGGTATCTATTATTAGACAAAAACATCTTCAAACTTCAATTATCACAATCTTCAAACTTCAATTATCACAATGTAAGGAAAAGTAGAATGTTTACAGAGGGTATAAATTTACCTTTTTTGCCAGTTCAAAATTACTAAACTTTGCATAAGCATTAATGAGAGCCATGTAAACATGCTTTGTAGGTTCAATTCCAGCAAGCCGCATATCATCAAGATACTGTTAATGGTTCAAAAGTCAGTACCTCAGCCAGACAAACATCAATCATCAATGTTAATGATTCATGGAGAATAAAGCAAAATGAACATCTAAGAGAAATGTCATATATGATCCACTTGTGCAGTTATTTTCATCAAATTTTAGGAATATTGATAGTACCACTTACTTCAATGTAACCATATCATACAATTTTTTGAGCTATAAAAAACTTTAAACATGTAGTAAACTACTAAATACTATTTTGAAGCCAAAAAATTTAGGATACGATGCTGAATCCAAAACATGTAGTAAATTACTATCAAGGAGAAGGAACCACAAAACGTGGTCCGCTGGAGTACACTAAAGTGCCTGTTGTCAATAGTGTGTAAGATATATGTTAAGAATAGGATACACAGAAGCACAATAGTTGCACCCAACGAAGCAATAAATAGAAACAATTCATTGTCAAACAAATATAGTAATGGAGGTTTCTACATGTACGGGAATGTCAAACACCACCGTGATTTAAGTTTGCATTAGTACTAACAAACACCTAAAATAAAATCATCTAAAGAGACATCCTACTAATGCATAAGTTTCTTTACAACTTAAGTACAGGGAGGACAAGAAATAAAAGTCAAAGACATGATGGGCGCAAAGTTGAAACAATAACAGACCCTTTTTCCAAAATTTTGGGATTGGGTAATTGAATTGTGTTTTCCATTCTTCTCTCTTAATGAGCACTTCCTCTAAAATTAGCAAATATCATACCCTTTCTAACAGCTTCAATCCAATTTTATTTAAGCCTACCCTACTTCTATCAGCTCCTTCAATCAATATCCTATTACTCCTAACTGGTGCATCTATTGGTCTGTATTGCAGATTTTCAAACACTCAGACGTTTTCTCTAATCTACCTCCAACTTCCCGTGAATCCAGCAACATTAAAACGTAACAGGGATTTTGCTATTGTTGACATGAGAGTTAAGTTTTGTTAAGTCTAATTGGTAACTTGCATGAACCAATCTAGAATAGAAACAGTGTAAAATGATGAACCACAACTAACATGGAGGTGGCAGAATAAAAAAAAACCAATAGAAAAAGCAGCAACAACAAGACCATAAATTATCTGCTTTATCCAGCTCTGTTAAGGTCATGTCCTTATACAGAAAGTATTTGATAAAGAAGTCTTAACAATTATACAAGTCTTGTAACGACTATACAAAAGAACAAGCTAACTGCACAGAGGGAAAAAATCTTCAACTATTCTTAAGTAGTTTATGCTAACCTAACCTAGCCATAATTCTCTGATCAAGAGCAAATTTTTCTCAACTTTCAGATTCTTACTCCCAATCATGTTTAGGATTTTGCCTCTAGTCAACTTTCAGATTCTTAACAACTTTAGGACCTCCAACTCTTGGGATAATCCTAAGGATATCTAGAGCAATTAACTACCTTTAACTTACTTTTGAAATACACATAATTATGAATACAATATGCCTTATAGCAAAGAATTGCAGCTTTATGCAGTAAATTGACATTGTTTAGGACTTAGTGAAACATCATACTTATGCATGTAAACTCCATTTAAGGCAATCAGTATGCATTGGAGATCTTGGTCAACAGTTTACCAAAAGATTGTGGTTCTTTCAGACAATATGGCACCATATTGATTAATTAGCTCTATCATTTCCTTTCGCTGGGAAGTGTTTAATCTCCAACAAATCTAAGATCCCAAAATAAAACATGACTCGTTGTTTTACCAAAAAGTTGAATAGTACAATACAAGGAATCAAAAAAGAAGAATATCTAGAACTGCAGAACCTAATGTTTTTTCCTCAGATTACACATACATAACAAGATCGTTACATGAACCCTGGTTGAACATTGAAGTGGTCATTCTCATTCCTTATAGTTCACATGTCAACAAGGCATCTACAAATGTTTTCTTTATGGTCAGCCAATATAATGCTCCTTGCTACACCACATTACTTCTCCAGTGCAACCAAAACATGGTATACGTACCAAAAAAGTCATTCCTTGTAGTTGTGTATCAAAATAAGGAACATATATAAAACCAATAACAGTGTTCTAAATTTGCTAGGCGGATTCGGTGCGGCAGAGGGCCGCCTAGCGCCTAGACAACTAACTGATTTTTTTTTTAAATTTTGAAATTTGAAATCCATAATAAAAATTTGAAATTTTACATCCAAGCATGTTGTAAATCCATAATACAATTCATTATTTTTTTTGAAATTTGAAATATATATTACAAATTTGAAATTTAAATGTTCTAAATCCAAATCCAATCTTAAAATTCAAACAACATATCCACAATACATCTAAGTATCAAAAAAAATCTCAAAATCCGCACAGCCGCACAACCGCACAGGCCAGAACAGGGGCCGAACAAGCACACAGGGGCCGAACAAGGTGTTTTCGGTTCGGCCCACGGCCGCCTAGGCCGATTTTTAGAACACTGACCAAGAAACATGAGATCTGAAAGGAACAAGACAGTGAATATCTGCCACAAGAACATAAGAAAAATAGATCAAAAGAAAGAAAAGTTAAGGTAGAGAGGGACCATCATCTTAACGCTAGCATGGTAGAACAACGGTGGACCACACAAAAGCAAACCAGATTGAGACACAATACCAGGCTTCACCCATATGAATCAAAAGGGAAGCCCATTATTTCATCCAGAACCTACCCACATATTAATGTCACAACATATCCAATCACGTCCAGTTGGGACTAAATAATGACCATGCCTCAGATCAACTAGATGTGAGTAGATGTGGCACACCTATACAGCCCACTTCTCCCACTTGTACAATGCAACAATGAGGTTCGCGAAGCAATATATTAATAACATTTATTGTTGCATAAATCCTCCACTTTGAAAGCATGCAACCATGTAAATTTACATAAATGATTAGATATATACGTTTGCACATGATTAAATAGTCGTGCAAAGTGGATGATAGCCTCTTAAAACACAAAACAAGTTAATATCTAAAGTGGATGTATATACACAACAAAGAGTTAGCATAACAATATAATGGGAAGCTAATCACAGAATCAAGAGAAGAGAAAGAACAATCTTAAAAGCATTTTCATTGCTTACGTTTGCACATGATTAAATAGTCATGCAAAGTGGATGATAGCCTCTTAAAACACAAAACAAGTTAATATCTATAGTGGATGTATATACACAACAAAGAGTTAGCATAACAATATAATGGGAAGCTAATCACAGAATCAAGAGAAGATAAAGAACAATCTTAAAAGCATTTTCATTGCTTCCAAACCTTGGCAATATCCCCTTCAAATTCACAATTGGCTATTAAGTAATGGTAAGTCTCTGAATCTGGTTTAACATTTGCGTCATCCATTTGCTCGAAAACCATCAAAGCTCGCAGATTATTTTTCTGTAAAAAGCAAGTATCAACTACTATACATATTCCCAATAGATGTGAAATAATAAAGAACTAGAAAATAAATAAACATTAATTAGCCTCATAATGGGAGTTATACTACACAACAGCCTTTGCTCTACATGTTGGAAACTAGGCATCCAGAAAAAGTGGTCTCTGGGCTATTCTATAGTCTATACATTATGATTGTTGCAATCTAGAATAAAATAATGGTATTTTTCAATATAATGTGGTGAAAACTTGGAGAATCACATTGTTCCATGAATAGTTAGTTGAAATTCTTAAAGTACTGGAGATATTAAAGGGACCAAAAACAGAATAGAGGTCAAGTTACTCTAAACATCATCAACCCTTCAACAACTGTAACATAATTATAGGAAAACTATCAAAAGGAAAGCTCTATGCAACCATTGCACATCATAGATATCAAGCTTCTACAATAATTTGATTTACAAGTGCAGAAAACCTAAACCAATTTGCAAGAAAAGATGATAAATGATACAGGAAAACAAGGTAGAGTCACGATAACAAGGCGTGTGTTCTTTCTTGGTAAAAACTATTAAAGTATAAAGCAAGGTTCACATTATCGGCCGATACCGATACATATCACCCATATCATATCATCTTTGACATGTCTGATCCGATATTGGCCGATACCGACAGTGGGACTCGTTTTCCTTGTCAATTCAGTAAAGAACAATTACAACAGAAAGGGATAAATATGGGAAACATGACGTCGACACAATGATTCGGCGGATCGAAGATCTATATGCTACAATGTTTCATTAAGGTTCTTTATCAACACATTGTAACATTCCATTTATAAATTCATTGTATCCATTAATATTATTTCGTTCAAATCTAACAAGATATAACAAATAACACTAGTGTTGTCACGGCGCATGGCGAGCCGCAAGATACTATTAACGCCAAAGGCGCATGGTGCCTCGTTGAAGCGAGGTGCAAATTTTATATAGATGAAAGTACTACTTCTGTAAACTCTAAAGCTATTCATCCTTTTTCAAAGAGCATATCTAAACAAAAAATTATTGTATGAAGAATGCAGAGGGCATATATAGATGACAATACTATTCTGTGAACACTCCACATTGTACAAAGCATATATAAACGACAGATGACAAAGCATATATAAACGACAGACAATACTACTAAAAAAATGTAGACTAGAGAGTAATGTACAGACTACATAGCACACATTCTACAGAGCATACGTAAATGATAGAGCATATATAAATGACTGACAATACTACTAAAAATGATGCAGAGAGAGACTAGAGAGTAATGTACAAACTAAATAGCATATAGAACATCTATAAACGACAACACTACTGGAAGGGAAAAAAATCACAAACTTCACCATGATATTAAACAAAGAAAGAAAACGCATGAGGTGGAGAAGGCTCTAATGTGTTGAGAGGGGAAGAACTGAAGAAGAAAGAAAGAGAAAAGGAGGCTGTTTTGATCGGTTAAAAGTAAAGAAAGAGAAGAAAGGAGACTGCTTTGACTATTAGGGTTATTATCAGACCTGGGCTTACTTGTGGGCCTATATATATATATATATATATATATATATATATATATATAGAGAGAGAGAGAGAGGAAAAAAGGGATATGAGCCATAGGCTCATATTCCTACATGAGCCAATGCACATGTGGACCAATAGGAATGGAGTGTACTAGTGCACATGGATGCACATGGAATGTAGGAATCCATTCATATTGGTCTACATGTGCATGGCTCATGTAGGAATATGAGCCTATGGCTCATATCCCGTTTACCCATATATATATATATATATATATATATATATATATATATATATATATTTTTATTTTTATTTTTTTTTGGCACCACATGCTTTTTGCCATGGCACGCTAAAGCATGTGCCTATACTCAAGTGCCACAAGCGGTGTCAAAGGCGCATCATTGTGACACGCAACGCTTTGCGCCAATAGAATGTGCTTCGATGCGCCCTTCACAACAGTGAATAGCACTTAGAATTATGCCTAAATATACAAAAAAAAAAATCTTGCTTTTTAATAAAAATATTTCTTTCCGAAACAAATAACACCGAAACTCTAATCCTGAACCATTGAAACTCTGATATGAAACCCCCGATACATATACTCATAGGTCTAAAACCGATACTGCGAACCCTGATATAAAGGCAACAGCGAGATGAGGTAGCTCCTAGGCCATCATCCTACTTAAGTTAAGAAACTGCTATTAGATCAAGTCACATCAATCATGGCACACTATTAGAATTGGTCGTTCCCATAATATCTTCATTCTTTGCTTTCTTATTATTGTTTGATTTTACTATCAAGTGGTAAGCATGCTTATGCACCATGTCTTGGGTGCCGACCATATCATAATTTGCAATATGATATAAATACCATATTAATATAAACAATATAGTATAGTATAATACAATACAATACAATAATATATTATATTATAGGATACTAGCATCTCTGTTGAACATAACGGAATGAGTCAATCTGAAGCTATTCTGAGATAAATAATGTTAAGGGGCCATTCTAAAATCATTGCAGCAATGCAAGAATCATGACACTATGGTTAGTGATACCGGGTTGACTAAGGTTCTTGAGGTGATGGGTTATCCAAGAAAATGGAAGGTAACTAGGAACAAATAGCAAGGTAAAGATTTGTTCAGGAATCATATATCAGGCAGAGAGCACCACAGGAAGAATAGACAAACAAAACATAGTTAATCACGATTCACGATTTGTGTCAACCATCAGCATTTGCTTTACTTCTTCCTCCTTGTTCGTCTACTTGAACCAATTTATCTCCATCTTCTCTATCTAGAACCAATGTTTCTTTTTTCTTCTATAAGACCCGCTCCATTACCAAGGGAAGAGATATGGTGAGTGTCTGAGACCTTTTGCTAACTATTTCCAGTGGCAGGATAACTATATACAATCTATTCTACAGATAAACAAGTTCACCAGAAAATTAACAAGCAATGCATTACAATATCCACCATGAAAATTTCATGTTTGCAAGGAGAATCTGTTCGAGATCATATATTGGCCCAAAGAAGAAGGATTAAAGGAACACAATAGTAAAATAGATATTTCCAATTTGTTGTTGTTGTAACAATAAAATAGATATTCTAGTAAGATGCAATCTAGAATAACATGACGGCTCTCTCAAGAAGATAATAAACAGGCTCAACTAAAATGGCATATAGACTTTTTCCTTTTTTATATAATAAAACCAAAACAAAACATGTTATACTACCGACTCACGTCATTGCAAAAAGAAAAGATACTTCCACTAACCATACAAGAGTAGAAAGGAATGATGACCTTGATGTACCAGTAGTTTCAAGGAAAAAGAAACTTCCCTATCACCTTGTAGGCTAAGCGTGCACTTCAAATTGACAATCCCTCTTAATAGTTTTCATAAAACCAGTGGATACAGAAAGCACCACTGTCAAAAAAATCGCATGCACTTATAGCTTCCATTTCTGCTCCATAGGCAACCCCAAATTAAATGGTGAAGGCTTGAACAATGAACAAGCATCTTAAAATCTTTAAATATAAATTACACTGACCAGTTCTTACGTCACTATAGGAAGAAAAGTTTACTTTTGAGGAACACCAAATTACAATCAAAAGACAACCTTCCTAGTGTGTATCATACAAAAATGTAAAGAAAGTGACTTTGCAAGAATGACCAGGAAGGGTAGCAGATGTGCCATATATAAATAGATATGCTTTGTGCCATGAAGAATTCAGTTACAGAAGGAATGATAGAGGGTAAAACATTCAAGAGCAAGTACTTAACAAATAAAAGTACTAAAATGATCACTTGCCTCCCTAAAATATCCAGCCATAATTGCATTGTACATGCTTGCAGTAGGAACTTCATTTATCTCTGCTGCATCAGTTAGTAGCTTGTAAGCACCTTCAAACTGCACAAATTATTAAAGCAACCAATAAGTGTTTGGTGTCTTTTCACAAAGTACAGACAATACCCAACTTCACTGAAGCAGCTCTTAAGAAAAACAACACTTACTACCATATCAGTCTTGATACAACGATTTATATGCTTAAAATATACAGAACTTAAATGTAAAGACTAGTGTTGAGATATTGCATTTGCACCCAATTGCAAGTACAAGAAGTTGCTTGAATGACAAGAAGCAATTAGAAGATAAAGAATCTGCATTAATGTTAAGTTTGAAACCATGAACAATATGAGCAATGAGTGGGTGAAGATGCTGTGGAAAGGATGAACAATATAGCAGAGAGAGAAAAAAAGAGAATATCAGGAATAGTACTTGAGGGAGAACAATATAGCAGTAATATCCTTTTCAAAGGGATCGTACTGTAAAAGAATGATTACGTTGTTGATTCTTGAGAGTGAGGTAATAGTAGGATTTAATACACCCTGAGTGCCTTGACACCCACCTAGGATTGAAGGAGAAAATTACAAGGAACTTTTGGCCTCATGGAAAGTTGACAAAAAATAAACCATCACTTGTGATTTCCAAGTAAGTGCATCAAACGAAGAGAAACTTCATGGGCACTAAGAAGGGTTGGGCTACACAAGGGCTCATGATGAATGTCAATTGTGGACATTGATGAAAGCCAATATGTCACAAACTATATATAAGAGAATAGAAGGACGCAAACATGCACAATTCTTATGTAGAATGCAACAAAGACAATAAAATATACTCCATGTTGAAAAGAATGTATAGGAAGTAAAAGCAATTAGAGCTCCAGCTTCTAAGCAAACTCGGAGAGAATTCTAAACTACTAATGTGGATCATTCTCCAGGAAGTCTAGAAGAGGAAAACTTGGTTGGGTCAATCCTTCTTTGAAATGTTTAATTCTTACTTCACAAAAAAGAAAGAAAACTAATAGATATTTTAGTTGCATATGGACATCATATGCCAAAAGGAAAAAAATAAAAAAATAAAAGTTGGTAGCAATCCAACTAAAATATATATCTTCAATTTCTGGTATAAAAACTCCCATTTCTACTTATTTCAACTGGTATAAATCCTCCATGTTTAATTCTTTCATCTTGGTAACTCGATATATATGTGCAAACAAGATATGCAGAAGCGTTACAAAGATCCCACAAGGGGAATACTTGCATGAAACTATGTTTAGTAGAAACATTACCAGTACATGGGCTCAGATTACTGAAAATAAATAAATTTAATGTAACCATGGGTAAAGATAAAAGTAACTTAACTTACATCTTTCATCCTCACGTACAAGCTTATCATGCTTTTGAAAGTATCACTGTTTGGTATCAGTTTGTACTGGCGAATCATTGAATAAATGGGCCCGACCTTAATTTAACAATTGGTAGTAAAAGGAAATTCATTCAGAATGTTAAACTTAATGAACTCAGGCTTCAATATCCATAAATATGAAGCAACAAATTACAAAAATAACAGTATAACTTCTAATAAATCTGACATGAAACAAAAAATAGCTTCTTGGTGAATTTATGATATAACTATAGAGAAGATAAGGAACGTACGAGTTTTGATGCATTGTGACAAAGTTAATGGGCATAGATCAAAACACTAAAAGAATAAGTTTCAGAAGTGACTGTTCATTAGTACAAATGACGTGAAAAAGGATTTCATGTTATTGTCCAACTGCTTCTACAGATAAAAAGTTGGAGAAAGATAGGTTATCTAGCATGAATACAGATACCGGATATGCTAATTTCAAAAGTTATAGAACATGGATACAGACTAAATTAGAGAAAACGAGAGACTCAGCCGAATATGGCCCGAATTCCAAGAAAAACAAAACCGTAATTCAGTTTAGCAACATCCCTAACTGTATCTACCCAAATTTGGTGTACTTTCCCATAACCGTACAGTATAGGTATAAAACGGATACTCCCAACACCAAACCCACAAAGAGCGTATCAGTGCAAATAGAAGATAGACCAAGCTCTCTTACCAACATCGGCGGATCATGAAAAGCAAATGAGCCAAGAGAGTAAAGATATAACTAACATCACTCAGTCTCAAGGGATAAATGAGGAATAGAAAATAGCAATGCTTGTGAAGAATTGGAATTCTAGTATATTTCTATGCATACGATAGGAATGACACGACGTCTATATGTATGGGGTTCACTGACTGTCCAAGGAAAAGAACGAACTAAGATGACATTTATCAAATTTGAGCCTTCAGGCACTCAGACCAACCTCCCAAAGACCTCCTTTATCCCTTGTACAACAACAACAAAATCTTTATTCCAAATTTTTGGGGTCGGTTGTTCGAATCATTTTCTGCCATTCGGCTCTGTTAAGGATCATATCGTTTGTCATAACTATAAAACTTCAATACATGCTCGTTTAGGTCCATGTCTAGTCCAAGAGACTAAAAATCATATCCTTCTTTAGAACTTTAATCTATGTTCATTTAGGCCTACCTCTAGTCCTAGTGGATCCTTTAACCACTATCTAATCGTGCCTTACGATAGTATCTATTGGTATGCATTGTACATGTATAAACCACCTAAGACAAAAAAAATTATCCTCAATTGGCACAACATCTAACCTCTCATGAATATTGTAAACCCAAATATGAAATTTTCCATAGATTTTCTTTTCCAAAAATTAAATCATCAATTATTAATAATCCTAGTTGGTAAATTAAGTAACATCAAAGTAAACAAATAAATAATTAGATAAATGATTTTTAGTCTTTAGTAATTTAAAAAATAATTAATAAACTAAAAGATAATAGTTATAAATAAATAATAAATAAACTTATAAGTAAATAATTAAATAGAAAATACAAATAATAGTAAATAAAATTGATACAAGTAATTTGATAATTATATACATAAAGTAAATAAATAATCCAAAGAAATAAATAAATAAACAAATAAATAGGATATAAATAAGCAAGTAAATAAGTAGAAATTCATTAAGTTATTTCATTTAAACTAAAATCAAAGAAAAGAAAATTATAAGCAAATAGAAATAAAACATAATAAGGTTAAATTAAGAGATAAAAACCATTAGGGATAAAACAGTAAAGATTACTTCTTATCATCAATGTCCCAAGCGGGGAAGCAAATCTAAATCCGATTAAATCTCAAATCATAAACCTAATAGGATTGCTATCCATCCACGTGCTAATCAAATTCAAAGTTCTCTTTTAAAACCTAGATATTAGCCATCCCCTACAACCTGCTATGGACCATCTCCTTCCTGTGCTCTTCTTCTTCTCGTTCACAATTCAGCCAAACTCATCTCCTCGTTGACTCTCCACGCGACCTCCTCATGTGCCATCGCTCATGTGATGCAAGTCGTCTCCGCGAGCCTCTCAGCCTCGACCTCATATTCCATAGCCTTTTCGTCGAGACCTGACTAAGCCACCTCGCAACTCACCAGAGCCATCCGCTGCACCATCCTCCTCGCCAGCCACCCAGCCACGCTCGTCAACCCTACACCAGACTTCCCACTCGACAGCCTTCCAGCTTTCTCCTCCCCTCTACGACCACATCCCCACCATCAAATTGGCTCCACCAATCGGTCGACCATGTCAATGACTCCGACCTCAACTTCACTCGCCGACATAGCCACCACCGCACTCACCTCGCCAACAGGACCCTCTCCAGGACCTCGCCTCGACAGTAACACCATGCCAAAAATCAAAATCCCTAGGTTTTTCCGCTCCTTTTTTAAATAACCATTGATGTTGATGCTATAAAACATTGGGATTTCAGCATAGGCCCTTCAACAAACTGGTAAATGCAGAACTTACTTTTAAACATTATATTCTATATTCTATATTATAATTTAGGATTGAATTATTATTAAACACGCTTTAAACATTAGTTAAGATCCTTGGACTCTTTAAGGACTTTTTGGGATATGGTTCATTACGTCAATTGCGAAATTCGGTCAGCAAACCAGACAAATATACCTTGCAACTTCGTTTTACAGTAGTAGACCATTTATTCATGTTATTTAATGATGATACTATTATGTGTTTATCGTTGATTCGATTCAAATAATTCCGAGTCCTACTCGGGTGTGATCGACCAGTTAGTCGATCAGGGCCGATTATGACTTAAAGATATATATGGACTACCAAGTTATATATCGGAATACCTTGTATCTAGTTCTATTTATATGATGTGTGGTAGACATCAAGACACTTTTGCATTAATAAGTCGTGTATCTCGTGTCCGACTTTTTGTTGATTCGGACGGGTATTGAGCGTTGGTTATTTATAGTTGTATCTTTAACTCGCCATAGCACTTGATTTATAGATGATTGATAGTCTCACGTTCAATATTAGATTCTGGACTTGACTTATAGACATGGCTAATATAGTTTTATCGGGTGGGGAGGATACTAAATAGACGTTTGGGCTATTTGTTCACTTTTCTTATCATATATTGAGAGATTTCTCAAGTTGAGCATCCCGGATAGATTGATAGGTGTTTCAAAATGAGCACTCTCGGCTGGTTATGGATATTGAGAGGTGTCTTATGATGAGCACCCCCGACTTCATTGATAGCACTTACGAGCGTACCGGCCGAAGTACCCCACTTGTTAGCCCAAGTAACGAATGTATCCTCGATTGCATATCACGTAGATAGGTTAGTCGTAGAATACCTCAGTCTCCTGTGTATATTCTATAGTTGTTTTACGATTCGAAATGTTATTATGTATCTTACTACGTCCCTCTGAGGTCATGGTTTCCTTGCAGGTTAGTTGAACAATTTATCCGGAGCTTACCCTAAGGACTGTTGATGGTTATCTTCTCGAATTCAGGTATTGATGAGTAGATACTTGTATCATATTTATGTCGTAGTTATATTTTATATTGTTGTTGTTATAGCCTAGTATTTGTAGGCCCATATCGTTCTTCCGGGTCTATTTGAACAAGTATATTATTGGGCTACATACCAGTATACATATTGTTCATACTTATATTCGTAATCATGTGGATTGAGATATAGTATTGGTTATTTAGTCATAGTAATTGATAGCTAGTTTATCCGACATTGGACAACGTATACGTATAGGGTCTGCTTGGATTGAGGGTTAAGAGAGTTAAGTGAGGAAAAAGTTAAGTGAGGAAAAAAAAGAACCATGTTTGGTTTAAAGATGGGGGTTTAGGAGGGAGAGTAATAGAGGGTTAAGTGGGGGTTTGTTTAACCCTCTTTTGTCCATTTTTTTAACTCCCCAAATCGAGGGGTTAACGAGGGGGAAGTGAAGGATTTTGTTTAAAAAATCATAAATACACCCCACTTAACTCTTTCATCCACTCAAAACCTCCAATCCAAGCAAGAGTTATTAAATACACCCTACTTAACTCTTCCTCCAATCCAAACAAGGTTATATGTATTGACTCACATCCCCCTCACTTAACTCTACCTCACTTAACCCCACTTAACCTTGTTTATTTTTTTTCCTCAATCCAAGCAAACCCATAGGGTTGGACTGGAATCAACTTGATACGCAGTTGGCCATTGTTACGTGCCATAGTCTTCGGTATTTTAGGAGTGGGACGTGATAAATACACTCATCCCTTATCCTACATTTTAATGTATTGCCAATCATCCATCTTAGCATTCTTATTTCGGCTACACTAACGTTTTAGGCATATGTTTTTAATCCTCCAACACTTTGATCCATACAGCATCATATGGCAGTCTATATAAGTTTTATTTCAACTTCAAAAGTAGCTTATCATAACAAAGTAAGCACTCCTCCATTTCAATAATAGACATGCTTCTCAACCTCTCCATCATGATGAGCTTTTGCATACCAAAAAATTTGAAGCTTAAAAATCCTTGTTAAATAAAGTTAGACAAATTGAGCTTTATGCCATAAATGAATATCAAAGTGCAGCAAATGAGTATGCCTGAGAACGTTCAAACTTCAGGTGGGATACTGGTATAAAGTAACAAGGTAATACAGGTAATGTCAGTGAAAAAGTATGAAACGTAGGTCAAGGAATGAACAGGTTGATAGAAAGTAAACTATAATGGTATTTTTAGTAACATAAAGTATGAAATATATGGTGACGAAAGAGGTGGAAGCTACCAAATCAAACTCGCAATGTCGTTCACATGCATGTAGAAGGGGGTGGAAAGATGTGACTGGTACATCTAGACCAGATTGGCACATTTGGTCAACAACATCCATGGCATGGCGTACCTGCAAATAGTTGTGTCAATTCAAGAAAATGAAATACCAAAACACACAAGTTAGGCAACGATAATATTTGTGATATAGCTTGTACACAGAATTGTCTGCCAAAGTCAAAAGTTGCAGAATACAACATATATGCTAAGCTGCCCTCCACCCACAGGCGGCATGAAAGAGAAGGAAAGAAGCAAAGTACCCAAGTAAAGATACAGATTATAGTCCTCTGATCTTACAGAGTGCAGGTGATTTGTCTGCAGCTATGTGCACACACACACAAGATGGAACCACACTGAAATCTCTCTATAAATTGCTTCTACCAATATTGTACATGTGATCCAAGTAAAAAAACTTATAGCATATGAACTCAAGTTATTCCATAATGGAAGCATTACAATAATCCTGTGATGCATATGCATATGTAACGCCAAGAATAAACAAATAACAAGATATGAATAGGATCACCGTATCACTTTATCTATTTGTATGAAATTGATGGTAGCAGGTAATATGTAAATTTATACTAATACATGACTTAAAACAGATGAAAAATGATTAATTTCTGTCTTTGATGCAAGCAAGAAACACCAAAAGAACTACTTTTTGTGTTTATAGCCCTTAAAAACATTGGACTGAAGGAACTTAAATTTTAATGCCATGTAGTTACGCTTCGCATTAGTGGGATTTGGGGGGAAGAAAAAATCTTACATTTCACATACCATGATATCCTCATATCGAGTTGAAACACATTTTTCATCTAAATTGCATGTATGTTCACTCATTAATGGATGTACATGTATGCTCATCTCACCCGTATAAATACACAGTAGAATTCTCTTTAAATGTTAATATAATAATCACATAAGTATACATGATCAGACCCATAAATAGATAGGTTTCTGACAAACATAATTCCAAGGAGTTCCAACTCCCACTGCCCCAAAGGCTATTGCTAAGGCAAGGTCTGGGAGGGTTAAAATGTATGCAGTCTTGCTCCCTTTTATGCAGAGGCCGAATCCCAAGAATAGAATCTTCTACAACTTTTCTTTAGGGCATTTTTGAAGAGAACATAAAAGTCTGATAACTAAGTCAGGAATCCTTCTATCAGAAAACAAAACAAAAAACAAAAAAACAAAACTGAGCAAAAAGTACTGAAGTTTCTTATAAGAAAGGAAAGTGGAAAGCAAGAACAAGAACCAAAAAGTTTGTTGTAGGTGTAGCCAAACCATCATAGCACCCAGCAGCTTCAAAAATAATTAAGGACAACAAAACAAAACAACACAAAGAAAGCATGCAAACATAAAACAACTAATTGTTCGGCCCATAACAGGCAAATAGAATAAATAAATACAATCACAGAACAAAACAGAAACTATATGCTAAGCCTCCTATGTAGAATATATAAGCAATTGTTATGGTGGTAGAAATGAAGCTGGTGCCACACCAAGCTCACTAGCGTAATTATGCTCGCTATATTCCAATGGGTATTCACACAATGATCAAGATTATACTTAAGAAATTGACCCAATAGATGAAAGAGTACTTTCCTGATTTTGATGATGACTAAACATGTGCCATTATCACTTAGCGGACAGAAATAGCCAGAATTTCATGGTTGCTATATTTCACAGAACACCAACAGACATGAGAATATTGATGTAAAAAGATAGAGCTCGAGTAGAATATAATAAAGCATAAGAAATGCAGGTGCACGGGGTACAAAGCTCTAAAGCACAAATTTTAATTACATGAATATGTCTGAAAAGTATGGAGAATTGAATAAGGAGATGCTAACTTTCAGGGATTTTCCAAAACATATTTTCCTAGATGTGTGTCCTAGGAAGCACCAAAATCCAGTACTGTATCCATGTAGGACGTGTATGCCACAAAATGGACGCGCCAAAAACAGACTTTTATTAGTTTTCTATGTCATCTTGTCCACATAATGTCATGTCAAATCAAGGTAAAACGACAAAAGTTTTTCTGGGTATCACTGCCACGAATACCTAGTCCAATTTGAAATTCAGAGCAGTTTCTTCTTCATATTTACTTTCCCA
Organism: Iris macrosiphon; assembly: GCA_036927795.1. Classification (NCBI taxonomy): domain Eukaryota; kingdom Viridiplantae; phylum Streptophyta; class Magnoliopsida; order Asparagales; family Iridaceae; genus Iris; species Iris macrosiphon. Next base: position 210,765,321 of record JAYESA010000007.1, read on the forward strand.
AAGCTAACTTATCCGAGCTGAAATACCACCACCACCACCCCTTACCCAATTCACTTCCACAAGTCCGACACAAATAGTAATGTTTATAACTTTATTTTGAAAAGTTATAATTCCTACCAAAGTCGTGTGGCAAACAGTCGGAAAAGAAGATTGACATCGTTAAATTTAAATTAGTCATAAATCAAGGATATTGTTAGATATTGAAAGGTTATGACTTTTCAGAATTATCTGTACTGGTTACAATAACAAAGGAACCAAACTAGGTCCCTTGTGAGATGTTCTGGATAGGCTCAAGGAATTATCGACCACAGTAGTCTTTTAGACCAAATAGGATAGTATATACAATGGGCATCATCCACGAAAGTGCTGGCACTTCAGAGGATGTGCTTAACGAAAGCACTAATGAACGTCAAGCATATTTCAAAGCATATGCTTGATGAAGCCACTAATGAACAACAAGGATATATAAGGGTTATTGCTAGTTTACATATGAGTTATAAGAATGTTGCATTTTTTCCCTTGATCCAAGAAGCTAGGACGCAAAGCGCCTAGTAAAATTATAAACATGGGAATGAAATAAAAAACGACAATATATAGACATTAAGATCGTTGAAACAGAACTTATAAGATATATGAAGCTTGATGGGTGATAAGAAAACTAACTACTTCACGTGTCAGTTTTCTTATGTATAATATATACAATCATTTGAGTTTTCTTCTCAAACATATGAGACATAGAGCACCTGGCAAATAATAGGAATTTTGCATGTGATCAAGTAGCAAATGTTACCTTGGATGAACTGCAACAAAGTTTGATAAGCATGTGACATGTTTCCACAGACAGTAACACCCCAAGTTGGTTATGCAAGTTAATAAATGTGGATTTGATTTCATCAACCTTCAAAACAAAATCAACACTATAAAGACAAATACAAAACAGGCAAGACAAGCAGATGAAAGAACTTACAACTATGAAAATGATAAATAGCTAGAACGAGAGACTCTCGTGATCATACAAGTAAAATGTAATAACTTAGCGAAGTCAATTAGATATAGAAACTAGTTAAGAGTGGTAGTTAACCAAATTTAACTTAGCACAGATCGGTGAGAAATGGCTGGTTTTGTCTGAGTGTTTCTAACATAATTAGCAACTAATGCAAGTGCGAAGACAAACTAGCAGCATAGATGAATATATTGTCAGATTATAGTTACCTGTCAAGGCCATCTAGGTGATAGTTGACAAACTAGAAGCATAGATGAATATATTGTCAGATTATAGTTACCTGTCAAGGCCATCTAGGTGATAGTTGAACATAGTAGACACACTTCAAACGCTTGCAAATATTGTCTAACATGTTCAATGTGGTTCTGATGATTGCTAAGACATTACATTTGTAAGTGGTTGCCAACATTGACATGACAGCGATGGACACAGACAGCATGGTTTCAGAATCTTACAAAGCTTTTTTCGACATAGCAAATGTTGTTATGATGGTGGTCGAGACACCACCTTTTCTAGTGCAAATGATTACAGGAACAGTGCTGATTTGATGGTGACTATTAGCAAAATTTCACCATTGTTGTGCCAATATAATATGCTTCTTAGGTAAGTGTCCTCTTCATTTATTAAGCAAGCGAGTTGTTTGTTCATTTGCTTGCATGGATTGATGGGGTCTATAGAGTATGTGTAGCCTATGTATCGCCAATGTAGTCATAGAAGCATCAGCGGCTAAGAGTATTAGGCCAATCGCCTCTTAATAGGCAGAAGCCTCAGGAAGAACAGGGATTCCATTCTTAGGCCTGGTTTTCTTTTGCCAGAATAGGGTTTCCTTCAGAAAATAAAACAAATAAGGTAAGAGGATAAGTAGGAAGCTGACAAGATAAAGATCGAGAAAAGAGGATACATATGGCATTTGCTAACTTTGATAATCTTGGTCTGGATTAAATTAGGAATCCCATGTTATGGATATGTTCCCATAAAATTTGAATATGACATTAGTGCACAAGAATATCTAATGGAACATGTGTACTAATCAACATTCCAGAATCATATTTGAAAAACAGATATATATTGTTAACTACAAAAAAACTTATGTTTTATAAACAATAATAAGATCATGTAAAACAATATCAGCCACTTACCTGAAATAAACTTTAAGAATTTCAAGCCAAATGTCCAAGACGAGATCCAAATGGCCACTTCACAAGATCTTCTATAACAGAGTACAATGTCTCAAATCATTCGACCTGATCCCTATGACAATACTTAATACCTCATAATCCTAGTCTACCTGAAGTGCATCACTTTCTATGGGTGTGGTTGAAGTAAATCATTTAAACTTCTTTATCTGTATTCAAGCGATCTCCTTGTTGGCACCTCATTGAATCAAGTTCTTGTCAAGCATCACTTTGTTAAATACATAGAAACATAGGAAGCAGATTCGGATATCAAATCATGAATTCATTGATATAGATAGAAGAACATCATTATAATGCAATTACTTTTAGGCTCGCTTATCAATAGAGTCCCAAATGCACTTTGTTTTGACGCAAGACAAGACCAGAGGAAACCTACCTACCATATGAACTTTTAGGACAAATTGGGCAGGGAAGCTATTAATCCTTTTGTGAACAATTAATTATACTTTATCACAAAGTATTTTAACACAATTGCAAAAGAAATAACAATCAAATTGCAATGAAGTATATTATCAAACTAGGCACGGACGGAAACTAGGAGGACGGCAGTGAAAACGATGGCTTGAAACTTCTTGTGAAGAACTCGAAGCAAAGGCAGCAATGTTTGTAAAAGAGAAAAGTAGAGAAAATAAGATTGTCCGGTTCAACACCAATTCAAAAACTTTTAATCTCTCATAATCAATCTCCAATAAAAAAAACATAATATGTTATACATGTGTATTTATTGGGAAAAGAAAGAAACCCTAACCTAAGTAGGACTCGAGATTAAGCCCATAAAGTAAAGCGGCCCTATTACAAACCCAATCCTATTACAGGCCCAATAACTAAAATTCTGAATACATAAATGAAGTCAATAAAAACCTAAACTGAACCCAACTATAACCCAAACTTGGAAATCGACTCGGACTCAAGATGGTCCTCCATCAAGTTTAGTAGTAATTAAGCATGGGCAAAATTCTTCTCAGAGAAGAGTACACTGCTCAGGATACTTTTACAACAGAAACCTAAGCGGCAATTTCATGACTGATCACTGGTGGCAAGTGACAAACAGCAAAATGCAATGCACCTTTGTATCATATGTTTAAGGCTTTAGAAAAAAGTAAAATCAACAGTGTGGGTTTGCAATTAATGAAACAATGTCCTTTCTAAAATGAGTGCAACCACATAACATTGATCTAAGCATATTCAGACCAATAAGTACATGAAAACATCATTTGATTGCATATTTGGCAGTATAACAATTGGAGGGTCATATTTTCGGAACTTAACATCCCTCGTTAATAATTGTTTATTAGTGAATGGAGTTTCGCAACAAAACTTTTGAAATAGTAATGCAGGCAAAGAAATGACAGTTGAAAATAATATTACAGCGTAGAAAGTCGAGCATTAGGCATGCGAAGGAAGTTAGACAACAGTAAGCAGCTAAGATCTGCATCACTTCTGATTAAATAATATTATGATTACAGTGGACATCCATATGTTCCAGTAAACATCATATGTTCATAACTATTTTTTATAGTAAACATGCATGTGTTAAAACATTTCAAAAAGGAAGAATGAGAATTACCAGCATCGGTCATGAGAAATTCCTCACCGCTAAATTTGGAATGCTAGTAACATAATCGTAGATGAAGGATGAGGCACGTGCTGCTCCAGGTTCTAAAGTCATCACATATAAGACCTCAATAAGGTAAGCACAAGATTTTTAAATAGACATCTGACTTAGTAGTCAATGTATCCATTACATATCCAAAAAAAACAACTCAAAACTTGAATTTAACCAGTTAGCAAGACCATCAATAAGAAAATAGTACGAAAAAATTCAATCATACTTGTACAAGCTAAGCTTACTATCACTGCATATGACTTACATAACTTAGATGCATGATTGAGTGAATGTTGTCTGATGCATACTCCAGAAGAAGAAAAAAAAGCATAATTTTATTGAAATAACCAGACAAATTAATATCCTATATAGATCCTAAATATACTAATCATTTCAGTATCTCTGTCCGCCCATGCATTTTCTCTGTGCTTATTACTATTAACACTGGATATGACTTAAATAACTTAGATGCATGATTGAGTGAATGATGTCTGATGCATACGCAAGAAGAAGAAAAAAGCATAAATTTATTGAAATAACCGAAAAAACAATTATCCTATATGGATCCTAAATATACTAGTCATTTCAGTATCTCCGTCCATCCATCAATTTTCTCTGTGCTTATTACTATTAGCATGTGATGGTCACCTTGGTTTCACTCTGTAGTTAGTTGAAAAAGACACGTGTTACAATTCGACATGGCTCTGCAAAGCAACTCTCGAAAATCTAGAAACAAGAACAAGATAACGTGTATCTTAGTAACTATACATATATTTAGCATGCATAATTTTGTGTAGCCTAGTTTATATTTGGAAAATTAAGGAACTTCATATATATATATATATATATATATATATATATATATATATATATATATATAAGGGATCTGGATCTCCGCACTTAAGCATCCCCACATGAAAAATAAATAAATAATTTATTTATTTATTTTTCATGTGGGGATGCTTAAGTGCGGAGATCCAGATCCCTCATATATATAGCCACAGATAGACACGTGTGCCGTATAGGACACAGGTGGAGACAACAAATTTTAGTAGAGATGATAAGTCTCCTAAGTATCATAGGAAGGAGAACAGTATGGATGCAATAAAGGATGAAAATAATTATTTAAATCATATTTAATAGATGAAGAGTGACAAGATAGCCTATAGTGCCATCAATCGATTTCAATTATCTTATTCTAAAGAAAATAGCATAATCACAACCTCTGTGAAACATTTACATAGTGAATAAATATTATGTATAAAATACACACATGGAAACCCTCTCATAGAAGTGGCATCGCTGGAGAGTCAAAACACTGCTCGGCAGGGAAATCCAACAAACACATTGCATCCCGTGCAAAGCATATTCTACTTATCTTAAGTGGGAGAAGTTATTAGTTTTTGTTTCAAAGTACTTATATATTGTCGCTACTTAATTTTCTATAAGTAATACAAATGTGCTTAACTCAAATAGTCCCAAAATGGGAGTAAAACCAATGCCAAAATCTTGCAAGATACTTGCAGATGGATCAGATGCGCCATAAAGAGAGAAATAATGTGAACTACATCCTTCAAGGCAAGAAAAATAAGCCATATATGTTTTTAAAAAAATAAGCATATATCAAAATTATGTGCCAGTGAGGTGGAGATGATCAGAGACAAACTGTCATGGTAGTAGAAAATGCTGGTGTAGAAATTATTTCCCGAATTCTACAAAAAGAGTTTCACATATCCTTGATATATGTAAATTGTTGGTATGACCAGCTATGATAAATGAAGCATCCTGTATATGAATTGTTGATAAAGATGGAAACATTAGATGGGTTCTATGTGTCATTACCGAATTCCTACTGAAAGGGCAATTCAGGCAACCACGATGGCTTGAGTTGCATGTTCCATATCAGAACCGTCATCTGGTTCGAAGTGTTTTGGTACAAGTGATAAAGCATAACACACATGCCAAGGATAGTGTACATACAAGTCATCATACACTAGTACCCAAAAAAAATTTTGACTATTTCATTAGGAATTGTAACTATAAAACATGCAGGCAGGTAAAAATGGAGAACTAGCATTCTCACCTGTCATCTTGACTGTCAAAATAAACTTCTTGAAGAAGTTCTCCAGTTGCAACCTCCCTAAGGACTTAAATATACTCGCTGCATACTTTAACGATGAAATTTTGCTTACATCTAACACTTCTAACAATTCCAGGAGCTCCTCCTTCCTGTCGCTGTCACAGAATGCCAATAAATAGCTCTCTGCCAAAATAATCACACGAATTAGTTGAAACCAGAATAAGAACACTGGAGATAAAAATAGGTAGCTAAGTCAACAGATAATGGAAATGGTAGAGGAACCAAACTTAAATCCATATGTACAAGCTTCACCAACTCAAATATACTAAGCTAGGAAAAGCCCTTCAGATACATAAAAGATGCACAAGGAGATTTTGTTTTCATGTAATAATTGTACTAAAAGAGACAGAATCGTTTTCAGTAATCATAAAGTTGTTGGAGTTGCATCAATCAGATAAATTCTGCTGTCAATGCTAGTCTGAATCAATTGAAAGTCAATAATAAGACTGATTTACATTAAATACCGAGTTTTGGCCTTTCTTCACTTAAATACCTAAAGTTCGATTTTGTTAAAATTTCCCACTTGAACTTATATTATCTATTTAGTCCCTTAACGCCATTAATGGAATGGCGGAAAAGACCCTTCTGCCCCTATCACATCCCAGAAAAATGGATTAATTTTAACCCACAATTAAAATATTCTGTGAAGAGCCATTCAAATTGAAGGATGAAAAGTAAATTCATATATTTACAAGTAAATTTTATTTTGACCATAATTAATTTCTAGTTCATGAATGTTAAAGCAAAAGAAACAATTTCAAATTAGCTAAAAAAGTTACACCTAAATGAAAAAAATCACCAAATATAAAAGCATTTCCATCTCCATTTCTACATAGAGATGGTGTTTATGAACAGAGGATGTAATGCGCCGCTCCACACGGTGCATTGTGCTGGTTTTGTTGGCTCGAAGGGCCGAATTGGACTTGGATTCATGCAGGAAAAATTATTCACAGTCTTCAAGATCGGGACAAAAATGATTCGTCAAATGGTGGGTGGTTTTAATCCTTCCCTCCTTTAACTTCGCACTTAATAAAAAGATGTTAGTAGTCTTTGTTTCTATATGCCATGAAATTATAAATGTTGAGTAAAAAAAACAAAGATAAAAGCGAGTAATATCATTGATGTTATTCTTATAGAACCTGGAATATTGAACTTTTATTATAGGCATGGAGAATATAGTGTTGTTATTATGTTATCATATGGAATATAATACTGTTGTTATAGAAAGTGGAGTGTTGCACTATTGTTATAGACATGTGGATATTGTATTGTTGTTGTGGATAGGTGGAATATGGTAATGTTGTGCAAAGAGATATAAACATGGGAAAGGTTTAGAACCATCGAGTCGCCAAGGTAGAAATCCATGGATTGGAAAATATGGAAGTGCAAGTGATGGCTCGAGGAATATGGTAGTGGAAAAGAGAATGTGTGCATAGTTATTTCAAGTCTTATGTTATCATGCATGTTATATGTTTAATAACTAAGTTTCTTAGGCATACATGGTCATAGACAACTTGTGCACAAGGTTTTTATTCCTCAAACGGTTGTCGAGGCACCGGGACCGAATCGACCTATGAGAAATGAGGGTTGGCGTACTAGCAGTGGGTGGTCCGGGAACTTTCAAGGAGATAGCTACCTGCGCTGAAATGATCGTCATCTCACTAGATGTCCAAGATGGTGGGTTAACCAGTGACCTTCATACAGTTAGGCTGCATGTTAATGTCAATTTGTTTGCATGGACGAATTCACAACACATTTATATTTTACGAATGCTAGCAATTGATGCGGTAACACATTTTCAACACATGTATATATTATGAATGATAACATGATTTACAAGAAATGATGGTAGTCGATGGCACATTTATGTTCAAATTATTAAGTGGCATTTCGATTATTGCCTTATGATCAGCTAACAATTCATACGTACACATGTAAAGCATAAATATTCATCGATAACAGTTTTATAGACACACACACACACACACACACACACACATATATATATATATATATATCATGGTAGTCAAAGACGCACCTCGGGTGCGCCTAAGGCGCACCTCGCAGCAAGGCGCAGCATCTGCACCTTACACCTCACTAGGCGAGGCTCCATTCTCCGGGCGCATCCAAGGCGCGCCTTAGGTGCGCCTTTCCGCAAGGCGCACCCAAGAAAAGGCGCACCTTATATATTTTTTTTACAAAAAAATTTGATGCGGGGAGATAGCCCTTATCTCATACAAGTGGGAGGGAGGTAACTTTTTTCCACTGTTACCCAAGTTTGCTACATATGAACTTGAAAAACTAAAATTTACTAATATTGTGATAAGGGAGAATACAAATATTTGTTAGTTTTGTTGAGTGCTATTGTTGTTCTGCTAGTTCATTTGGTTATGTGTTAACATATTTTTGTTGGTTTTAATATGTTATTTAGTTTTATTTCTTACATTACGAATTTAGTTATTTATTTATGTATATTTTTATTATTTTTTATTTTGCGCCTCATTACGCTCGGGCGCGCGCCTCAGACAATATGGACCCTTTGCGTCTCGAGTGCGCCTTACGCCTTTGACTACCTTGATATATATATATATATATATATATATATATATATATATAACTGTTATCGATGAGCATTTATGCTTTACATGTCTACGTATGAATTGTTAGCTGATCATAAGACAATAATAGAAAGGCCACTTAATAATTTTATCTTCTCTCACATGATTACCGTGTTGGTTTAGGTGAGTTGGCTAGAGACCACTCACCAGTATATTCTCTAATGTATTGACCCCTTCCTCCACATGTTCAGGAGTAGCTTGGACGTGCTGAGGCGTTGGAAGTTGCGACTCGGATTGGCAACTTGAAGTTGTTCGGCTACAGATGTTTAGTCTTTTGTATATAAAAAAACATAATGTATGAAACATAGTTGATTGTATTAGTTTCTCGAGTTGTAAGCCTTGTGGCGTCGTTCATTGTAATGAGATCTGTATTTGAATTTGAGTTGTTCTTTTGGCTAAGAGTCATTGTAATTCTGTTGCAAAGTTACCAATAAAGATAATCAGTTTTCATATATCTTGTGTCTATCAACTTTTCTGCTTAATTTTTGCTACAATGACTTTGTTTCGGAGATATTTTATCGTACGTGATTTTTCTTACCTTATACAAGTACAATTTAGACTTGTACGACATCACGCCAAGTGGCGACTTTCAGTTCTACACAATCGGAACATGACATAATGGTATCAGAACATGCTTTACTTCCTTGGACCCTCGATTGATTTTTTTCAACTATAAGTTGCTTTCGTGATCAAAGTCTTTTAACCTTCTTAATGTTCTGCTGAATGTTCCATACAAAAAGCTTATATATGTTATGATTTCTGATGTAGGTATTTAGTTGTTTAGTGATGGCTTCGAAGAACATCAACAAATGGTTTGAGAAGACTGTAAGGCAAAGTGATTGGATAAAGGATAATTTGGATGTTGAATGGTCAACAAGATATCAATAGGGGTACTGCAGTGAAAAGTAAGTACTGAAGGAAGTGTGCATAAACTTGAATAAAATGAGTTAAGTGTTTAAGCGAAATAGTTACAATTTGGATTTCAAGTGATTGTCAAGTGGTATGGAAGTGAATATTATGTTTGTGGTCGTTAGAGCCACCATGGTAAGGATTGTTCGGAAGGGACGTTGCCTCAGTGTGTGGAGAAGGAATGATTGTGTACGTAGTGGCTTAGTACCATGATTGGTATATTGGGTATCCCTGGAGGTATATGCTTGATTGAGATATTGATATTAATAAGCCTATTAGTATGGGATGGGGTAGTGCGAGGTCTCGGTTTAGAATTGTCTAGTAGATGCGAATTCGAATGTTTTTTGTGGATTGGTTCGAATGATCAAGAATAATTTTTTGCAGATTAAGATAGTATTGGATAAGAATCTGGATTTATGAAATGGATGTCTTGGTTGAAAAATTAATGGGGAACGTGTTGAAGTGGCTTAAATTGATTGGATTGAATTCTAAGTTGAGTTGGTGATACGATTGTAAGTTATTTGGAGCATATAAGGATGACCATAAGGATTTAGGAATGTTATTGCTCGATAACCTAAGATAGTCTAAACTGATTTGATCTTAAGTGTGAAATAAGTTGATCTTATATCTAGTTTGGCAGATAGCTTTAGTTGAAACATATTAGAGTTTAGCGAATGGATGTTTTTCTGGTTATACATATATTTGATGAGACTGAGGTGTATCGAAGATCGACAGATGTTGACTAGTGGATATTGTAGCTGGACAAATGATGATTGTGTAACATATTAAATCGTAGAACTATATTGTCTTGATGGATTCTAGCTTTATGGACTATAGATGGATGGAATGGTAGTATTGAAGTTTTCTATGACTTAGTTAAATAACCCTGAGCATGGCATGAATTGATATTAGTTGAATTTGGCTTAGTGAATGTTGGAATTCATTATAATTGATTTACTAGATTTGAGGTGACGAGATTAATGGATTAGGGGAAAAAAATAGTCAACATATAATTTAGCTGAAATAAATTTGTAAGATTGAAACAATTAGTAACTACGATAATGTCTTGACATGTTGATTGGTTGTAAGTTGATCTTGGCTATACTAGTGAATTGGACACATAGAATTGAGGACAAGTTAGATTGAAAATTGGGAGTGACTTATTATCGATGGATTACATATAAAAATTGGTGATTGAGATTTACGACTTGGGATTGGTGATTGAGATTTACAGCTTACGATTTGGTGGATTTGTAGTACGAATTTAGAATTTGGACTATAAGAGTTGCTTGGATTGATTTCGTCAATTATGATATAGCCAAGGATGATTATTGGACGTAGTGACCTTAGAAAAGGATTTTGCTAGATAGACTTCAACCCTTGGATTTTGATTGTGATTATATTGGCAGGCTGGTTTATGTTGGGTTTTAGCTGTTTTGAGTTAGAAGTGTTTTTCCTAAGTTTGGATTAGAATCCCTTAGATTGGTGGATAAGATTTGACCTTAGGATATAGGATGGGTGCAATGATTTCTATTTATTCTTTGGAGATGAGATATCATAATGTTTAAATGTGTATAAGTTATCTAGCCTTAGTGGTTAGGCAGACGTCACAATGTTAAGCGAAAGAGATCGACAGGGTGACCTTAAGAAGAGTTTGTTTAGATAGATTATGATAAGAAATTAAGAATAGAAGTGAGATTGTGGCTATTGGGAGAAGTCTAGGATTCATTTTGGTTCTTGAAAATGTTTATTGATTGTTTGCGATTGGGAGAGATTGTATTTGGATTTAGTGTATTGATTGTTTTTATTGGACGGAAGTTAATGAGCGAGTTGAATATATATTTTTGCATGGTGACAAGCTAGCTATGAATTGAGATTGACCTTGAAAATTAATTGATGATAACCTTTTATTAGGCAGAAAATTTAGAGATGTTTAGCATAAGTAATTTGAGTAGATCAGTCTTGACTGAATAATATATCTTTGAGTTTTGGTAGAACATTATTAGTGAAAAAGGGATTGATTTCGTTGATTGGATCATGACATTGATGGAACTAGCTATAAGTGTGGATGGATTCTCTAGAATTTGAAACGATACCGAAATTGAACGACGTTAAAAGAAATTGAGATCATATTTAGAAGAGTACGATTGATGTATGCATAGTGAAGAGATTCAAATTTGGTTAAGTTGTCATCTTGGATTGAGAAATTCTCGAAAAATGGATTGCTTAGTGGTAAATTCTGAGTCAATAGGATTCTTCTATAACCGAGTATGATGTGATATTGAGATTGGGACTTTGATGCAGTCAGGTTTGGAAAGTTATTTGACAATTGAATATGATTTCTGAAAGACGGTTTGGATTGTGTAAGACGTAACACTTGGAATTTGAATGAAGATATCGGTTGAATTTGACCTTGAGTGTATTGATATTAGTTGGGTAAGTCTATAGAGTGTGATAAGTTTCTTGAAATACTTATAAGAATTTGAGATGGATTTGTATTGATGAGTAAATTGCAATATGAATGGCTCCTTGGAAATTGGATTCAATTGGTTTGAGCTATGTAACCTATGTCCCTTTGATTCATAATAGAATAGTGTGATGACCGTGTAGGTTTGCATGTGTCTGTAGCTTAGATTTGCTAGTTATATCTTGTTTAGTGAGTTTTAGAAGTTTGGTTGTATGTGAGACGCATTGTTTATGGAGGCAGAGAATGTTAATGAAGTTTGGAAATGATTGAATCGAATTTGCTGATATACATTGTTCAATGGATTGGCTAGGCGTAAGTAATCATGTATTTGTTGAGAAATGATGGAAAGTTATGTTTGAGTGATCTTCGAGTTATACGAAACGTATTCAAGTTGGACAAGTAGGAAGAGTCTTTGTGGAGTTTATTGAGTTCATCTGTTTGAGTATGTTGATGCAGCTATGGAATGGAAGAGAAGACATAGGCATAAGCAGAGAAAGTTGCTACAAGTATATTAATGTGTACTGAAGGACTTGCATCAAGTGTTGATCAAAAATAAAAGGTGTTATGTATTGTTTTGGGTCTTGATCTGCAAGTTTGGATGGTCATTCAGTCTTGGAATTGTCATCAGAGATTGAACAAAGAGTTCAAGAGTTTTCTTCGTTAGTCAGTTGATCCAGATGGAGGAGTATGTTCTTTTAAGTTTCGAGGACAAATTTTTCTGAGTGGTATATTATGTATATAATGTCCCGCTCTGCACGTTGTATTGTGCTTGTTTGTTTGCTCGAAAGGCATGGTTGGACTTGGATCCATACAGGAAAAATTATTTAGAGTCTTCAGGATTGGGACGAAGTCGATTCATCATATGGTGGATAATTTTGATCATTCTCTCATTTACCTTCACACTTAATAATAATAAGATGTTACTAGTCTTTGTTTATATATGCCATGAGATTGTAAATATTGAGTAAAAAGAACCAAAATAAAATAAAGTAATATCATTGTTGTTAACTTGTTCTAATAGAACCTGGAATGTTGAACTGTTATTATAGACATGGAGAATATAATGTTGTTATGTTATCATATGGAATATAGTATTGTTGTTATAGAATGTGGAATGTTGTACTATTGTTGATATTGTAATATTGTCATGGACAAAATATGGTAATGTTGTGCAAAGAGATAAATTTGGAAAAGGTTTGGGACCATCGAGTCGTCAAGGTAGAAATCTATGGATTGGGAAGTATGGAAGTACGAGCTATGGCTCGAGGAATGTGGTAGTGGAAAAGAGAGTGTGTGCATAGTTGCTTCAGGTTTTATGTTATCATGCATGTTTGCTTATGGATTGTTAAGCTGATCATAAGGCAAGAATAGAAAGATCACTTAATAATTTTATATGTTCTCGCCAAGGTTTAAAGTATCGGCCGATACTGATACGTATCGGCCGTATCGGATCGGATCTGGCCTTGGCCGATCCGATACCGGCCAAAAAAATCGGTATCGGCCGAAACTGGGACATAAAATTTCGTATCGGTCTGTATCGGCCGATACGGGACCGATACGGGCCGATACTGGCCGATACGAAAAAAAATCAGGTCAAATCAGATCATCGCAGGAACTTTAACAAAGTAGATGTTCTACAAAAAGCTAAAAAAATTAGAAATTGATTCTAGACATATCAAATCCAACAGAGAACAATAATAAAGAACCAAAATAGTAGACAAAAAAACTATAAATAGAGACAAATTCTTCTACAGACATACACATGATGACTATTATTTTATTCAATTATAATAAAAATAAAATAAAAAATACTTAAATAATACATAAATATGTAAATTATTTTTCTATTTTTTTACTAATTTATTAATAATTATTTAAATATTGCCGATACCAAAAAATCTGATACTCCGATCCGATACCGTCAATACCGATACGGATACTCATACAAACTGTCCGATACCAATACCGATACCGAGTTTTTAGACCTTGGTTCTCACATGATTATCGTGTTGGTTTAGATGAGTTGGATAGAGACAGCTCACCAATACATTTCTCAATGTGTTGACCTCCTCCTCCGCAGATACAGGGAGTCACTTGGATGTGTTGAGGCGTTGGAGCTCGGATTGACAACTTAAAGCTAATGTTATTTCTTTTGTATATAAAGGACATAATGTATGGTACATAATTGATTGTACAAGTTTCTCGAGTTGTAAGTCGTACGGCACCGCTCATTGTAATAAATACAGTATTTGTATTCGAGTTGTTCTTTTGGCTAAGAGTAGCTATAATTTCGCTATGAAGTTATCAATAAAGATAATTAATTTTTATATATATTGTCTATTAACTTTTCTGATTAATTTTCGTTGTTATGACTTTGTTTCTGAAATGTTTTATCGGTCGAGATTGTTCTTGTCTTATACAAGTACAATTTAGACTTGTACGACATCACTTCTAGTGACGACTTCCGGTTCTGCAGAACAGATTGGAGGATATGGGCAATTACGTGGACTGGGCGGTTAGGTTTAGGGTTGGGTTAGTGTTAAGGAGGTGGTGGGAGCACTAGGAGGTCAAAGAAGAGGGTAAAAAGTCCATAAACGGGCATATGTTGGCCATGTGAGATGGTTTGGACGGGGTTAATGGAAGGTAACAAAGTGATAACGACTTGAGTGTTCAAGGGGAAAATCTGAAAAGAGAAAAAATTCATTGTATTTAAGTGAACAAAAGCATAAAGTTCATGGTATTTTAGTATAAATTAGCCAGAGATTAAAGAGGAATCGCTCATTCAAAAGTTAATGCATGTGTCAACTTTATTTATCAATCTCCCTGATGTCAGCTTTAGTTATCAAAGGCTACGAGCGCACTTAGGCGCCAAGGTCCTTCGAGGCCTAGCCGCAAAATGCAAAACGGAACAGCAAGGTGCGCGTCGGAGCGAAGCAAGTATAATTAGAAGAAAATAAAGGTCACCAGTCTCAAAACTGTTGTATGTTGCTATGTTCTAGCAGAAGCAAGGAGTAAGCTATGTACTTTTTGCCTAGGCATGAGCCTAGGCGCGCTTTTGACAATTATGAATGTAATGACATGGCAGCATGGATGTGCACATATTTTGATGTGTCCTAGTGTATTTGGAGTATCCATATTGTATCATATACGTGTCTGTAAAAATGATATACACTAGAAACCAATTTGAAAATTGTCTTAATTGTTCAAATATCACTTGACCTATTAGACATTTTGAATTATTACTAATGGAGATATTTATCATGTTTAGATTAATATTATTATTTTGTTAAAGTTATAAAGTCCCAAGAATTGTACCAATAGTTTTGTACTGTCATAAGATGACTTGGATAGATATGAAAGGTCTTAATAAGCTCTACTCTAAAACATGTTCATGGTCGTAGATGCACCAAGAGGGACATTGGTGAAACCGAAAAAATCGGTACACTATGTATGAACTCATATGATGAGTACAACTGGTCTCATAAGTTACAGCTGGTCTCATAAGTTATTGGTGTAAAAGACACCATAGCAAGAGTGTGGGTGCTTCATTAGTTATGAGTTAGCTTGACGACTCGCACAAGGAATCCCTAAGGGATAAAATATGATAATGTCAATATAGAGTCATTCGGTTCAGTGGTGCAAGTGTCTGCAAGTGGTCTTCGAACTTGAGGTCATTACGACATCTTATTAGTGTGCAACCACACTTTGATTGTGTCTTGAAGGGAATCCAAGGGTTGCATAAGGTCATACATTGAATGTGGTGAATCACTCATGAAGGTAGTACATGATCAACAAGGAATGTTTCACCCCTAGTATATATATTGAGTGATGTCCTATATGGTCGAACATGTTACACAAAAAATCATTACGCAAGGTGATATAAAAGTAGAAGAGTCAATGAGTCATACTTGTCATTGAGTAGTTAACAGCCCAGATTGTGACACATATTTACTAAACCGAAATACGACTTGACAACATTTCATATCGTATGTCCAGTTGGGACGTAGTCTGCCAGAAAGACCGAATTGCACAATAACCGAGCATGGATAGGTTCTTGAGTAGATACTGCTACATCCTCCCACCATACGGAAGTCATGACACTGCTAGATGTCAATCTTGGATAGGAAGTTGATATCCAACATAGAGAAGTTTTCGGACAAGACATTCGAAAATCATATGGAACTTATAGGCAGATTTAGGTCCATGATATTGTCAAATTGTCGAGGATTGGATACGATCCATGCGGCCATCGTGGTGTTGATCCTAATAGGTCACACTCTAAGAGTTGGTGAACCATAGAGGACGTGGTAAAGTTTGCTTGGGTCCAATAGAGATTAGTTTCATAAGCATTTGACCATAGTCAACCCATATGACTTGTGCTCTCACGTTGAACATTGAGATGTTGATTTGGTCCACTTCTAATTTATCAAAAATGGCAAGTGAATATTTGATAGGCAATCCCAATGGCTGATTGGTTGTGCATATGAAAATAATCTAAATAAGATTTGGAGAATCCATAATAGAGATTTGATTAGGATTGCAATCAAACCCTAATTATGTGAGACCTACCAAATGTCATACGAATAGACATAGTAAATTAGATCTCTACTTAGTATAGTGTAATTGTAATTATATTCATTATTAGATCTCCACTTAGTATAGCTATAATAGATAGAATCAAGTTTAGATCAATACATGAGATGTTTCATCGATACGACAAGGACTCGTGTCGAGTCATATCGATCGTGACTCATGAGATGAACATGATGATATATACAATCTACCACAGCCTAGGATGTTCCATAGATCGTTCAAATAAACAACATATGGTGAGTTCGCAAGCAATAGATCTGTGTATGAGATACGTGTAGACACGAAGGTGTTCATGTCGAGTAACCTATGCTAGAGAAAAAAAATTAACTTTGGTTCCGACACATATGCATCATTTAGTTGTTTAGTTACAATTACAAACCAACATGCATGGACTAGATTTCTGGAGTGTTCGTGCTTCCAAGGTTCTAACAAACGGAAAAAATATTGAACAAGCAAAAAAGTTTCACAGGCTTATATATCAGTTAGTTCTTTGTTTTTATTATCTTACAATACACTAAACTTACAACCTATAAACGACATAATGCAAAAAAGATCAAGAGAGACTATTTACCTTGCTTTACCTTGCAGTACACATTTTGTTTCATTCGATATGATACATATCACAAGTAAAATTATTGTGCTAACCTGAACTTAAATGGATTTAAGCCGACATTTAAGTGGTTTGGAAACTATTGTTTTTACAACAGCCGTTATACTAAAACTTGACCTACTTACAAATATAACCCTTTAATACCCATCAACTTTTGGCTGACCTCCTCTTGTGAGTGAACTCATTGGACGAGCATCTGGTTTACAAAGTCTTTCTTAACTTCGAACATCTTCAACAAACATATTTCGGGTACATCTAGCATCTTTAGACTCAACAAATCATATAAATGATTTTTCTCCAATAAAGATGTTTGGCCATTTTTAATATTCTCTTTCTAAGATTTGTTCGACTTTCTCAGTGTTCTGTTGGGTTTTTTTTCTTAGAGGACTTTTCCATTTTTTCTAGAGTTTCTACAAGTTATACAGTGTTTGTTATACATATTTACAAACTAAAATATACAATGTATCTTATGATACACGATACAGTATAACTCACAATACGAGAATCAAGTGAACTGGTACACGACACATCTCGATTTGACAACCTAGATTTAGTTATATGAAAAAAAATATAGCTTGGCCCAAAGTTAGTACTTAAAGATACAGACATGTATACATATAGAAATATGTGAATGCGTATCTGAAACGTGTTAGCTGTCACAAGGCTTCTGCTAATGCAGGTCTGTAGAGGATCAGCTTTAGCCCATCGATGGAGATGGTGTTTCCGAACCATGAATATGCACGCACATGGCCAAAACACTATTCTATCAAACAACAATATGTGATATGTACGTCAACCAGTAACAGGTTGGAATTGGTAAGTAATCATATTACATAGTCTAGTGACAAACATCAAAATATTGACCTTTCATTGATGTGAAAAGTAACCCATAACAAAATAGAGACAGGTCTCAGGTTATCAGCTTGCTCATCTGTAGAGCATAGTAGGCTAAAGGTAAACATGGAACAATTATTCATGACTGAAATGGTAAATAGGACATAATTGTATAAGTAATCACCGTCATGTAATTCATGTTTTATCTCATAATTACCTGGATCAAAGTACGCCTAGGATCATGGTACGGGTTCGGGAACGGGATACGATAGTTGTCTTTATTTTCGGCACATAGGGGGTACAGTGAGTTGGTTCACCAGTTTTGTTTGTGGTATGCTTTAAAATACTAATTTGGTCGATAATAATTACTTGTTCACAATTGACTCAATAATTGTGCTATATACGGAGGAAAAAAACTTGAAAGAACATAAGAAAATTGAAAACTCATTTCTCCAATAAGTAAGATGTAAACTTTGACTTTTCTTGGTCATACATCAAATGAAACACCAATTCTGCTCATGGTACGCTTTAACATACTAATAGTTTCTTGTTCAAATTTGACTCAATAATTGTGTCATACACAAAGAAAACTTTATATAGAACATAAGAAAATTCAAAAGTCATTACTTTACTAAATAAATAAGATGTAAGTTTTGACTTTTCTGAGTCATACATCAATTGAACGCAACCTTCCAAAATAAAAATAGTACGATAGTGCCAAACCAAAACATATAAATAAACCATAAAATAAGATAATATGACAAATGATTCAGAACCTTCATACAAGATGACAAAAGAATCATTAAATCTCATGAGCTCATTCTCTTCTTTGCATGAGCAACTTGCAAAAAAAAGTGGTGGATTATGAGCAATGAAGAAAAAATAAACATATGAAGTACGAAGTACGAAGTCACACTTCATAAGAAATTTGTACCTACGGATCCCTGACTGACAAGAAATCTAAAGTTTATTTTTGGTTCGGAAGAATATCTTGCAAAAGCAAGTTGATAGATTTCTGCAATTGATTTGGATCGCCAAACTTAGCTATCTGGATCGAGTACCGTAACGACCCAGATTGGAACTGTACCACAAACCCGAACGCTTGTTTCACTAAGTGGGTTAATGGGGGGTTAGGTGTACCCCGGTAACGGTTCACAAACTTGAATTGTTTCAAGATAAAAGAATAGTCACTTGAGTTTAGTGCACTGATGTTATTTTAAAAGAGAACTCCAGAAAATAAACCTTGTATAAAGAAAAAGAAAAGTATTTCAAGAAATTCTACATTTCTAGTAATATCTTTACTGAGGATAGTAGACCATAAGAAGTAGAATACCACAAAGCCTTATCCCGCGCTTTTGGGGTGGGCTAGATGAACATAGTAATGAAGAAAGAACACGACTTGGATCCAGGATAGCTAGGTTACTTTTTATTTAGTTAAACAAGGCACACACCTAAACTAAACCTCACGGTCCTCACCATTGAAAGAGAATTTGCAATCCTACAAGTCAACTATGCTGTGATTCCTGCATAATTCACAAACTAAAGGATATAACCTCCAATGTACCCTTTAAAATCAGCTATGGCATACCACAGAGGAGAGATGGTAAAACCCATAATTGGTGTAGTACACCTTGTTAAGAAATGGAGAGGTTCTTCTGAACACAATTGATTGGACAAGTGATTGTACTAATTGCAGTTTAGCACCCTCACAGTTTTCCAACAACCTGTTAATGCGACAATTACGCCTAGGAAACTATTTCTAAGTTCCATCTCGACCTATGCGACTCGTGACTAAACAATCACAATTAAGTCTTATCATTTATTCCCCCAGTTATGTTCTCAAAGTAGTAGACCAGAATCTTAGAAGAACTACAGGTAAAAGAGGAATCAGAAACCCATTCTTCAAAATAATAGATAATGTTCAGTTAGAGCATTAGTTACAGGATATTTATATTAGTATCAGGTATGTTAGCAACATTTATTCTACCTAAAAAATAATGATAATAAATAAGTAAAAAGTCTCACTCTGAATAGTAAGTACATGGATGATCAATTCTCAACATATTTGATGGTTAATGCACATAAATTACGCACAAGAAAGAAACATTAGACACCTATTTATAATTGTTAAGAGTTATTTTATTTTGTTATTTATCATATGAGGGTATAATAGTAATTGTGGGTGTATTGCATATTAATATAAATAGACTTGATATGTAATCTAGGGTTTGAGGTCCTTGCAATCTCATTTCTCATATTCTCTCTTCTACCTTTTTCCTTCTCTCCTCTCCATTCCATCTTCGAAAATTTTACTTGGTATCAGAGCATATATTTGAAAGTACTGTATATCCCATCCACGACAGGGCCGATCGAACTCGGCCGTGAGTTTGACAGGGGTTCGGGGGCGGTAGCCCCAGATTGCAGGGTTTAGGGCGGCAGTCCTGGAAAAAAAATCGGCTGTTTTTCGTCTACTTTTCATGATTCGATGTTCGTCGCTCGTTGTTCGTGGTCGTTCATGGTTCGTTTATGAGATCTAGGATTTTTACATATCTCCGTTGGTTGTTCGTCGTCGATTGAGCTTCGTTGTGAGATCTAGGGTTTCAAAGATCTCGTCTTTATGTTACATCTGCAAGTATGGTGAGGACCGAATCTTCTGGCGAGGTTAATAGTGGCGGTGATAGCGGAGGTGGTTCTCCTTTTACTGTTATTCATAATGATGAATTGGGAAAGTCGATTACAGCGGTAAAACTCAATGGTGCGAACTAGCTTGTCTGGTCCAAGTCTTATCAAAGTGGTGTTAAGGGCGAAGAAGTTAAAATTTTTGACGGAAGAACCCCAGCCTGAAACTTCCGCTGAGTATGAAAATTTGATGAGTGCAGATGCATACGTTATGTCATGGTTGTGGCATAGTATGGAGCCGCATATCGCTGCTAATGTTCAGTGGTGTGAATCAAGCAGACAGATTTGGGCATCTCTGGAAGAATCATATTCCCAGAAGCGAAACATTATCCGTATCTATGAGTTGTACGAGTTATTGTTTAATATAAAGTAAAATGGGAAGCCTGTGAATGAATATCTTGCTTCAAAGAAGGCTTTGTGGGAGGAACTTCTTCAATATCATCCTATTACTACTGTTTGAAGGAAGCTCAGAGACAGAAGGAAGAGTTTCATATTTCACTTATCCTAGCCGGCTTGGATCCTGCGCTCGAACCTTATAAAGCTCAAATCCTTGCTGGAGAACAGTTACCTACGGTGGCAGATACTTTTTCCAGTCTCAATCGTTCCTTTCTGGGACAGAGTTCTGTGGTACCGAGTACTGACTCTTCTGCCCTAGTTTCTAGTGTTGTTGGTCGTATTGGTGGACGTGGCGGTAGAGATGGTGGTCGTAGTTTTGGTCGAGGAGGAGGCCGTGGTGATAGAGACAATGGTCGTGATGGTGGCCGTGATGGTGGTCGTGGTGGTGGTGGTGGTGGCCGTGGTCAACCACGGAAGTGTAACTATTGTGGAATGCTCGGTCATGTAGAAGACTATTGTTGGGACAAGTGGGACAAACCAGAATATGCACATCAAGTACATGATAAAAATATGCAGTCCCATGTCACCACTTCTGCTCCCAGAGATGATACTTCGGGTTTCAATCAGACTTCAACATCCAATACCTCATCTCCATTTGAACAGATCCTCCAGAAGTTAAACGCGCTTGCTAGTACCACCTACCAACCTACTGCAACCATGGCACATATAGGCAATCATGCTTTTGTGGCAACCCAGTCACTATCCACCTCTTGGGTCATCGACTCAGGAACAAGCTCTCACATATCTGGTATAACATCTCTCTTTCATAATCGTAGTCTCATGAAACATAATATTATCTTGGTTGATGGGTCTACTCGTCATGTGCTTGGAAAAGGGATCATTCATCCTACTCAATCACTGTCATTATTTGATTCATTATATGTGCCTAATTTTCTATTTAATTTGTTATCTATGAGCCAGCTAAACAAATCTTTTCAATGTTCTGTAATATTTTCTTCCAATTCGTATATTTTTCAGGACCTCGGGACGAAGAAGATGATTGGTTCGATGCATGAAAAAGATAGATTGTACTAAGATCTACCTGGAAAGGGCTTCACCTCTGTTTCTACTTCTCCATTGCAGTGACATTATCGTTTGGGACATCCGTCTTTGGCTAAGTTGCGTCAAGTTGTTCCTATTTTAAGTCATGTTTCTAGTCTTGAATGTGAGGCTTGTGAGTTAGGCAAGCATCACCGTAGTTCCTTCCCTCGTCGTAGTGAGAGTCGTAATTAGAGTCTTTTGATCTTATTAATTCTGATATTTGGGGTCTGTCTAGAGTCAAAAGTCCGAAAGGATTTCAGTATTTTATTATTTTTATTGATGATTATTCCAGAATGACTTGGTACTATTTAATAAAAGAAAGATCTGAGTTTCCAAATGTGTTATTTGTCTTTTATAATGAAGTTTATGTTCAATTTGATAAACGTATCAAAATTCTGCGTCCTGATAATGCTTTGGAGTATACTCAATCTTCTGTGAACAATTTCTGTGTTGATCGTAGTATGATTCATCAAACCAGTTGTGTCCACACCTCTCAACAAAATGGTATAACCGAACGCAAACATCGACACATTTTAGATGTGGCTCAAACTCTCATGTTCAATATACATGTCCCTAAACAGTATTTGACAGATGTCGTTCTTACTACATGTTATCTAATTAATCGAATGACATCATCTGTATTAAATAACAAAGTTTCATTTACCATATTACATACAGATGTCGCACATTTTTCTTACCTCCTCGAGTGTTTGGGTGTGTCGTTTTTATTCATAACTTGGAACATAATCGAGATAAGTTGGCTCATAGATCTCTGAAGTGTCTTTCTTGATTATCCCCATACTCAAAAAGGTTATCATTGTTACAGTCCACAATCACGCAAATATTATGTCAGTGCGAATGTTACATTCTTTGAGTCTACCCCTTTCTTTCCTTCAGAAGACCGTTGTATTCCTTTTACAACAGATTTAATATCTTCCATACCACTTCCGGTTATTCCCGAATCAATTTCTGTCTACATTCCCCCTTTACAGGTTTATCAGAGATCCAAGGGCAGGCCAGTGGTTTTGCAGAATTCAGCCATCAACTAATTAACTTTCGTGCATGAGGTTTCTGCTCCCATCACCACAGATCCAGATGATCTTCCTATTGCTCTCAGAAAAAGAAGACGCATTTGTACCACAAAGAATAAGCATCACATTTCTAACTGTGTTTCATTACACCACATTTCTAACTATGTTTCATTACACTGTGCTTCATCATCTTTTCGTGCATTTGTTGTTTCATCATCTTCTATTTCCATTTCCAAAACTTACAAGCAGGTTATGTCATCTTTTGGTTGAAAAAGTGCAATGGATGAGGAGATGTATGCTTTATATCAAAATCAGACTTGGGAGCTTACATCACTTCTTGTTGGCTAGCAGACAGTGGGTTGTAGATAGGTGTAGACTCTTAAGTATCATCACGATGGTTCTGTTGAGCGTCTCAAGGCACGGTTTGTTGCCAAAGGGTATACTCAGACATATGGTGTGGATTATATGGAGACTTTCTCTCCAGTGGCTCGGCTAAATTCAGTCCGGATTCTTATTTCTATGGCGATTAATCTCCAATGACCTATATATCAGCTGGACATAAAAAATATTTTCTTGCATGGTGACTTACAGGAGGAGGTTTATATGGATCAACCACCGGGATATGTTGTAGCAGGAAATAAAAAACTCGTATGTCGATTGAAGAAAGCATTATATGGACTGAAACAGTCACCTTGTGCTTGGTTTGACAAGTCCAGTTCAGTTTTCATTCAATATGACTTTCGGCGCACCACATCAGATCATTTAGTATTTTGCCATTCTTCCTCAGCAGGTGTTATCGTGTTGATTGTTTATGTTGATGATATCATTATATCTGGGAGTGATCATGCTGGGATTGTAGACTTGAAGGCCTACCTTAGTCGTCAGTTTCATACTAAGGATTTGGATCTTCTTCGATATTTTTTCGGAATCTAGGTTGCTCGATCTAAGAAGAGTGTGTATCTGTCACAACGAAAGTATGTTCTAGACTTGCTCTCCGAGACTGGGATGTTGGAGTGTCGGCCAGTTGAGACTCATATGGATTATCATGACAAGCTTGATGCTGACAGGGGAGAGTTATTTGAGGATGTTGGATATTATAGACCTTTGGTTGGCAAACTTATATATCTTACTGTTACTCGACCAGACATCAAATATGCAGTTGGAGTAGTTAGTCAGTTTATGCATGTCCCTCGACAACCACATTGGGATACTATCTCTCGCATTCTTCGATACTTGAAGGGTGCACCTGGAAAGGATTTGTTGTATAAACATTCCCAGTTGCTTACGGTGACGGAGTTCGGTGATGCCGATTGGGCAAGCAGTCGCAGTGATAGGTCTACTTCTGGCTATTGTACGTTTGTAGGTGACAATCTTAACACGTGGCGTAGTAAGAAGCAGAATGTTGTGGCTCGTTCTAGTGCAGAGGCCGAGTACCGTGCGATGGCTCATACCAGTGTTCTAAAAATCGCTAGGCGAATTCGGTGCGCCAAAGGGCCGCCTAGCGCCTAGGCGGCCGCACAGAAAAAAAAATTGAAATTTGAAATTTTAGTTTTAAATTTTTTTAAAAATTTTGAAATTTTTTTATATTTAAATTTTTTTTCCTGATATTTTGAATTTTTATTGCATTTCTTTTAAAAAAATTTGAAATTTGAATTTTTTTTGGAATTTTAACTTTTTTTTGAATATTTTTTGCAATTTCAAACCTAAAATTTCAAAATTCAAAATTTTGAAATTTGAATTTTTAAATTTTTGCCTTGACCGAACAGGCCGAACTGGACCGAACTGGGCCGAACTGACCGAACTGGCCGAACTGGCCCGTCTAGGCCCGAACAGGCGCCTAGGAGGCCAAATTGGAGGTTTTCGGTGCGGCGGGCGGCCGCCTGGCGCCTAGGCGGCCGCCTAGCCCGATTTTTAGAACACTGGCTCATACAGCTTCTGAAATGATGTGGGTGCAGTCTCTTCTTCATGAAATGGGAATTATGATTCCTATTCCGATAGAGATGTATTGTGATAATCAGTCGACAATGTTTATCGCAAGTAATCCGGTGTTTCATTAGCGCACAAATCATATCGAGGTGGATTGTCATTTTGTTCGTGATTTGTTGTTGAAGAAATAGATTGTCACTCCTTATGTTCGGTCAGAGGATCAATTATGTGATATCCTCACCAAACCACTTGCTCGTGGTCCATTTTCTAATTTATGTAACAAGCTGGACATGTTTGATCTATATGTTCCTGCTTGAGGGAGGGTGTTATAGTTATTTTATTTTGTTATTTATCATATGAGAGTATAATAGTAATTGTGGGTGTATTGCATATCAATATAAATTGACATGAGATGCAACCTAGGGTTTGAGGCCCTTGCAATCTCCTTTCTCATATTCTCTCTTCTCCTACTTTTTTTCTTCTCTCCTGTCCATCTCCAAACTTCACTATCATCTATTATTTTCAAAAGTAATCTTGTTGTAACTCATTATACACGAAAAACTTATCAACGGTCACTTCACCAGTCACCATGAAACAGAAGGTTTTACTAGTTGGGTCTTACTAACCACTAGCCAAAGGCTTTTACCAGAAGTGACATGCCAATCTCTAAATGCTTGAACTCTCAAAATATGTACCGCAGGAAAGAAACATGGAATCAATTAAAAGTTATCCTTCAAATATCAATTTTAATAGAAGCAATTTCAAATTTCTATTCTGAAGGAAGAATCCAATTTAAAATAGTAGATAATTACCAATATGTCATGCTGAGTACATACTGAATACAAACTCAGGGAGAAGAAATGAAGGTTGATATTCAGGGAGAACAGATACATCAAAAAAGAACAAAAAAAATTAGTTTTAATATGACTACACTCTGCCATTAGAGTGGAACCAAAAAGGCGGTCCATTCCTATAAGCTATTTTTTTCATTTATAAATGCAAGGCACGAAGGTTAGTCTATATAGTCTGTTGCGTAAAGAACTATATCAATGAGGGATGAAATAAGACCAAAACTCTAGAGGATATAGATGAAGAAAAGTAAGCAAGAAAAAAAAAGAAGGTAAGTAAACCTGCTAAATTGTAGCAATTTTCAGTAGCATCAACTCCAACAGAATTGGACAAGTCTCGAATTTTATCTTCATCTCCAACTCTAATCCAGAACAACATCTCATAGTAAGCCATTCGAGAGAAAGATCCCGGGTTTTCTTCTTTAATAAGTGCACTGAATGACTGGAAGTCTTCTGTCATTCTCATATCGATCAAAAACATAAGGATTGGGCCGTAACTTTCTTCATCAATTTGAAAACCCCTTTCTCTCATGGAAGACAATAGTTGGTATGCATTATTAATGAAACATAATGAATCGTCACTCTGTCTTGCCTTAGCTATGCAAAGTTTAATCAAGGTTTTGTATTCCATGATACCTGTTTCTCTCCCGAACCTGTCAAAAATTTCAATTGTAGTCTCAGCACCAAGTTTATCTGCACACTCTTTCATCAGTTCATTATAACGGCGAGACTGTGTATTTCTGAATATATAGAACTGCTTTCTAATTCTAGACACATTTTTCCTCTGTGGTGATTTGTGATCCTCTGGGATGAACGATGTTCCTAAAAAGTTCTTCAATGAAATTGCATCAATGGGCTCTGCCTCTAAATAAGGAGACCTTGTATCCCTGTCAGTAGGACCCACGTGGCCACCTGCAAAAACAGATAGTGTGATTCAAAAAACAAAGTATGCAAGGGAGTCTAGAGTAACCTCCATTGAATATTGTAACGTAGAATAAATTCAAAAATTCAAAGTTAGTGTCAAACGTACAATTTTTCTAGTGCCAGAAAGCCTAGCATTTTCAAACCAAAAAACAGATAAAATGAAAAATGAAAAAATATATGCTGATGTGATAGAACGGCCACCCAATGTAAAAATAGAACTCAAAAAAGCAACAATTGTAATGGATGTGACAAGAAAGTGACGAACCTCACAAAGAATGGCCTAACCCATTATCATTCTGCGCAACCCCCCCCCCCCCCCCCCCCCCACCCCAAAACCCAAAAATATATATATATATGACCTAAAGAAATTTTAGGTCTTACCTTGGAGAATATTACATATCATCCCAGAAAGATCTTGTGCAGAATCTACGGCTGCAAAAGAAAATATGCATTGTTAACTCCAAATATTGATATGTTTACATGATTCAACACGAACAGACTAAGTACCCCATAGTCAAAAGATGAAGGGAACTTTAAACTAACCAGTATCGAGTGACTATATTAAAATTATTACAACTATTAAAATTAAATGGTTCAATCGCCAGAGTATCAACATATTTGAAACAAAGCAATTCATGGTCTCGACCCATATGGCAAATTTTGAAGGGGCATACCATAAGATATAAGAACAAATATACTTGGAATGGATATCCAAAATAATGAACTAATTAAAATAGTTGGTTTTGCTCTTCTGGCCTACAATGTAACTTCTGCTTTGAAACTCCAACAGAGTCTATCTAAAAGCTGGGGTTCGGGTTACAAAGAAGAACATCACAATGTGGCATCAGGGTTAAAAGAAAGAAAAACAAACATGTAACCAGAATCAAAAACTAAAAACTAAAATCAAAGATGTAATTTTTTTTTATCCAGAATTTTAAAATCCCTAAAAATTCGTTGAATTTGCGCTTCTGGGGTTTAGGGTTGGGGTTAGGGTTACTATGCACTTCTGGTCTGTAATGTCACTGCCACTTTGTAACTCCGTCAGAGTCTGGAATTATAAGGGCTAAGGGTTACAAAGGAAAAGAAGGCCAAACAAATTGAATGTCAAAATTAGGGTTAGGGTTTAATACCTTGGATTCGAGGGGGAGAAGCGCTCCTCCGCTTCGCGGAAGACTTGAGACGGTTGCGGACAAAGGAAGAAGGAGGTGGAGAAGGAGAAGGGAGGGGTTGTGGGTCCAGAGATATCCGGTTGAGGACGGAGACGTCCGCCTCTCTATCGCCGGTAGCTCCGCAGCCGCCGCTTCTTCCGGAGGTCTTTCTGGAGGCGGAGGCGGAGGCGGAGGAGCGGAGGAGCTTCGAGAGCTTCTTGCGCATCGTCAACGGTTCTCCAGCGCGCAGGAAGGGGGGTGCGGTGGAGCGCGTTGTGTGAAGCAGATTTTGAAAGGGAATTTATAAGGGCAATACAAAGTTTACTAAGGGCTAGTCCAGGATTGGGACTAGCCCATTAATGAAGAAAGTTTACTCATACTAGCCCATTTTTTACTCATACTAGCTCAAACAAAGTTTACTCACACTCCTCCCAAGCCACCGGAGCCCTCCCTCCTCCCGTCGGAGCTCTTCTTCTCGAGTTCGTCCTCCTCCTCCTTGTCGATGGCTCCCAAAGTCTCGAAAGAATCAAGATACAAATCTTCTTTCTCCTTGTTCTATTGCATTTACAAAATTCTCCCAAAAATATAAAAAATCCTATTGCATTTCGAATCGACGGAGTCGTCAGTTACAGGGAAAGGGTTTCCGGGTTAGCGGGTCCGGGTCGGGTCGGGTCGGGTTCAGATCCGATCCGACCCGCAGGGTTTGGGTCTGGTTCAGCTAGACCGGGTCCGGTTTGGGTTGGTTTGGTTTGGTTCACCAATAAACCGGATTTATTTTGGTTTAATTAAAAACTTAGTTTTTAGGTCTTTAAAAATGTTTCTGGGGTCCAATAAATTCTAGGAAAATTACCCCTATGTCTATTATTTTATTTTACACCTAAAAATATTATTTCATAATATTTTAATATTAAATAAACACATTTAAAATTATTTAATTTCAAAATACCTTAATTTTAATTAATTAAAAAATCCCATAAAATTCTAGAAAAATTGTGAAAATTTGATTTTTAAAATCCAGAAAAATCAGGGAGTTTACACGTGGGAGGCGGAGCGCCACGGCGGCGGGATTGAAACCGCTGGAGAAAACGATCGGGTGCGACGGCTGCGGAGGGGGAAATCGAATGGCTACTGTAGCAGTAGCGGGTTCGGGTCGGGTCTTGGGCCCGGATCCGACCCGATCCAATAGGTAATGGGTTCGGGTACGGGTTGGCGGGTTCGAGTTTGAATCCGACCCGACCCGCTAGGGTTTGGGCCCGGTTTAGGATTTTGGCCGGTTCATTTAGGGCTTAGTTCAAACCGGTTTGTTTTTGTTTATTTAAAAACTTGGTTTTTAGGTCTTTAAAAATGGTTCTGGGGTCCACTAAATTCTAGAAAAATTACCCTATATCTAATATTTTATTTTACACCCAAAATTTTATTTTTATAATATTTTAATATTTATTAAAAATATTTAAAATTATTTAAAACCAGAATACCTTGATTTTAATTAGTTAAAAATTCCAGAAAAATTCCGAAAATTTGTTTTTAAAAATCCTGAAAAATCTGGGGGTTTACATGATATCCCCAAGCCAACTCAAACCTGCTCAGCCAATGCTCTCTATGATATACCCAACCAAAAATCAAACTCTATTGAACACATTCGTTATACGAGCAACTCGTGCAATGGTCCATTCTTATCCGATGCTTCTACTCATAACAT
Organism: Iris macrosiphon; assembly: GCA_036927795.1. NCBI lineage: Eukaryota > Viridiplantae > Streptophyta > Magnoliopsida > Asparagales > Iridaceae > Iris > Iris macrosiphon. The sequence continues at coordinate 210,794,989 of JAYESA010000007.1, forward strand.
GCCATATAACCAATCTTGTCTGCCAACCAAATGCTCCACGGATGCAACCAGAATCTTTTCGAACGACAAGCCAAACCAACACAACACCACCTCTCAACTTGCTGCAAAAAATGCAACAATGCCACACAACTTGCTGCACGAATACAACAACACCCTACGATGCTAAGCGAGCTACCGAAAACCAACGAAAGCAACGCAACGAAGAACAACATGCATCCACAACCAGCAAATATATAGACTTATTGCATGAAATATCCAATGCGGCACCGAGTAGAGCCAAGAGCTAAACGATACGCGAAAGCTATTTAGAGTTTGTGATGAACCAAAGGACAAAGTCCGAGGAAATAAACCGGGCGCTATGATACCAATATATCATGTCCCAATCTATTGTAAGCTCAATCGTCCCCGCTGAATGTGAATCACCACGTTGCAGCACTCCCGCAGGATAATCGTTCTCATCGGGACGTGATGCCGTACGAGCCTGGAGTTGCGCTCGAACAAGACAATGTTGTCAAACATCAAAGTTATCATCGAAATGACAAAGTTGAAATGAAAGTCAAGTATTGTGTACCAAGCACACATCAGAGTATACGCAGCGAAACTCTCGATAGGGTCCAAATAAAATTGCCACAAAGGATATTGCCACAATGGCGATGTAACACTCTTGCTCTTTCTCTTGCCCATAAAGTTACTTATCGTTCATACATCATGTCCCGTATATCCAAGTAGCGCCATTACACCTGCGTACCTGAAATAATGCCCACAAATGTGGGTCAGTACACAGCCGTACTGGTGAGGGAGGTAACCCACTCATCAAAACCGACACTAAGTAGAATAGTGAATGCAAACAGTTATATGGTAATTTTTCTACTTGAATCCTAGATTCTTTTCATGGCAGAGGTATGACATGTTAAGAAAAACTGTAAAGCATATTAAATATGAAACCATTCAACTCAAGAAAATATACAAGCAGATATAGCCAACTCGAAGGAAACTAGCATGCAAACATTCCTACTCAAACCCAAGCAACGCGAAAACCTATCGAACCATAATCCAAGCCTCAATATCCATCCTCAAACCAAGCCACAATCCAAGCCTTATTAATCCAATCATCGATATGCACACTCTTGCCGAGGCAAGGTGGCCGCCGCCTACACGAAAAGCATAAAACAAACCCAAGCAAAGCAAACCAACTCTTATCTATATGAAGTCACTGGCCAAGCCATAAAGGACTGATCAACTATAGTTCTACCTGATCCAGACTGAGTAGCTAGCCCGTCTGGTCGTATCGAACTGCCGGCACCGCGCCCAAGGCACGTTACCATTATCTCCTCCATGGACGAACGGTCCCAGTGCCCCGGAGCCTATCCCATTCGAGGAAACCAAACCCTGTGCGCAACAGGTTGTCCATGACCGATGCAGACACCAACTAGGTATGATGAGAGAATCGAGCATTCTCGTCCCACCAAACGATCCTAGCCTTAACCCGACCAACTATCCATAACTATTCTCCAACTATAGCCCAAGGGATCATCTCAAGTTATCTCCGTAGGCACTATGCCGCTTCGACACAATGCTCCAATTGGTGCAACACCCTTCGCTCAGAAAACCCTGTGGCACAATGCCCCAACAGTAGCACAATGCCCTCACCGATACAGTTATCCAGTTTTGAACCATAACTGCATGCTTTGCTTGACAAAGCGCCCAACTTGATACTCGTGTACGGATGTATGCTCGCTCGCCCGTCCGAATGCCTCGATGCTCCAACCAAGATGATCCACTCAAGCTCCAACTGTCTACTCAAGCTCCAACTGTCCAACGCAAAACCAACTCAAGTCACAAATCATATCCAACCAAACGACGTATACTCTATGCATGCCACAGTATAGTGATTTCCAAGATCCAGTCCAAGTGTACAAGCCATTACGTGTGTTCCATATTATTAGGCATGAAGGAGTAGTAGAGAAGGAACAGAGCCCACTCACTAAGTCTGATTCCGTTAAGCACCCTGCTTTGCTGATACGGTCGATCCCTTGAACTCGTGGTCCGATGCAAAGCACGATCTACTCAATTGGTATGACCGGGCTAGCAGGCCATGTTCTCCAAATCATCTGACCGATCAGACTAAGGAAGATGGCATTATCGCTCTAATCCAGCTATCTCAGTACTACTCTGAAAGAACACCCGATTCCATCGAACTCCGCTGTGATCTGCACATGAAACCAACTCAAATCAATACTACCAGAATAAGTCAAATTAGCGACGTCTAAAAACATCGCTAAATAACCAAAAAATGTCGCTAAATTAGTTTAGCGACGTAATTAGCGACGTTTTAAAGCAGTCGAAAAAACCAAGTCACTAAAACAAAAAACGTCGCTAAACGTCGCTATGCCGACGTTTTTTAGCGACTTTAAAGTATCGCTACATTTAGCGACGTTTAGCGACGCGGAGTCACTAAATAGCGACGTATACTAACGTCGCTAAACGTCACTAATTAGCGACTTATATAGCGACGTTACACCGATGTCTTAAATGACCTGGCAGTACTGCCATGTCAGCAATTTGCGACGTACAGCGACGTCATTTACGACGTATTTAGCGACGTGTAACAGCATCGCTAATTAGCGACGTACTTAGCGACGTAAATGAACGTCGCTAAACGTCGCTAATTTAAAAAAAAATAAAAAAAATATTTCTGAATTACATTTTTGGGTTTACCAACCCCCTTGGGTTCATTATCAGGTATATGATGGTAGTAGAAATAATTGAATAAAGAACACAGTAGCAGCACCAAGGGAAAAAATTCTAGTGCACTGGGTAAATACAGACCAAGTATGAGTCATCAGTTGTAAACCAAAATATGAATAATATAATAAAATTTGAAGAAAAGAAAGCATCCAGCAAATCTCATCGTAAACGTAAAGAATATGGCAAATTTATATTCATACAATCACATCCTAAATAAAAATAAAAATATCCAGTAACTAACTATACTACTGCGGATCTGCAGGAGGCTGACCACCGGCGCGCTTGAAGGATAAGAACTGCTCATACTCGTCATGTGGAATCGATACAGATGTCGATGGAGAAGGCAGTGACGTCGGTGGAGTCTGTGTTGATGTAGGCGCACCAGGAGGCCGTGCCCGCTCCAAGTCTGCGAGTCGCTGGTTGTAAGAATCCATGGTAGATAACAGCCTCGTACTGCTATGAACCATTGAATTATGCATCATCATCAGCCTCTCGCCCATTGATACCTGTGACGCCTGCAGCTCCATGATGTTGTGGTCATTGGAGGCTCTAATATCATTTGTCAAATCCCGGAGCTCCGTCATGCTGCGGTCGAGCATATTGAATCGTGCGATGAGCATCGGATCGTCCGCCTGCGGCTGGGACCGGGGCTGCTCCTCCATCCTTCGCAGCAACTCGTCACGGAGAGAAGCAATCTGACGGTCAACGGCCTCCTGGACTCTGGCCGACGACTGCGAGGGCTGTGTGGAATGCGCAGCTGTCGGGGAGGCCCTAGATGACTGCGTCGCAACCAGGGCGCCATAGGAGCCCGTACAGTAGTACGTACCCCTCTGGAGACCACCAGCTGCGGTCACCCACAGGTCGTCCGCCGACGGAGCTGGAGCGGGCTGCGACGAAGTACCAGCCTCTCCAGGTTTAGGTGCACTAGCAGTCGTCCGCTCACGCAGCCTAAGATACTCGGCCTAGAAAGGTTTGAAAACTTGATAATTGCCTAAGTTATATTAAAATTAACACAAAGTAAAGTAATACTTACATAGGTCTGCGAGGCCCTCTCATCAATGAGATTTTCGTCCTTGCGATGGGTGGCCAAGAATACGCTCACCATGTTCGCATCCTCACACCTCTGTACCTGTTAAAAATATATTATTTATTACTAAACTTAAACATTTTTTCCAAGTACCATTTTATGGTACTTACATTAAAATAATATATTTTAAAAGAAAAAATATACCAAACGACGAAAATGTTTCGTCATCGGAATCGAGCCACCACACCACTTGGCAGCATTTCGCCTAGCCGCCTTGGCCTTCTCAGACCTTTTCTTGTAGTTCGGATCGTCGAATCTAGCCCTTATCGCAGTCCACTGCTCAAGCGTGATCCAACCTTGGATCGGTTTTCCAGCACGATCACGAGCCTTCTGATCATCCAGAGCATCTCGGATAAGCTTGGCGGCAACGGTAGGAAAGAGCCGCTCGATCAACTCGGCCCGGTGCGGAGGATAAAAATACGTTTGCTACAATAAATAATTTAGTAAGTTAGCATCACAGATAAGTTATATAATATGCATAAATTAGAGGATTTATTTAATATACTTTTACCTGAAAGTGCGCAAACCAGAATGCCTTCCTCTCCTCCGGAGCCTCAGAGTAGTTGATCCAAGGGCCACCGTAGTTGTTCCTCAGAAATTGGCCCAGGCGTCTTTGAACCGACGATGGACGATATCTATACAGAGATAATAATTTAGAATACTGAAAAAGTCAATATACGATGAATAAAAAAATATATGATATATATTATACTAAACCATCTAATTGACTTACTTTGTACCGTCGGTCCAAATCTCTGTCCTCGTCTCCTTCGGAGGTGCGCATGGAGGATCTTGTTGATGTTGGGACAACGTGGGCACGACCTCCTCGACATGCTCATCTGTCCCCATGGTTCCGTCAGTAGAAGGAACGCTGGACGAGGGTGTACTATCACGCCTGGAACTACTCGTCCCAACAGTCGGAGATGTGAGTGATCGATATACTGGAGTACTGGGCGACGATGATCCGGAACCAACAGTAGGCGGTACCGGAGGAGCACTGTCTACCTCAGGACCTGCCGAATCCTCCGCGTCGTTCTGTCATATCTGATAACAACATATGATGAATATAGAGAAACACAAATATATAGTACATTCTACAGTCGAAATGTGATGCATATCTCAAAGCATTCTACATTCAAAATATAATACATATATTCGTTAATGGGTACATCTACTTCGTCAATTTTTCAACCTTGATCTACATTCTACAGTCAAAATATAGTTACATTCTACATGCAACATATTTTATTTTCAATCATCTTCAGAAAATTCATCTTGTTCACCTTCCTCGTCCTCTTCTTCCTCTTCTTCGTCTTCACTTTCATCTACTTTGTCTTCCTCTTCGGATAATTCTATATCTTCTATATTATTACTCGTGTAATGAGTAACTTTCGTTGAGTCCACATCTACAATATTTGTTACAAAAGGTAGATCGTCCTCCTGATAAGCTATTTCGTCAATGTCAAAGGTATTTCTAGCTTTAGTCTTGCATACTACCCACCAATCCGACCTCGCTGTCCCCCGTCTAGGATAAGTTGTGAAGTACATGAGCTGAGCCTGACTTGATAGGACAAATGGTTCGTAGCCTTGATATCTATGCTTGTAGTTTATATCCACAAGGCCATGCTTGTCAATTTTCCAACCTTGATCTTGAATCGGATCGAACCATTCACACCTAAATATCACGATATTAGCAGGTTTTGTGCCATAATTATATGTCAACTCCACAATCTCTCGTAAGATGCCAAAAAAATCATTGCCCGGATTGACGTCTTTGTAGTTCGAAGATTTGATACACAAACAACTATTTTTCGTGGAATCAAGATCCAGAAAGTTGTCTCTGATAGGAGCATTTGTTGACTTGAACCTGAACCCATTCACACAAAAACTTAGCCATATTTTTACGGCAGTAATTGGTCCCTTGGCTAGAGTTCTAATAGATTCAGTCTCGGGTGTTATTAGACAATCGACCTAAATACCAAAGTAGCGATAGTAAGTTATTTATTTTGCAAGTGCAAAAATAAAAAGTAATTACCAAGCATCTTACATATGCACTCAACCAAGAAGAAAAATGGCATCTCATATCTTGTTCTACTTCTTCGTCTGTTATGTAGGGTCTAACCGACCTCAACTCATCATTATATGTGCTGAAAAACAATGAAGCAACTGCTGATTAGTAGCATAATAGTATCTTATACTATTACATTGAGATGATGTAAACGTGGACGTATTAATTACTTCCCCTCTAGCTTCTCCACTTGATCCTCGTCGCAATTGAGTAATAAATACAATTGAGCAGCCCTTAGCTCATCGTCATTCAAATATCTCTTCTTCATTTTTCTGAAGCATTTTCGGACGCATTGAATACTTTGAGTATTGCATCATTAGATTCCTGATATGCGTCATCGTTTCTCGGAGCTTTCGTCCTATTAGTAGCAACATGCGGTTTAAAATACGCCGAGCAAAAGTTTGTAATCTCCTCGAGAACATAAGCTTCACAAATAGAGCCCTCAACCCGTGCCTTGTTTTTCACCTTTCTCTTTAGGTGATTCAGATGCCGCTCGAAGGGGTACATCCACCGATAACCACAGGACCATCAACACGTGCCTCATAGGAAAGATGAATTGGCAAATGCTCTATAGAGTCGAAGAATCCAGGAGGAAATACCTTCTCGAGCTTACATAGTGTTACCGCAATGTCCTTCTCTTGCTTTTCTAGACGATCGACGAGCAACTTAGTACAACAAAGATCTCTGAAGAATATGCTCAGCTCTGTCAATGGGTCCCAAATGACCTGCGGTAAGAATTCTCGAAATACAATCGGAATTAACCTCTCCATGAATACGTGACAATCGTGGCTCTTCATACCCACTAGTTTGTTCTTCTTGAGGTCGACGCATCTTCTCAAGTTCGACACGTACCCGTCTGAAAACTTTAGACCCTGAATCCACCTACAAAGTCTACCTTTATCCTCTTTCTCCAGTGAGAAAACTGACTTAGGTTGCTTTAATTTTCCATTCCCCTCCTCTATCAAATGCAATACAGGACGTCTACATATTTCTTCTAAGTCCAACCTGGCCTTTGGATTATCTTTCGTCTTCCCCTTTACCTCCATTATATTATTAATTATGTTATCAAACATATTCTTCTCGATATGCATGACATCAAGGTTATGTCTGATCAGATTGGTGCTCCAATATGGCAGATCCCAGAATATACTCCTCTTCGTCTAGTTATGGGTACGACCAAATCCGTCACACTTGTACCCCTTAGCAGGCTCTTCGATAGCACTTGGTAAATATTTTACCTCTTCCCATATCGTGCATCCGGGCTACCTTGGCGGTGGATTGGCCTTCTCCACAACTCCCGCACGAAAAGCATTTCGGTTCCTCCGGTACGGATGATCCTTCGGCAAAAATTGTCGATGACAATCGAAGAAGCACAGTTTGCTCTGTGTTTCAAACGGAAAGCTTGAGTACGGTCCATGCAATACGGACATGAGAGATGACCATGGGTGCTCCATCCCGATAACATTCCATAGGCCAGAAAGTCGTTGATGGTCCACATAAGTGCTGCCCTCATCTAAAAATTCTGCTTTCTAGAAACATCGTACGTGTTGGCACCTACTTCCCACAGCTGATTCAACTCATCTATCAAAGGCTGTAAATATACATCGATGTTCCTCTTCGGATTGTTTGGACCCGGGATAATAACGGTTAGGAACATATACGGAGTCTTCATGCACATCCAAGGCGGTAGATTATACGGAGTGACGATCACAGGCCAACACGAATACTGGGAGCCCGAAAGTCCGAATGGGGTAAAACCGTCAGAGGAGAGCTCCAATCTGACATTACGCGCTTCCTCGGCAAAATGTGGATACTCTCGATCAAAGTGCTTCCATGCTTCTCCATCGGATGGATGATCCAATACTCCTTCGATCTGTTTTCGCCTGTGCCAACTCATGTTTTCTGCAGTCTCCTTAACCATAAACAACCGCTGCAACCGCGGCGTCAAAGGCAAGTAGTGCATCGAATCGGTAGGCTTTCTTGCACCGACAGACTTTCCTCTAACAGTGGCCTTGTAGCGATCAGCACCACAGAATCTGCACGCATCTTCATCCTTGTCGTCTTTGTAGTACAACATGCACCCGTTGCGACATGCATCAATTTTCTCGTATCCCATCCAAATCGATCTTACCATCCTCTTAGATCGATAGAAGTCTTTAGGCAACTTTGCACCCTCGGGCAAGATCTCTATAATCAAATCGAGCAGTCGATTATAGCATTCTTGCGACATGTTAAAATCGGACTTGATGCTCAATAATCTTGTAACCACCTCCAACGGTGAATGATCCTCACAACCAGGATATAGTGGAGTCCTTGCATTCTCTAGCAACTCCATAAACTTTGCAGCATCGGCATTCGGTGCCTCCTCAGCTGCATCATAATTGTCCGAATTGAAACTAGGTCCCACCGCATCATAATTGTCCGGATTAAAACTGTCATGCCCCGATCTCCCGCAGGCAATCGGCCGTTCCCGCTAGGCGGGAATCACCCTCGCCAGCGCTCCCGCGAAACGATCGCTTAACCCATCTGGGCGTGATGCCGCACGAGCGTGATTCACGCCCGTGCAAGGCCATGGTTCATTGGCTGGCGGCAATAGTTCTAAGCCACAGAGTCGCACAGATTATCCGAGTGCAGCGGAGTCATGAACGCATAGGCGATCGATAACAGGTTCATTGAGTCGACAAATATAGCGGAAGCATTGAAACAAGTAAAGTAATCTCTTTATTGATATGAACAAGTGTTACAGGCGGCGTATAGCCGAGATTACAAGTCGCTCAAGCCTCTCTCTCTGAAACAGTAAAAGCGTGCCAAGTGGCTACAACTGTGGAATGATTGTACAGGCGATGGTCAGGCGATGTTCACAACTTATGTCTTGTATATGTGCTTCAGTTCCGGACGCACCGTTGCAAGGCTTCAGAGGGAACTCCTGGCCTTAGCACGCACGAAGGAGGCGTCCGCACCGCACGAGGTTCTCCCGCACCCTGCATATCAAACTGGTGGATTATCAGTACATTGAATGCACTGGTGGGGAAGCTACTCGCCCGCTCGACAAATCCAAACACGTAATGCAGGTTCCGTGCACAACTATTAAGTTGTCTTTCTAGTTGCCTTAGGATCAGTTTCATGCAAGCATTGAATAGCTTATCGTGTCGGGCAGTGCGTCGTGCGATGTTAGAGGAAACACCGCGAGACTTACCAACTTACCTTTTGTCCTTCCCTGTCCGAGGCAAGCATTGTTAATTCAAGCACGGGCAAGTATAAGCATTCAGGAGCATAGCACATGCAACATGCAACACGAGAGTTATTGAACGGGACAGTATTTGGTGTGCTCAGTTGTACTTGATGCGATGCAGTAACTCGCACGCGGATAGCCGCTAAGCGAGGATGACTTATCTATATGAACATGAGTCGCTGGCAAAGCCATAAAGGACTAATCCCAGACGAGAGTGGAACGCAACGAGAGCACACGATGCGCTACGAACCATCTCGCCCGTACACGATGGATTGCATATGTAGTCCAAGGCCAAGATGGAATGCAACCAAGTACACGATATGTTGCAAACCATCTCGCCAGCACACGATAGACTACACATGATGTGATCCTAGGCCAAGTGGAATGCAACCGAGTACACGATATGCTGCAAACCACTCGCCTGCACACGATGAACCACACTTGAAGTTCCATCCGGATCGGAGCGGCCCCAGTGCCCCGGTGACCGTCCGTGGAACTATGCCTCGTTTCCGAGTTGTCCGCGACATGCAAGTCAGGGTTAAACCAATCTCAGGCAACACGATTTAACCAATCTCAGGCAACACGATTTAGTTAGACCAATCTCAGGCAACACGATTACACGAGATATACGAGAACACGCGTGCACTAGAACACGAGAACACGAGAACACGAGTGCACGGGAACACGAGTACACTAGTATACGGGATACTTGAATCTTGGTTCTGTACAATAACTTGTCTTGATGCATTCCCCTGGTTCGGGGCTGCCTTGGTGACCTAACGGTCCCGGATACTTGCAGGTTCGTTCAGGCACGGAACGACTATGTAGTAGTCTTCCGAGGTTTGGATGAAAATACGGTAATATACAAACAGACAAGCATGCGTTTCTAAGGAACGTAAGCAGGCACGTTGCTCGGACCCGAAGGTAAGCCGAGAGTTGAAACCGTTAAGGGACTTAGCATGCGAGGGTCTGAATATAAGCAGTATTTCATTTTCCATTTTCTAGCAAGCAGTACAAGTTGGGATTATTCCCTTAGCTAGGTGCGTTGGATTTATTAGCATGCAGGAGGTTATCACCTAGCGACTAGCATGAATATTCAAGATTTTATGTGTGCTGGCTAAGCAAAGACAAGTTCACCGTAGCCACCCACCTTAGCGATGATTCGCCTCGGTAGAGCGATACGTCTGAGCGAGCCTCTGAAAGTCCAAGCCGGATTCCTGTAGGGACAAGTCTGGATATCCTTTGCTTCTTGATCGAGGCAAAGCGGGTCGGGACAGTTGCACGATTGCCGATTGAGACGGCAGTCCGCTTGAGCGGAACGGGGTGTTATATCCTACCCAACTTAAGAAAAGTCTCGTCCTCGAGACTTACTAAGGACAAGCAGTAATCTAGGGTTGAGGCAATCCTAGACAAGTCGTTTGTACTTGTTCATTTGGATATTCACTTGCACAAGCTTCGAAATCAGCATATCGCTTAGACTGGATCGTGCGCACCTTCGACATGCATTTCTAGTGTGAACACGTCAACCAGCTTAGTGATAGCGAAGTCTCAGCACTCGAGTTTCACCTTTTTCTTAAGTCTTAGATGGTGCACTAGTTTAAGGCGTCCCTCGAATAGATGCATTCAACCAAACTTAGGGTTAGTGAAAATCGGACAAGCTACTAGCGATACTCTCAAAGGTTCGCACAGGTTGGCTCAAAGGCCACTCGCAGCGTACAACCAGACAAGCAAGCATATCATTCAAAACGTATTTTGAAAGTATTTAGACTTATTGTTGGAACATCCCATCGAGGCATTGAGAGAGAGCGTGCACATAACCCACGAACGAGCTTTCGAAACAGAGATATCGAATTGAAGTCCAAAGGCGTAGAAGCCAGGCTCTGATACCAACCTGTCACGCCCCGATCTCCCGCAGGCAATCGGTCGTTCCCGCTAGGCGGGAATCACCCTCGCCAGCGCTCCCGCGGAACGATCGCTTAACCCATCCGGGCGTGATGCCGCACGAGCGTGATTCACGCCCGTGCAAGGCCATGGTTCATTGGCTGGCGACAATAGTTCTAAGCCACAGAGTCGCACAGATTGTCCGAGTGCAGCAGAGTCATGAACGCATAGGCGATCGATAACAGGTTCACTGAGTCGACAAATATAGCGGAAGCATTGAAACAAGTAAAGTAATCTCTTTATTGATATGAACAAGTGTTATAGGCGGTGTATAGCCGAGATTATAAGTCGCTCAAGCCTCTCTCTCTGAAATAGTAAAAGCGTGCCAAGTGGCTACAACTGTGGAATGATTGTACAGGCAATGGTCAGGCGATGTTTACAACTTATGTCTTGTATATGTGCTTCAGTCCCGGACGCACCGTTGCAAGGCTTCAGAGGGAACTCCTGGCCTTAGCACTCACGAAGGAGGCGTTCGCACCGCACGAGGTTCTCCCACACCCTGCATATCAAACTGGTGGATTATCAGTACATTGAATGCACTGGTGGGGAAGCTACTCGCCCGCTCGACAAATCCAAACACGTAATGCAGGTTCCGTGCACAACTATTAAGTTGTCTTTCTAGTTGCCTTAGGATCAGTTTCATGCAAGCATTGAATAGCTTATCGTGTCGGGCAGTACGCCGTGCGATATTAGAGGAAACACGGCGAGACTTACCAACTTACCTTTTGTCCTTCCCTGTCCGAGGCAAGCATTGTTAATTCAAGCACGGGCAAGTATAAGCATTCAGGAGCATAGCATATGCAACATACAATACGAGAGTTATTGAACGGGACAGTATTTGGTGTGCTCAGTTGTACTTGATGCGATGCAGTAACTCGCACGCGGATAGCCGCTAAGCGAGGATGACTTATCTATATGAACATGAGTCGCTGGCAAAGCCATAAAGGACTAATCCCAGACGAGAGTGGAACGCAACGAGAGCACACGATGCGCTACGAACCATCTCGCCCGTACACGATGTATTGCATATGTAGTCCAAGGCCAAGATGGAATGCAACCAAGTATACGATATGTTGCAAACCATCTCGCCAGCACACGATAGACTACACATGATGTGGTCCTAGGCCAAGTGGAATGCAACCGAGTACACGATATGTTGCAAACCACTCGCCTGCACACGATGAACCACACTTGAAGTTCCATCCGGATCGGAGCAGCCCCAGTGCCCCGGTGACCGTCCGTGGAACTATGCCTCGTTTCCGAGTTGTCCGCGACATGCAAGTCAGGGTTAAACCAATCTCAGGCAACACGATTTAACCAATCTCAGGCAACACGATTTAGTTAGACCAATCTCAGGCAACACGATTACACGAGATACACGAGAACACGCGTGCACTAGAACACGAGAACACGAGAACACGAGTGCACGGGAACACGAGTACACGAGTATACGAGATACTTGAATCTTGGTTCTGTACAATAACTTGTCTTGATGCATTCCCCTGGTTCGGGGCTGCCTTGGAGACCTAACGGTCCCGGATACTTGCAGGTTCGTTCAGGCACGGAACGACTACGTAGTAGTCTTCCGAGGTTTGGATGAAAATACGGTAATATACAAACAGACAAGCATGCGTTTCTAAGGAACGTAAGCAGGCACGTTGCTCGGACCCGAAGGTAAGCCGAGAGTTGAAACCGTTAAGGGACTTAGCATGCGAGGGTCTGAATATAAGCAGTATTTCATTTTCCATTTTCTAGCAAGCAGTACAAGTTGGGATTATTCCCTTAGCTAGGTGCGTTGGATTTATTAGCATGCAGGAGGTTATCACCTAGCGACTAGCATGAATATTCAAGATTTTATGTGTGCTGGCTAAGCAAAGACAAGTTCACCGTAGCCACCCACCTTAGCGATGATTCGCCTCGGTAGAGCGATACGTCTGAGCGAGCCTCTGAAAGTCCAAGCCGGATTCCTGTAGGGACAAGTCTGGATATCCTTTGCTTCTTGATCGAGGCAAAGCGGGTCGGGACAGTTGCACGATTGCCGATTGAGACGGCAGTCCGCTTGAGCGGAATGGGGTGTTACAAAAACTAGGCCCCGCCGCATCATAAACCATGTTCACCAACCCGTCGTCGTAAGCATCGTGGTCGTGGACATCCATATACGGCTCCACATAGGGTTCCGACTCCAATGCTAGAGATACAAGTTCTCCGTGCGTGGTCCATTGATAGTAATTCAGCGTAAAGCCCTTCGAGTATAAATGATATGTAACTTCCACTTCTGGATGATATTTCCTGTTGCGATATCTCACACACGGATACTTAATTTTGGTACCGTCCATGTACTGAGGAAATGCCTTGGCAAACTGCAGGAACTGCTATACACCCCCAATGAATTCATCCCGCACACTGCACATGTCATCAGGATGACGGTTGTACATCCACGAACGATGACGTATATAGTAATTCATATCCATTTCTAGATACTTCTGCAAAAATGATAGTATGTATCATATAAATCATTACATACAGTGGTTTATCACCTAACTTCATAACTTAACCGTACTATACAAATCATAACTGATATAATACATACTTTCATTTATCAAAGTCTAAAATAAGCAATATTCAAAACAACTGACCATTTATCAAAGTCTAAAATAAGCAATACTTTCATTTCATAACTGATATAATACATACTTTCATTTATCAAAGTCCAAGAGCCCTTGAAATGATAAACATGGTTAACTAGTTCATGGTGATGTTTCTAAGCCACTTCTAGATCCATACTAGTTTATACTAGTCAATACTAGGTTAATACCACAGTATCAGTTCACTTCACAACACTTTTGTGCTCTAATTGAACTGCACTGCACTGATCACTCTTGCCAATTAATTCCCTGATACCACAGTATCAGTTAAGGGTTGTATTGGCATGCAACAAGTGACCGGTGAACACCTACCCGATACTTGTCTATACCTTAATCCTGAGGGAATTTGGATCCTGGTAAATCTCTACCAATCTTATTTATGCAAGCTCAGCTCAACAATCAACCAATGAAGTTGCAAATTTGTCCAATCTGTTTGTCTTCGTCTAATGGCTTGAAGGTAATTCGCCTGGAGGTTTCAAAATAGAAATTTGAATAGTGACGTATGCTATGATGAGAGTAGCAAGTGGTTAGATATTTATTTTGTTTTATTAATTCACCAAGTTAAATAAGAGAGGGCATCTAATGTATTTTAGACAACATACAGGGTGGAAGTTACCAAAATTCTAAACTTATAAGAATCTGCCATTCAAATGGCACTAGATACATTATACCATATTCTGATAGATCTACAACTGTTGGAGTTCAAATGGATTTGACACAAAATTACCCAAACGATGCTCTATGGGCAAGTGAAATGACCCAATATTTAAGGTTGGTGTTAGCAAACATCCTTGCCGAAGCATCAATCTGCCAAATTGCAAGGTTGGTAATGGAACCTTTGACCAAAACAAATTTGGTGTGTAAAATGGACGGGGCTTGTATGAATGAGGTATCAGCTTGTGTGCGTGTGTCGTGTCTGTCAGTGTCTGTGTGCGTGTGTCGTGTGTGTGTGTGTGTGTGTGTGTGTGTGCGTCTGTGTGTGTGTGTCGTGTGTGTCTGTCAGTGTCTGTGTGCGTGTGTCGTATCTGTGTGCGTGTGTCGTGTCTGTGTGTGTGTGTCGTGTCTGTCAAGTGTGTGTTGTGTCAGTGTCACATGTGTGTGTGTGTGTGTGTGTGTGAGAAAGAGAGAGAGAGATTACCTAGAGCTCGAGGAGGAGGAGGAGGGGGATGCCGGAGTAGCCGCAGCCGTGGAGAGACGGTCGCCGGAGAGGGGGGGGGCGGGGGAAATCGAAAACTTTCAAAATTTTCGACAGATGGGGGAAAAGAAAACTGAGCCCTAATTAACCAAAATTTAGCGACGTTTAGTGACGTCAAATATAAACGTCGCTAAAATAAAATTTAGCAACGTCATAGACGTCGCTAAACACGTTGCTAAATATTTTTGATATATACGTCGCTAATTACGACGCTAAACGTCGCTAAATCAGATATATTAGCGACGTTTAGCGACCTTAATTGAACTTATAGCGACCTTCATTGAACTTATAGCGACTAATCTTTTAAAATATTAATAAAAGTCGCTAAACGTCACTAGACGTCGCCAATTAGCGACGTCTAGTGACGTTTTTACATGGAGTCGCTAAATTAGCGATGTTTTTACCTGGAGTCGCTAAAAAATGTCGCTAATCCCGCTTATTCTAGTAGTGCAATACTTGTTCCCAAATCCAATAAATCAGAACGTAACCAGTTGTTGTCTCATTCAATCCGACTCAGCGTAATGTAGTGTGCGGTTGCGGGGCATTGCAGCTAATTTGCCTTATTCTGGTAGTGTAAACTCCCTCACCCAAAATAGGTATTTTGTGTATATTTTATATTATTATATTTATTATAGATGTTGAATTTATTTAGAGTATTCTCTTAGTTAATTAGAAAATAAAAATTTTAGTATATTTACTTATATAAATATTTATTTAGAATTATTTTTAGGCTATTTTAGATTATTGAGATTTTTCCATAATTTTTAGTTAATTAAAAACTAGTAACACTAATTTTCTAGGAATTTGAAGAATTTATTTTATATTCAAACTTAATTAGAAATATCCCAAACTTTTATTTTAGGTTCTAAATAATAAAATATATTTTCTAGAATTTTTTAGAAATTTTCTGATTATTTTTAGCATTTATTTTGAGTTAATTATGAAAAACTGAATTAAAAACTAATTTCTGAAAAAGAAAACCCAAAAAGTAATTATTTCTGCCCAGTCAGCCAACTGGGGCTCACTTATCAGCCTCCAGTAGTTAACAGTGCGGGGCCCGCCTGTCGGCGACCGAGGGGTGGGTGTGGGTGCGCCAAGCCGAGCCGAGCCGAGCCGTGTCCTAGTCCGAGTCGGACTCAGCTGAGCCGAGCCGCATGAATATCTGACCGTTTGATCTGAGCGGGGAGCCACGGATGGATGCCATATGGCAGAATCCGAGCCGCGGCTGCTCTTTCTCTCTCCTCTATATATATAATAGTTTAAGTTATTTTCTAGGGTTTTTCTTGAGCCAATTTTTGGAGAATTGCCATCTAGGGTTCCTTCATCTTCTAGAAGCCATTGCGCATAGCTCTGGACTCCAAATGAGGCCTAGTTTTTTGTGTTAGAACGATATTGAGGTTAGATTTCTGATTATATAATTTTTTTTACGAAATTATGAGTATTAAATTCTGGAAAATTCGTAGAGCACAATATGTCCAAAAATAGACGTGTTTTGATGTTTTCATGATTTCGGGAGAACCAGGAATCCGAATTACGAACCGTTTAAAGTTTCGGAAATCTAATATCGAGATAATTGACATATGTTTTTCCCAGAATTTAAGTCAAAATATTTATATACTGTTAATTCTGTAGAACTTCTAGGTTAGAATTTAACCATCGGTGCACGATACGAAATTTGTATGTGTCATAATTTCCAAACAAATTTGAATTCGGACGAGCCATAAATTCTATCATATTTTTGACGCTAAAATCTATAGGAAATCATGCATGAAATTCGAGTTTGTGTCGGTTGACTTTTCAGTCAACAGATCGCCTCGATTTGCGTACCATGAGACTCGAGTTGATAAAATTCAGTTCCATTGGACAAAATTTAGAAATTAACCTAAAAATCAGAAAAATAAGATTAAAATAGGATTTTAGATTAATTATTCCAGAATTAAATAAATTAAAATAAATTATCTTTTGACGTGATAAATTTGTAATACATAGGCTATTTGGACTGTGACTTGGACTCTGATTCATACCAGCAGCAGGACCCTAGACGAGTACATTCTTTGACAGTGTTCCAGTAGGATGTAGTATTTAGCCACCATGGTTAGTTTACATCAGACCCTGAGTCGGAGAACCCAACGTGCGTTCGTACATTTACATGTACGCAAATATTATTCAGTTTGGTATATATATATTTATGTACGTAATTACTATATGTATTCCAATAATTATGTAAATAAATTGATGGTTATACTATTATATAGTTATATGAATATATATGTAAGTAAATGCTAATTGATAATTATGACTAAATATTCAAACTGTACGACCCTAGGACACCGTGGACTATCACATACTTACCTTGACCATGTTGACCCTAAAAACTTGTGAATTTGTCCGCCTTGCGTACAATAACGTACTGGCATAGACACCTGTCAGTTGACTGACTGATTTCGTACAGTACTTGAAGACACGACACCCGCGTAATTCAACGCGTAATTGACCGTATTAGATGACTAGTGTTACCCCTGGCATACCCCCTGAGTCCAGTGTAAATGTGGTTGTGTATGTGCTAGTGTAAAGACTAATGATTCTATTGTATTATATTTATGTGTACATAGGATATTGGATTTGTTCTGCGCAATTTCTGGAGCAGATTATTGGTATATTGCAGCTTCCTTGCCAGGCAAGTATACCTTGCCATTGTACTGTTATTTATATTCCATATGTTGCATGCATCTTTATTTCCTGTCTTTAGTTCATTTATTTTAACTGTTATATAAAATGCACGCGACGGTGTCGTCGCGATATGTTTTTATTTATGTATTTGCATTGACCTGTTTATGAGACTACCCCATTAGCATGTAGCATCATTAGGTTCATTGGCCGTGACACAGTTGTTACACGAGTTATGAGTCTCATGTAGATCACGGGCTTGCGTGACAGGTCTGGCCTCCTGTACGTATGGGCCGTGCGTTAGGAATAACTGTTGTTAGAAACTTTGCATGCTAGTAGACTTGGCAGTTATTAAAGGTGTTATCGTGTCATGGATGTGACATGCTTAGAGCATGGGGTAGGGAGAACAACAAGTACCGCATTTGAGCTCCTTTACACTTTTTCTATTGTGCGCCCAAATTTTCCGCTGGAGATACGGGTGGTGATGACCACTATATATTATATTATTATCAGGCGGGCCTCCGGTGTTCGAAAGACGCCGTGCCTTTTTAGGCCCCTGGATCTCTAATAGAGAACCATGCCAAATCCCAGGTTTTCAGCCAGATAGCTCACTTGTGGGGAAAGTTGTTCTTAACCGCATTCACTTAGACGGTTAGGTGACCCCTTTGGATATTTATTTTAGTACTTTATTGGCATGTGTTTAAGTATCTTGTTATGTCCCTCTGAGGACCTGGTCCCCTGCCAGGTGTATCTGTTCTTGAGTATTTGCAGGAGCGCAGATTTGGATGGTTCTATATGCTTCGTAGATGTCTTCTCTTCGAGCCGTGATTGATAGCTGGTATTCTTATATTGGGTTTGATTGTGTTGTACTCATCTTGTTTTGCTCTTATATTCGAGTTGGCAGTGGATTTGTTTCCATCCAACTATCATCCTTAGATACTTCTTATTGAGATATAGTTTCATAGATGTTGGTTATTATTTATATTTGATTTTCTGTGGATGAGATTTAGATTATACCCTTTGACTTGTGACATATGTTATACTATTGTGAATTTGATATTCATAATACAGCGTACGTGTGGATTTGGTTTCCATATATTGGAGTTGCCATATCCATACGGTTGGCATGCTTACGTGTCCTAGTCCTACGTATTTTGGGACTGGGACGTGACATGTTTTTGTGGTGGCCCATGCAGGTCGAGAGCATATTGTCTCGGTTACGTTACTGTACCGGACAAGCCTGCACCTAGGACTAGAGTATAGGACCTCATCCATAATTGACTATGATTTATCTTCCTCCTATTTGTTCTATTTGAACAATTGTATCCTGTTTGGTTCCTGTACTTCCCTAATAGTTCTTTGAGTATAGACTTCTGCTAGAATATAGGAACCCCTGTTATTAGGATGATAATTAGGGTAGCACACCTATTAAGAATACAACGAGAATATAGATACACCACTAAGTTTAGAATATCTAGTGAAACCTAGAATTCCTTATCTTTAGATTGGTATACCATTACCCCTTGATGTATTAAAAAGACTTGAGAGTAGTATAGACACTACTAAAGATAGCTAGAAGTCTTACCATAATGTTTGACCCTAGTATTGAGGGACCAATGGAGAACCAATATTGAACATTAGGACTGAACCTAACCTACACAGTTAGATAAGTATTGGAGAACTACAAACTTAGATCATTGCCTTATTATTAGTAGACAGCACCCTAGGAAGCCTAGAGGAATGTAATTAACCCTTTTCTTAATTATGCCTCGAACATAGCAACTAGCACCCCACTCCCCTTTAGAAAACCATGATGCTATCTAGAGCTCCCTATTTTAATTTTATATGTTATTCCTCTGCAACCTTAACGTTCGCTAATTGTGCGACGAATAAATTATTCTCTTCATTTCTTCATCTTTCAATTCATGCCAATCTGACGCTTCTGATTATAGACCAAGTGATTGTATTCTATGATAGGACAAATAGTTTGCTAAAGTGATAGTTGCGATCTTGAATTTTGAATTACGTTCCTTGTAGTTAGAACTTGATAGTTGAGTATTCTTCTAGATTATAATTTTATGGTTATCCCTTAGTTTTAAATTGCGTAACATATATCCCACCTCGATACAGGTTAGATCCCTTTCCCCTTAACGGCTAGTAACTCTTCTATTCTCGCTATTGACACATGTTCTATGAGCACTATAATTAAGACTTAAGGTGACCCTTACCTATATAACGCAATAGGAGACCCTAATAAGTACCAAGATCTTTCCTCATATACCCTAATGAGAGTTTCTGTTTTATTTACATGTGCAAGATTATTTTGTAGGACCCTCTTAAGACTGTCACAGTATTAGTTTAATTCTTTTAAGTTGGGTAGTATGCCTCACAACCTAGTAACACATAGTCCACTTGACCCATCGAGGTAGTGTAACTGAATGACATTAATTGTATGATAGCATAAGACGACAGTGTTTATTCAAGCGATAGAATTTAGAGGTCCTTGCCCCTATTTGGTCGACTAGCGACTTAAACAAGGAGGTTGTATGATAACTGTAGAGATTGCAGAGTCTTTTTATTATTATTGTTGCTTATGTTGTTTTTGTTTTGTGAACTTGAATTAATTTGCACCTTCTTTCATCATAATCCAGCGTAGTTATAGTTGTTGTACTATCTTGACTTATGCTGCTATTATAGCCTAGTTTTGCAAGCTTACTCTTCTATCGGGCTTGATCATGATATATGTATTAATGGGTTAACACACTAATACATTTCAGAATCAGTGTATTAAGGCCTAGCTAACCTTAGTGCGCTTGGTTCGCCCTTCGCATAACTACCTTACGTCGATTGAGATATATAGTGATTAGTAGACGAATATATTTGCCCTCTAGACATGTCTGAGCGTATCGTAACGGCTACATAACTGTACTAATACGAGCATGCGAATACGGATTTACCAAATAGGATTTCAGTCCACAACTGCCTTGACAATTCCCATTGAATTCTTTAAAACGCCTTGATCCCGATACTTCTATTCTATTACCTCGCCCTTGAACTCTTTATTATTGATCTTCGTCTTCCCTTATTTTGGAAATACGAAACCTCATGCTTGGTATAAGTTTGATACACATAGAGTACTGAATATACCCCATAGGCCGATCATATACTTGATGATTATTCTTTCGTAATTAAGGACATATCATATATGATATAATCGGCGTTGAAGTTTTGAGGATTGAATGACATGAGTAAATAAATTAAGGAATATTTTTCTTAAAGTATATAGCCTTCTGTGATAGATGGGTAAATTCTAAGTTGGGTAGCAGTGCATTGGCAACTCGAGAGGAATTTCTTTTAGATTGTGATCGAGTAAGATTAGATTGGGAGAGGTTCAAGCCATTTTAATTTTGAGAATTTTAGAAGAATGACTAAGATGATGAGGATTAATGAATTTTAAAAATCTTGATATTGAGGACCCAATATTTATACCTTAAGTACATAATTTAAATTTTGGAGTATTGAAGGTAAAATCATCAATTTGAATTTGAAGGATAAATATATAATTTCAGACTTGAACATTGGTGGACTGCATTTAAATTATTTTTCAATTTGATGATTTAAATTAAGAATTAAAATTTAATGGTTGGACTACCTATTTGAAATATTGAGAATGTAAATGGAATTTAAAAAGTTGAAGAATACAAAAATTTATAAGTGAAAATAGGAATAATATTGGACTCAGATTACTTCTAGAGGAGATTATGATAGTTGGAGATCGTGAGATAAAATTTGATATGGGTTATTTAAATCTTGAAGATATTATATGGATTCAATTTAAATTTGGATATTGATGATTTGGAAAAGTGAGAAGAGATTACAATAGGTTGAATTTTGATTTGAACAATGATTATCTTAATTTTGAAATGATCGCGATAGATTTGAATAGATTTTATTATTTAAATTTTTGGAAGAGATTGCGATTGACGTACCTTATGTACGAATGTGAAGGATTTAATAAATTATGCCTTATTTTAATTTTGAGGACAAAATTGTTTTAAGTTGGGTAGATTGTAAACTCCCTCACCCAAAATAGGTATTTTGTGTATATTTTATATTATTATATTTATTATAGATGTTGAATTTATTTAGAGTATTCTCTTAGTTAATTAGAAAATAAAATTTTAGTATATTTACTTATATAAATATTTATTTAGAATTATTTTTAGGCTATTTTAGATTATTGAGATTTTTCCATAATTTTTAGTTAATTAAAAACTAGTAACACTAATTTTCTAAGACTTTGAAGAATTTATTTTATGTTCAAACTTAATTAAAAATATCCCAAACTTTTATTTTAGGTTCTAAATAATAAAATATATTTTCTACAATTTTTTGAGAATTTTCTGATTATTTTTAGCATTTATTTTGAGTTAATTATGAAAAACTGAATTTAAAACTAATTTCTGAAAAAAAAAATCCAAAAAGTAATTATTTCTGCCCAGCCAGCCAACTGGGGCCCACCTGTCAGCCTCCCGTAGCTAATAGTGCGGGGCCCGCCTGTCAGCGACCGCGGGGTGGGTGTGGGTGCGCCAAGCCGAGCCGAGCCGAGCCGCGTCCTAGTCCGAGTCGGACTCAGCTGAGTCGAGCCGCGTGAATATCTGACCGTTCGATCTGAGCAGGGAGCCACGGATGGCTGCCATGTGGCAGAATCCGAGCCGCAGCTGCTCTTTCTCTCTCCTCTATATATATAATAGTTTAAGTTATTTTCTAGGGTTTTTCTTGAGCCGATTTTTGGAGAATTGCCATCTAGGGTTCCTTCATCTTCTAGAAGCCATTGCGCATAGCTCCGGACTCCAAATGAGGCCTAGTTTTTTGTGTTAGAACGATATTGAGGTTAGATTTTTGATTATATAATTTTTTTACGAAATTATGATTATTAAATTCTGGAAAATTCGTAGAGCACAACATGTCCAAAAATAGACGTGTTTTGATGTTTTCGTGATTTCGGGAGAACCAGGAATCTGAATTATGAACCGTTTAAAGTTTCAGAAAGCTAATATCGAGATCATTGACATATGTTTTTACCAGAATTTAAGTTGAAATATTTATATACTGTTAATTCTGTAGAACTTCTAGGTTAGAATTTAATCATCGGTGTACGATACGAAATTTGTATGTGCCATAATTTCCAAACGAATTTGAATTCGGACGAGCCGTAAATTCCAGCATATTTTTGACGCTAAAATCTACAGGAAATCATGCATGAAATTCGAGTTTGTGTCGGTTGACTTTTCAGTCAACAGATCGCCTCGATTTGCGTACCATGAGTCTCGAGTTGATAAAATTTAGTTCCTTTGGACAAAATTTAGAAATTAACCTAAAAATTAGAATAATAAGATTAAAATAGGATTTTAGATTAATTATTCCAGAATTAAATAAATTAAAATAAATTATCTTTTGACGTGATAAATTTGTAATACATAGGCTATTTGGACTGTGACTTGGACTCTGATTCATACCAGCAGCAGGACCCCAGACGAGTACATTCTCTGACAGTGTTCCAGTAGGACGTAGTATTTAGCCACCATGGTTAGTTTATATCAGACCCTGAGTCGGAGAACCCAACGCGCGTTCGTACATTTACATGTACGCAAATATTATTCAGTTTGGTATATATATATTTATGTACGTAATTACTATATGTATTCCAATAATTATGCAAATAAATTGATGGTTATACTATTATATAGTTATATGAATATATATGTAAGTAAATGCTAATTGATAATTATGACTAAATATTCAGACTGTACGACCCTAGGACACCGTGGACTATCCCATACTTACCTTGACCATGTTGACCCTAAAAACTTGTGAATTTGTCCGCCTTGCGTACAATAACGTACTGGCATAGACATCTGTCAGTTGACTGACTGATTTCGTACAGTACTTGAAGACACGACACCCGCATAATTCAACGCGTAATTGACCGTGTTAGATGACTATTGTTACCCCTGGCATACCCCCTAAGTCCAGTGTAAATGTGGTTGTGTATGTGCTAGTGTAAAGATTAATGATTCTATTGTATTATATTTATGTGTACATAGGATATTGGATTTGTTCTGCGCGATTTCTGGAGCAGATTATTGATACATTACAGCTTCCTTGCCAGGCAAGTATACATTGCCATTGTACTGTTATTTATATTCCATATGTTACATGCATCTTTATTTTCTGTCTTTAGTTCATTTATTTTAACTGTTATATAAAATGCGCGCGACGGTGTCGTCGCGATATGTTTTTATTTATGTATTTGCATTGACCTGTTTATGAGACTACCCCATTAGCATGTAGCATCATTAGGTTCATTGGCCGTGACATAGTTGTTACACGAGTTGTGAGTCTCATGTAGATCATGGACTTGCGTGACAGGTCTGGCCTCCTGTACGTATGGGCCGTGCGTTAGGAATAACTGTTGTTAGAAACTTTGTATGCTAGTAGACTTGGCAGTTATTAGAGGTGTTATCGTGTCATGGATGTGACATGCTTAGAGCATGGGGTGGGAGAACAACAAGTACCGCATTTGAGCTCCTTTACACTTTTTCTATTGTGCGCCCGAATTCTCCGCTGGAGATACGGGTGGTGATGACCACTATATATTATATTATTATCAGGCGGGCCTACGGTGTTCGAAAGACGCCGTGCCTTTTTAGGCCCCTGGATCTCCAATAGAGAACCATGCCAAATCCCAGGTTTTCAGCCATATAGCTCACTTGTGGGGAAAGTTGTTCTTAACTGCATTCACTTAGACGGTTAGGTGACCCATTTGGATATTTATTTCAGTACTTTATTGGCATGTGTTTAAGTATCTTGTTATGTCCCTCTGAGGACCTGGTCCCCTGCCAGGTGTATCTGTTCTTGAGTATTTGCAGGAGCGCAGATTTGGATGGTTCTATATGCTTCGTGGATGTCTTCTCTTCGAGCCGTGATTGATAGCTGGTATTCTTATATTGGGTTTGATTGTGTTGTACTCATCTTGTATTTTCTCTTATATTCGAGTTGGTAGTGGATTTGTTTCCATCCAACTATCATCCTTAGATACTTCTTATTGAGATATAGTTTCATAGATGTTGGTTATTATTTATATTTGATTTTCTGTGGATGAGATTTAGATTATACCCTTTGACTTGTGACATATGTTATACCATTGTGAATTTGATATTCATAATACAGCGTACGTGTGGATTTGATTTCCATATATTGGAGTTGCCATATCCATACGGCTGGCATGCTTACGTGTCCTAGTCCTACGTATTTTGGGACTGGGGCGTGACAGGTAGTGCATCGGCACGAGCCCAAGAGAGCGTTGACCGTCAGATTGCTAACATGTGTGACGAGTTGCTACGGAGTATTACGAAGCGGCCACAATCTGCACCGCAGACGGAAGATGCGACGATCACATCACGTTTTGATTCACTCGAGCATAGCCTTATGGAGCTCAGAAATCTGAGCCATACGACAGAGCACATCCTTATGGGGCTTAGGACTATGGGCCAGATGACTGAGAGCAGCTTGGCAACTCTGGCTGCGTCTACGGAGCGCAGAAAGACGGAGCCAGAGGGGTCGCATACGGTCATGAGCGATTGACTTGCGAGGATCTATGCGGCGCAGGACTTATTGAGCTGGTCAATGGCAGAGAACATTTGAGGGTGATATCTGCCATGGATTCATACAATGCTCGACTGCTAGCATTGGAGCAGATACGTCCTCCTGGTCCGCCGACATGGACACCACCTCCATCACTGTCTCCTCCCTCGGCATCGGTGACGCTTTCACAGGAGCATTATGAGTTTCTTCTATCCTAGATGTGCGACGGTGCTCCTCCTGATCAGTAGTAGTCCCTATTTGGACATGTTTTAGTGTGTTGTGTATTGGTCAATTCTTTGGTCTTTGATGTATTTATTTCATACTTTATATTACATTCTGAGATGCATGTGACACTTATTTTAAATTTATTTATCTATTTCTTGGGACATATTTAGTGTAATGTAACTTTGTAGATTTTTTTTTCTATGTGAGTTTAGTTTATTTTTCATATTAACTGTACACCAAAATTTTCGGTGTTGAGTGTTCCACCGAAGGGGTCGGCGAACCCAGGAAATTAAATGGAGGGTTGTTTTGGGTCTATTTATATAAACTGTGATTTTATAACTGCAGGTAGAGTTTTGTTGAAAAATATTTTACAAACTGTATTTTGTTTTGTTTTTAATTTCAATTTAGCAACATGTTACGGCGTTCCGCGACGTACATTTATGTCACAAAAAAGTATCGGAATGTCACTATCTGATACCAAGAACGTCGCTAGTATGTCGCTAAACGTCGCTAACATGGCAAAACTTGCCATGTCAGCATTGTTGTAGCAAAACGTCACTCATAATGTCGCCATTGTAGCGACGTTTTACGACCAAATATTACGTTGTCATTTAACGACGACACGTTGCTAATTGTCGTATATTTTACGACGTCTTTTCGTCGCAAATATACGTCGCTACAGCGACGACTAGCAAAATTTTTGTTGTCAGCGATCATGAAATATGCGATATCATAAAAACGTCGCTAAATTATTTTAGCGACATTAGTTACCTATTAGCGACGTTTTTAGTCGTCGCTAATATGTGTTATTCTGGTAGTGAAAAACTTAAAAAAGTTTATTGCGCGAGAATTAGACCATTTGGTTCTTGGTTTGGTTTTGAGAGACTTTATAGTTGTAAAACCAAACAAAATCAATCATACTCAGAACCAAACCAAACCAAACCAAATCAAACCAAACAGTAAATGTGGATATCATACAGATTTGAAATCGTTTGGTTCTCGTAAAGGGCCTATTTGAACCCCGGTTGAACCCCGGTTGAATTTCGATCAGACCTGTACCAAGATTTTTCGGTTCAATCATCGGCATGGTTTTTAAAACATTGACTATAATGAGAGATTTCAGGGACGGAAATGATATTTGGCCCGCGATCACTGACCGCCGAAAGTGATCGCGGGCCACGCGTCAGGTCCCATTAGCCCTCCTATTTACATGGATCCACCACGAAAAAATAGACCAATGAAGAGCTGACACGTGACATGCAGTCTCGGCCAAATAGCAGCGCCATCTTTTGACACTTCCTTTCTGTTAGGCTTTGATTAGTGAAAACTGTCTATAGAATATCAAATATCACACTTCCTTTCTATTGACAGTTTTCTCACTAAATCTGTTCCTAATTAAAAAAAAAACCTTCAACATCTTTGATTCCCTTGGACTTCGGTTACTGCTTGAAAAAGCTAAAGTAGAAAGAAGAAGAAAAAAAAAGGGTTAGGGTTTAGTGAGAGCCGTTTGATTATTTGGAAAGAAAAAGTTATCAGCAAGTAATCACTGCATGTATATATAATTCATATTAGATATGGTTGGTTTAGTACTCTCTCTCTCTCTCTCTCTCTCTCTCTCTCATAGCTCTGAGTATGGATATTGTGATCTTTGAGACATCGGGAGGAGGGAAGCAATTCACGGTGGAGATATGGTTCTTCGACACGGTCCTCGCCATAAAGGAGAAGATCTCGCGGCGCGAGGGGGTGCCCGTGGCCCACCAGACCCTCCTCTTCAAAGGCCAGGTCATGGCGGACGACGCCGACACCGCGTTCTGCGGCCTCGTCGAGGGCTCCCGCGTCCAGCTCCTCGTCAACAACAAGCCCGAGCTGCCCGTCCGTATATCCGTCGGCATTGCCGCCTCCAAGAGGCGGTTCTCCGTGGAGTGCGACGCCGCGGCCGACACGGTGGGCCGCCTCAAGGAGAGGATAAGGGCGTCCGAAGGCATCCCGGTGGGCCGGTTCTCGCTCCTCTCGGGGGGCGTCGAGCTGCGGGAGGACGGCCGGACGCTGGCGGAGTGCGGGCTGGCGGCCGACGGCGCGGAGGTGGGCGTGGCGATCAGGCCGTTCCCGGCGAAGAGGCTGAAGGTGGCGGTGGCGCTGCCGCAGGGCGAGGGCGGCGCCGCCGCGAAGAAGGTTGTGGTGGAGGTGGGCCCGTCGGATCGGGTGAGGGAGCTGCGGAGGCTCCTGCAGCAGTAGGGGCAGTGCCGGCATTTCGTTATGCCGGCGGCGGAGGGGTCGTACTTCTTCATCTACAACCAGGCGGTCATGGAGGAGGACAGGACGTTCGTCGAGCACGGCGGCACCATCGAGGTCTTCAATGGCACCGTCTCCGGCGGATCTTAGGGTTTTTTTTACTCCTGTGTTGCAGCTGTTAATTATGCAATTAGCAATCTGATGGTGGTGGTTGCAAATCTAAGCGTGTTTCGTTTTATAAAAAAGAGTATCGATATTTATATAGTTTTAGGATCTCGAATAATATTAAAAATAAAAATACTATTTGTCTTCCAAAAAATTTAGGTAATATCATTTCTCATTATGTGACTTATAACAAGGCAGTTGACATGACAAAATTTAACATTAAAATTAATAATAAATTAACATTAATATTAATATTAAAATGAATATCAACATTAAATTTAACTTTAGGGTCAATTGATATTACCCTCCGGTTAGATGTAGGATATTGAGATTACCCCCCTGTTAAATCAAAAGTCGAGAAGATCCCCCCTGAAAGTGTCGCTAATGAGTTTTAAAAGTGTCGCTAATGAGTTTTTAAAGACATTTTCAGGGGGGTCTACTCGACTTTTGATCTAACAGGGGGGAGGGTAATCTGAATATCCTACATCTAAGAGATGGGTAATATCAATTGACCCTTAACTTTAACATTAACATAAAAAAAACTGGGTGATTAATTTTTTTAGTTAAAATTTGTCATGTCAGCTGTTATGTCAATTATCATATTAGATGCCACATGATGGGAGATGACACTGTAGTACCC
Source organism: Iris macrosiphon (assembly GCA_036927795.1). NCBI lineage: Eukaryota > Viridiplantae > Streptophyta > Magnoliopsida > Asparagales > Iridaceae > Iris > Iris macrosiphon. Next base: position 210,823,481 of record JAYESA010000007.1, read on the forward strand.
CGCTCCTAGCGGTGCACTATGTAAGGCTTGTGGCTCGATTGACTCAGTCGGAATTGAGTATGAGAAAACTTTACGGCGGAATCAATCACGGACAATGCAATGAACATTTTCAATTGATGGATCGACTTCTGTTGGAATGAGTCCAATAGTTTTCGATAGATTTTTTGTTGGCTTTCTTGGATTTTCGCTGCTTGGTTTTGATGAATGCGTTTTCGTGATTGGTTTTCGATGATTGATTGTTTAGCCTATTTTCATCAATTGCATGCATTCATTATAGAGTACTCTGAGAGAAATGAAGATGGTAGTCTAACCAAATGTTGGTGCCAATGCAGATAGACGCGTGACCGGAGCCTGAGCGAGCAAGCGTCCTTTTCTCTCGGCATTCTCTATTTGGTGAGCGGTTTTGTCACTTCTTCTCTACTCCTTCATGCCAATAATCGATAAGTTCTTTTGTAACATTGCTAAGTCCAATGATCGATAAAGTCACTAATGTCACAAGTTTAATACCACTAATGTTAATCAATAAAATTGCATTGATAAGAGAAAAGTTTAATTTCATAACACAGGGAAGGATATGATCATTATGTCGTGGTTTGGTACCATACCTTAGTGGTAAATTGGAGTAAACGGACTACCAATCGAAATAATGAATAAGTATGCTGAAATGAGAATGATTAAATGTGCATTGCTACTCTAAATGCTTTAACACCTTACACTGATATTTATGATTATCATATAGTCGTAGATGCATTGTACGGTCATAGACAACTTGTGCACAAGGTAGCAAATTTTTTCGAACGGAACCTGGATCACTAGGGACCTTCGGCCCGGGGGAAATAGTAGCACTTTGGTAGCGTTGGGTATAAGCATGACATTCGTTGAGGCGTGCTACCTGCTTTGAATGGCGCATCGTACGTCCATCGAGGTCCTATATGACATGTCCATCGTGGGACTACCCCACAAATGACCCAATGAAAATGAGTTGCATATTAATTATGTCTTATGAAGGGGCAGTAAGAACAATCATGTAAATCATACAAGAACAGACATTGGCCGAAATAAGAATTCTTTATTTGCAAAACTTATATGTATTTCACTACATGAACTGTTGCTTATGAACTGTTGCCTATTAAAATATTACAAATATAATATTGCCTATTAAACTGATGCCTTAATTAAGAAGTGTTGATTTAGGTGAGTGGGTCAGTTCTGTTCACCAGTGCAAGTTGAGTACTAACTTACGTCTCTGTGGGCCAACCAGGAAACCAATATACTGTAGGCGCTCGCTCAAGGAAGATAAAGCTTTTGTTACAGTCTTTTCAAGCTTCTTCCTATTTCAAAGTATTATAAAGATTTCTAGTTGTTGCTTTCAAATTTCCAAGAATGTAATAAAGGGGCATAATGTATGGGATAAAAAAATTATTTTATGTCAGCCTATCAGTCTTTTCTTTTATGCAAAATCTATGTAAGTCGTTCAGGCATTTCCATTTTGGTGTTAAAAAAATTATACTTCATTGCAATGAATCAATAAAAGAATTATTTTTCTTTCTAAACAAATGTGTGCTTTATAATCTGCCGCTGTGTTGTAGAACTATTTACAAAAGATCTTTTACACATATGCACGTTCTTGCCTTGTACAAGAGAAACCCCAGACTTGTACGGTATCACGTCCAGCGAGGATGAACGGTTCTGCGGAATCGAATGCGAGGACGAATCGGTTCTGCGGAGCCGGAGAGTGACAGACACAACCCAATTTTTTTTGGGAAACAAATAGCATAATTGTATTAAAAAATTACTATTTGTTCTCCATCTTGTCTACAATACGATTACTACCAAAATCTGCGCTATTAACGACGTCTTCAGCGACGTAAGTTATTGAAGTCATTAATTTTTGTAATATTAGCGACTCTAATAAACAGTGTCGCTAAACTTCGCTATCTACGATATTTAGCCACGTTTAGCGATAATAATTTCTATTGTAAAATTAAACGTCGGTACAGGTCGTTGAACTTTGCTACATTTTTCAGAGGTTCGATGGTGATTTCCAGAGGAAGTAAGAGGTCTGGACCCTACTATATGGAAGGGAGCACAAGAGGTGAATGCATCTACTGATGCGTCTACCGAGTTATTGCACAGGCGACTCAGCCATATCAGCGATAAGGGGATGAGCTACTTGGTGAACATGAAGGTGATTCCAGGTCTAAAGTCTAAAAAACTGGAGAGATGCACGCATTGTTTGGCGGGAAGGCAAAATATGGTGTCTTTCCAAAGTCACCCAAGTTTAAAGAAGCCGACGTTGCTCGAGTTGATTCACTCGGATGTCTGTGTCCTATGAAGGTATAATCCATTGGTGGTGCTTCTTATTTAGTAACTTTTATTGATGATTGTTTCAGGAAGGTTGGATCTATGCCTTAAAGACCAAGGATCAGGTGCTGCCCACTTTCAAGAAGTTTTAGGCCTCCGTTGAAAGGGAGACAGGCAAGAAGCTGCTATGTGTTCGGTCGGACAATGACGGCGAATATATCGATCCCTTTGATGCATACTGCAGAGAGCAAGGGATACGAGACCAGAAGACTCCATCCAAGACACCTCAGCTTAATGGTGTAGCGGAGAGCATGAACATGACGCTTGTCACGACCCGATTTCGTAGAATCGTTGGGGCGTCCCCCGAATCGTGATGCTGTGCGGGCCTGGGGTTGCGCCCGCACAAGGCTAAAGTATTTTGCATAGCAAGCACATATTCAGAGTACGCAGATAAATTGAAACACAGATTTGAAACATGGAAAAGTTCTCTTTATTGATAATGAACATCTATTACAAACTCCTGAACGAGTCAGCTAATATGCCGAACGGCTTACAAAAGTGTTGACTCAAAATGAGATAGCAGTCCTGTATATTACATCCTTTTATAAACTCAAAATGATAAAGACCTCCAGGCTGGAGGACGGCTTTGCCACGAAGCTGCATTTGTGTATGAAGAGTTGCAAGCTTCTGGCTCCAAAATGCTTTAAAGGGCGCGGTGAAGATGCGCCAACAGCTGGACTGGATCGGGAAGACGACTTCGGCTCCTCGCTCGGTTCGCCTTGGTGCGGAGAACCTGTTTCAACGAGGGTCAGCATGTCGAAACATACTGGTGAAGACGAGCTAACCTGACTATACCAATCAACACATTGTTTTAGTGAAGCATGCATATTTTGTGGATTTCTAGTCTTGCCTTAGTTCATTTACAAGCAACAGTATATATATGAAATACTGAAATGAACTTGCCACCGTTCGGTGGATTTTACCTGACCGTCTGAATCACCTGCACAACACTTACCTTGCCTTCCCTGCCACGAAGACACAAGTTAGTATGCAACAGGTTTAAATATGCACGTTGGGATCACTGGCTAGAAGCCATAATGGACCGTTTAGTCTTTGAACGAGGATGGTGTGCAACGAAGCACGTGAGGTGCTGCACGCCATCCCGTTCGTACGTGAGACTATCGTGAAGTTCCGCCCGGACCGGATCGGTGCCAGTGCCCCAGCGACCGTCCGCAGGAACCCGTTACCTTGTGCACAAGTTGTCCGTGATCAATCGTTCGTGGCACGTTAACGTTGATGCAGTTGAGGCACGTGAACATGAGATAAGCAACATTGCATGATTCGTTTTGCATAGTCTTCCTGACAGTTTATTTCATAACAAGTGTATTCCATACTTAGCACAATTTATGGAAGAAGATGCATTCTAGCAGACTTGAAGCATGTAAAGAACATTCATATGAACAAGCATGCAGTTTATTAAGTATCCGTTCGTGAAGTTTATTGACAAGCATAATATACCAAGTCTATTCTCTTTTTATCTTGGTTTCTTTTATTATTACTTGGTATCGTTTGATCGGGGCAAATGAGTGAAGCTTGGAAGCAGGGCTAGCTAATCGGGTTGGTAGCCACTCACTTAGAAGTTGGAAAGGAGAAGGAAAGAGGCGCTTCACGACTCCGCTCGCAAGCCGCCTACTGCTCGTTCACCTGCACACGAATAGCTCGATTAATACTTCTTCCTCTCTTTCCAATCTCGGAATAAAAGTGCAAGTCAATGAACGAAAATAATGAAAACCATCGAAACCGTTCAAGGAAAACAAGCAATTCCCAAAACCAACTCAAAGTACGAAAGCAACAAGCGACATCGAAAACCGAGGCAATAAAAGATAGCAGCGGAGAGGTCCCTCCTGACTCTGCCACTAAGTCGATCCCGGGGGCACGGTCCACTGAATATAGGAATCGATTCCGAAGAAACAAATCCATAACGAGGACGAGTTCTTAATTCAATCTATCCCGATCGAATGAAACCGTCTTGTGTTTCTTAGCCGCGCTCTCCGCACCGGAAGAACGGGGCGCTACAACGCTGATAGAGAAGGTATAGTATTTTCTGTCAAAGCAAACTTGTCGAACAACTATTGGGGTGAGGCTATTTACACAGTTGCTTATATTATTAATTTATCTCCTAGTGCTCCTTTGCAGGATGATGTGCCTGACAAATTATGGTACGGAAAAGAGCCATCATACAATCACCTGCGAGTGTTGGGTTGCAAGGCCTTCGTGCATGTACCGAAGGACGAGCGATCCAAACTTGAGCCGAAGACGAGGTGGTACGTCTTTGTCGGCTACAGTCGGGATGCATTTGGCTATAGACTTTATGACCCAATGGGAAGAAAGCTCTACAGAAGTAGGGCCGTGGTATTCATCGAGGATCAGACCATGACAAACACTCAGAATTCTGAGATGCCTTTTGAGGCTGAAGAATTGCCTGAGTTAGAGTTATTTTGGTTCGAGCAGTTTCCAGAGGACATCACAGCTGATCCAGTTATGGGAAAGCCAGTACATGAAGTTGCTCTCAACCTTGATCATCAACATGCTGATGGTAGTCAGGGTGATCTTCAGGAGGATGAATATGTCGAGGAGGCAGTTCCTGAGGAGGAGGCTGTTGGTATACAGCCAGCACCAGTGGTTCCATTGAGGAGGAGCGATAAAGAGCTGTCACGCCCCAGTCCCAAAAATACGTAGGACTAGGACACGTAAGCATGCCAGCCGTATGGATATGGAAACTCCAATATATGGAAACCAAAATCCACACGTACGCAGTAATACGAATATCAATCCACAAGTGGTATAAACATATGTCATAAGTCACAGGGTATAATCTAAATCTCATCCACGAAAATCAAATATAAATAAATAACCAGCATCTATGTAACTAGATCTCACTAAGAAGTATCTAAAGATGATAGTTGGATGGAAACAAATCCACTACCAACTCGAATGGAAAAGTACAACACAACAATCATAATATAAGAATACCAGCTAACAACCACGGGGCTCGAAGAGAAGACATCCTCGAAATATATGTAACCATCCAAATCTGCGCTCCTGCAAATACTCAAGAACAGATACACCTGGAAAGGGACCAGGTCCTCAGAGGGACGTAACAAGATACATAGAAGCATGCTAATTTGAATACAGTAAACATGCATAATGTTTGAAAATATATAAGTACGCTGTACAAGACAATCTATATGAATGCAAATGAGGACAACTTTTCGATATATGGGCAAGGGTAGGCTACTCGATCTAAGCCTCACAACTCACACACACGCCAATGGACATCAGAAATCGACATACCTCTAGGGTAGCGACCAGCGCGACTCTACATAAATTGGCATACCTCGGGGGTAGCGACCAGCGCGACACAAGCCCGTAGTGCGAACTATATACTACGGTTTACCAGAGTGGTTAAAAGCCCATATGCCTAATGATTGTCCTCTCATGATACTAAGTGCCATGTGTGTGTCAACATATCTAATACATAGTAATGACTGAAAGAAAACTACAGATGCAAGAATAAACAAAATGCAATAAATATACAGAAATATACTAAGCATGCAAAATACTGTAAACAATTTGGCAAAGTATCTTGCCTGGCAAGAAAGCTGCAAAAATATAATGTCCCGATGTCCACACCAAGAGTCAGAAGCTACGGCCTCAGAATGAACGTCCCCGGATGCTGAAATAAATATTACCAATATTCCCAGAATAAGTAAAATAGCTAAAAAGTACTTTCCTTTCGTCCAATTTGGACACAGGGGCAAAACGGTAATTTCTGGTCAAAGTGGGGTCCACGTGTGACTTTGCACCGAAAAATGTGCCAAGGGTAACAGTCTCTAAATGGGACAAATTATAGGTCAAACAACTCTAGATGTCAATACGAACCTAACCCTATGTCCAAATATGGATTCCGATGGGCCGAACACAATTTTGCCCAAAAAGTCAACCGTGGGGCCCGCCAATTGGCGACTTGGTCAACTGTCTCAGAATTGCGTAAAAATTGGGTCACAGGACCAGCGTGTTACCACGAGTCAAGTGGCATAAGTTTCGTCACAATCTGACGAACGTGCAAAAAATGCGCGTGACTTCCACAAAAGTTATGACACTAGGTGTGTCCGCGGATAAGGGCTGATTCCTGCGCGCACACTCGTCCGAATCAGTTTTCACAAATTTTTACGTGTCCAGTTACGCTGCGCATACCATTTGATACACTTGGTACATGGCGGGGCGGTCCCGTTTGGCGGGACGTGGTTCGTTTTATAACTTTTAAAAATCTGGAAAAAATGGGTTCGCGGGATTTTTCAACAAATTTAATTCTGTCTACAGTAGTTAATAATCTAGGATTATTTTACAGAAATTAAACTAGGTCAAGTGGTCTACGCATACCAAAAAGAATCATCGAATTTGGACCTCTGTGGTGGGAGATACGAACTCGAAAACATGGATGGTCACCGCAGTTTTCTGCGATCCCAGAATTTTGGTCTATGTCCGCCAACTTTGGCGCTGTTTTTGCCTATGGTTACGCATTGTTCGAGATCCACTAATACACAGATATGGAAGAGGGTTATGGGGTGAGCATACCGGTGAAGACGGGACGGCATTTGGTTGAGCGAGTCGACGAAAAATAACTCCGGAACACAGGTACCTCGTTGTGGGAATCTGCAGTGCGCGGGGTCGCGGTCGTCGGGATTTGTTTGGACGGCCTGGCGGGGTTCTCCGGCTGCGGTGGCGGCGCTCTCTAGGTCTAGATGGGAAGAGGGAGAGTCTGGATGATTAGGTTTAGGGTTTTAGATGAATAAATTATATATATATATATATATATATATATATATATATATATATATATATATATATATATATATATATATATATATATATATATATATATATATATATATATATAATATATATATATATATTATATATATATATATATATATATATATATATATATTATATATATAATATATATATATATATATATATATATAATTATATATATATATATATAATATATATATATATATATATATATATATATATATATATAATTAATAGTTTATTTTATTTTATTTTCTTTTCTTTTCTTTTCTTTTTCTTTTATATTTTTCGTTAAAGTATATATGTATATATATATATATATATATATATATATATATATATATATATATATATATATATATATATATATATATATATATATATATTTATATATACGTATATACTCATAGGAAAAATCTAGAATTATACTAATACATACTATTAAGCTAGCAACTGCTCAAGGGGTCTCCTACATGAAATAAATTTTGAAAAATTCCTAATGGCTCCATAAATCTTCTAAGTTCACCAACACCTAAAATAAAAATTAATAAAAATCTATTTCTCCTAATTAGCCACTAATTACTATAATTAAATTAATAATTAATAAAAAAATATAGTTTCTAGGAATAGGGGTTTTACAAGAGCGTCGACCATCTACGAGATACTCACCAGGTGAGTATGTGCTACTGACTGACGGTGGAGAACCCGAAAGTTTTGCAGAGGCTATGGAAGATGAACACAGGCAGGAGTGAATGAAGGCCATACAGGAGGAGATGAGTTCCTTGGAGGCCAACTCTACTTATGATTTGGTGCGGTTGCCAAAGGGCAAGAAGGCTTTGAAGAATCGATGAGTGTTCAGAGTGAAGCAGACAAATGATGCTACTCGCCCTCGATACAAAGCGAGGCTGGTAGTTAAAGTCTACGGTCGACGAAAAGGTATAGATTATGATGAGATCTTTTCGCTAGTCGTCAAGTAGTCATTTATTCGGGTGGTGCTAGCATTGGCAGCCAGTTTTGACTTGGAGGTCGAGAAAATAGACATGAAGACGACATTCCTCTATGGTGATCTTGAGGAGGAGTTGTACATGGAGTTGCCAGAGGGATTCTGTGAGAAGGGCAAGTCACATTTGGTATGCCGGTTGAGAAATAGTTTGTATGGTCTAAAACAGGCTCCGTGGCAGTGGTACAAGAAGTTTGAGTCATTTATGGGAGAGCATGATTATGCACGAATGACATCGGACAACTGTGTATTTGTGAGGTACTTTGCCGAGGATAATTTCATCATTTTACTGCTCTATATTGATGATATGATACTGGTGGGTCAGAATGCTACTAAAATAGCGGAGTTGAAGCGCCAACTGGGTGCGACCTTCTCTATGAAGGATTTGGGCGCAGCGGAGACTATTCTTGGGATGTAGATCAGCTGTGAGAAAGAGAGAGTCCAAGCTGCTACACTTGTCCCAAAAGAAATATATTCACCGGATACTTCAACGTTTCGGGATGGACGGGTCGAAGAAAGTGATTAACCCCCGTGCGGGTCATTTTAAGTTCACTGAGGAGCAGTGTCCATCTACCGAGGACGAGAAGGAAGATATGGAGCGGATTCCATATGCCTCATATGTGGGGAGTCTTATGTATGCTATGGTGTGTACGATACCAGACATTGCTCACACAGTTGGCATAGTTAGTAGGTATACTTCTAATCCTGGAAGGGTACATTAGAGTGGGGTCAAGTAAATTCTACGATATCTTCGGGGCACTGCCGATTGGAGACTTTCTTTTGGCGGTGATGAGCTAAAGCTGGTTGGGTATACCGACACTGATATGGCTGGAGATATAGACACGAGAAGATCGACTTCGGGCTATGTGATGATGTTTGCTGGTGGAGCAGTATCGTGGCAGTCGTTGTTGCAAAAGTGTGTTGCCTTGTCGACGACAACGACATAGTACATGTCACGCCCCGATCTCCCGCAGGCTAATCGGCCGCCCCTGCTAGGCGGGAATCACCCTCGCCAGCGCTCCTGCGGGACGATCGCTTCGACCCATCCGGGCGTGATGCCGCACGAGCGTGATACACGCCTGTGCAAGGCCGTGGTTCATTGGCTGGCGGTAAGAGTTCTAAGCCACAGAGTCGCACAGATTGTCCGAGTACAGCAGAGTCATGAACGCATAGGCGATCGGTAACAAGTTCACTGAGTTGACAATATAGCGGAAGTATTAAAACACAAGTTGAAGTAAAGCAAGCTCTTTATTGATATAAACATGTGTTACAGGCGGCGTATAACCGAGATTATAATTCGCTCAAGCCTCTCTCTCTGAAACAGTAAAAGCTTGCCAAGTGGCTACAATTGTGGAATGATTGTACAGGCGATGTTCAGGCAAGTTCCAACATTATGTCTTGTATATGTGCTTCAGTTCCGGATGCACCGTTGCTTCGGAGTGTTCTCCACGCCTTAGCACGCACGAAAGAGGCATCCACACCGAACGAGGTTCTCCCGTACCCTGCATACAAACTGGTGGATTATCAGTACATTGAATGCACTGGTGGGGAAGCTACTCGCCCGCTTGACAAATCCAAACACGTAATACAGGTTCCGTGCACCAACTATTAAGTTGTCTTTCTAGTTGTCTTAGGATCAGTTTCATGCAAATATTGAATAGCCTAACGTGTCGGGCAGTGCGCCGTGCGACATGAGAGAAAACATGGCGAGACTTACCCACTTACCATTTTACCTTCCCTGTCCAAGGCAAACATTAACAATTTAAGCACGGGCATGTATAAGCATTCAGGGGCATTCATAATAATGAAAACCAAGCAATAGCATATGCAACATGAGAGTCGTTATGTCCAGATCGTTCAGTTGTTCATTTGTTGTGATACAATGACTCGCACGCGGATAGCCGCTAAGCGAGGATGACTTATCTATATGAACATGAGTCGCTGGCATAGCCATAAAGGACCAGTTTTGTAGTCTCAAGGTCGAGGATGAAGTGCAAGCAATAGAAACGATGGGCCTTGCACTTATTCCGTCGATACAGACGACTACCGTTGTAGTCTCAAGGTCGAGGATGAAGTGCAAGCAATGAACACGATGGGCATTGCACTTATCCCGCCGATACAGACGACTACCAGAAGTTCCGTCTAGACCGGGTCGGCCCCAGTGCCCCGGCGACCGGCCGCTGAACGAGATCCGAAGATCACCTTTTACAAGTTGTCCGCGACATGCAAGTCAGGGTCTCAGGTCAAGTACAGAAACAAGTTCGAGGCAGAATATATATATAAGAACAGGTCCGGCATGGAACGAGTTCGAAACAGAATATATATATATAACTTGTTGAGACATGATTCAGTAGTTTGCTCCTCGAGCTGTGATTCAGGGATTCATTCATTCAGGGTGCGGATTTCCCTGGTTCGGGAATTGCCTTGGTGACCTAACGGTCCCGGATGCTTGCAGGTTCATTCAGGCACGGAACGAATACGTAGTAGTCTTCCGGGGTTTGGATGAAAATATGGTAACATACAAGCAGACAAGCATACGTTTCTAAGAAACGTAAGCAGACACGTTGCTCGGACCCGAAGGTAAGCCGAGAGATAAAACCGTAAGGGACTTAGCATGCGAGGGTCTGAATATAGGCAGTATTTTAATTTCCATGTTCTAGCATAAGCAATACAAGTTGGGATTATTCCCTTAGTTAGGTGCTTTGGATTTATTAGCATGCATGGGCTGATTTACCTAGCGACTAGCATGTATCATTCCAGATTTTATGTGTGCTGGCTAAGCAAAGACAAGTTCACCATAGCCACCCACCTTAGCGATGATTCGCCTCGGTAGAGCGATACGTCAAGCGAGCCTCTGAAAGCCTAAGCTGAATTCCTGTAGGGACAAATCTGGATATCTTTTGCTTCTCGTTTGAGGCAAAGCGGGTCGGGACAGTTGTACTATTGTCGTTTCAAACGGCAGTCCGCTTGAGCGGAACGGGGTGTTACAGTACATTGCGACGACGGAGGCTTGCAAGGAGTTGATGTGGATGAAGAAGCTATTACAGAAAATTGGGCTAAAGCAAGAGCAGTATCATTTGCTTTGTGATAGTCATAGTGCTACTCACTTTGTGAAAACCCAGACATTTCATAGCCGGTCTAAGCACATTAATACCCGATATCATTGGATACGAGATGTGGTTGAAAAGAAGTAAGCGGTGCTTGAGAAGGTTTATACAGATGACAGTGGAGCAGACATGTTCACAAAAGTTCTACCAAAGAAAAGTTTGAGTACTGTAGGCGGATTGTCACGCCCCAGTCCCAAAATACGTAGGACTAGGTCACGTAACCATGCCAGGTGACCCGTATATATGGAAACTCCAATATATGGAAACCACATATACGTGTGTGCGCTGTATAATGAACAATAATTCATAAGTGGTAAAACTAATTACAAGTCATAGGGTAATATCTAAATCTCATCCACAGAGTCAAATATACATGAATAACTAATAACCAAGTACTAGATCTCAATATAAAGTAACTAGAGAAAGACAGTCGGATGGAAACAAATCCACTGCCGAAAAACAGAATATAAAAGGAACCAGATACACACCATATAAGAACAACATCTGACAATCACGAGGCTCGAAGAGAAGATCTCCTCGGAATATAAGTAGCCTGTCCGGATCTGTGCTCCTGCGAATACTCAAGAACATATACACCTGGCAGGGGACCAGGTCCTCAGAGGGACATAGCAAGATACATAAAAATAACATGCCATAAAGTAAATACTGAATAAATAAGGGGGTGTGCTAACCATCTAAGTGAATGTAATTTAAAGACCTGATAGTACGCATGGGAATGTGTAGGGTTGACATATGCTCACGTAATTCACCAATCGTCATGACCGGCTAGTATATGTGTCATATGCCCCCGGACACACGGGTAGCTCTGCAATCGACCATCTCCGAGGAGCATGGTACGAAGGATAAAACATCATGGAGGGGGTGTCCCATACGCCTACTAGTAATCTTTCTCGCCCAATGTAGATGTACAAATCGTGAAAACGACGTGGACATCTCATACTATGATGCAAGTCTCTATGAAATAAACAACTGAGCTAAATACCGCTACACGTGTTGCTCACACTGATGGCCAGTCGCGCATGAGGCACGCGTCCCTACATGTACTCACTCTGTGACGTGTAATGATACGTGTCAAGGCCTGGGAAGTTATATCAATAACTTCGCAACTTTAGGTGGGTCTACTAGACACTAGGTCAGACACAAGTCCTAACGTCAACGCCATCGTTGACTGCACCCGAGTTTTCTCGGACGCGCACATTTATATAATAAATAAACATGTAACTAACAATAACTGAATTTAAATAGTACAACAAGGCAAGGTATACTTGCCTGGCAGGAGAGCTGCAATATAATGTCCAGATGTCAAAAGCCAAAAGCCAGAACTATGGCCTCAGAATAAATATCTCCGGATACTGAAATAAACATCACTAACAGTCTCAGAAAATATCAAATAGCTAGAAACGCCTGTCCTTAAGTCCAATTTGGACATAGGGGCAAAAATGACAGTTTTCGGTCAAAGCGGGGTCCACATGTGGGCCCACTTTGCACCGAAAAATGTGTCAGGGTCAAAGGTCTCCAAATTCGCCAAACTTAGTGTCCACAAGTCCAGAACGTCGATACGAACCCAACGGAACTTCCAGAATTGGATTCCGGTGAGCCGGTCACAAAATCATCCGTCAATTGGAGCCGGTGGGGCCCACGATACGGGATTTTGTCAACGTTCTCAGAATTGAACCAAACTTGGCTCACAGGACCAGCGTATTTCTACGAGTCCGATGGCGCAAGTTTTGTTTCAATCCGACGTGTATACACAAAGTTGCAGCGTGTTCCAGAACTGACGGATACGGGGCGGTGTCGGCGGATACGCGTTGATTCCGGTGTGCACGCACATCCAAATCAACTTCTCCGAATTCCTACACGTCCGTATCAACGTCGCGCACGTTTTGGTAAAGACCGCATGCGACCAAGTCGTCCCGTTTGGCGGAGCGTACCCAGTTCCGGGGTGAATCGGGTCGTTGTTTTTCCTGTTTTTGGATCGCGTGCCGCGATCGCTACAGGACGCGATGCACCGAGCGGGTTGCACGGGCACCGAGAGGGTCACATAGCCTACGTGTCATAACTGACGGAATTGAAAACGGAAGTACGAGGAGGGAGAAAATAATACCTGAACAGGGCTCCAGAAACCGAATTCTTCGTGTCCTCGTGAGTCGTCTTGACACATGATTTGTGTCCTGGACGTGTCCGGGCCGTGTCCAGCTGCTGTACTGTGTCCTGGTCACTGTGTCCGGTCAGAGTTCAGCGGGGATTCGCCGAGGCTTCGCCGTGACGGCTCAGGGCGTCGCCGGAGGAAGACAAGTGGTGGTGATGGGTGGTGGACATGGTGGTTTGAGGTGCTGCTCGGGACCGTGGGGGAGGAAGTCAGGGAGGAGATCGGGGGGAGCTGGGGAGTCGTCAGGCGGAGGGTGGCTGGGTGCTGGCCGGACGGGGGAGTGGCCGAGGAGGTGGAGGATGTGGTGGAGGATGGTGGTGAGAGGAGGAGGAGGAGGAGCGGGTCAGGGGGGGTCGACTCCGGTCAGGGGCGGCGGAGGCGGGCTGAGAGAGGGGAGAGGGAAGCTAGGGCGGAGTGGTGGAGGAGGTGGAGGAGCGGCGGTGGGGGGGTTCTGATGGTGTGGCGGGTGGTGGCGGAGACGCGAGGGGTTGGTGGTTGTCACTACCCAATTCTAGAAAATAGAGTATTTTTTTATTATTTTTATTTGATAAATAGTGGTTTGTATTTAATTAATTATATTTACATTTATTTAGTGCTTATATTATTTTTTTTATGATTGTTTTAGGGTTTTGGCTAGCCTGGGCCCATGTCCGACCCTAGTGGACCCATGTCCGACCCAGCCCACACCCTTGTGAGAATTATTTTGGGGCTTAGATTTATTTATTATATTTTTAGAAGGTTAGTGGGAGAGATTTGGAGCTAGTTTGAGTGCTTTTGGAACCCGAAACCCAAAACCGAGTTACAGGAGGGCATTTTGGTCATTTGGACTTAGTGGAACCCCTTTATTAGCATGGCCGGCCCTATTTCCTACCCACATCCGACCAAACACAGCAGCAGCCCCCATTCCCTTTGTATTCTTCTTCTTCTTCTTCACTTCTTCTTCTTCTCCACTTCTTCTTTCTTCTTCCTTCTTCTTCAAAGTAAGTTCCTCTTCCATTTTTCTTCCTTCTTTCTTCCATTCCTTCTCCTTAAGCTAACCCTAACCTTACATTTTCTCTAACCTAGATGTGTGGAGCCTAGACTTTGTGTGGAGGCTAGTTTTGGTGGCTTGGAGCTTGAGGGAGGTGATTTCTAGGGGTTGTGAGACTTTGGCCTTGGGATTCCAACTCCCAAGAGGTAAAACCTAACTTTTCCATTCCTAATTATTTTTATGTAGTGTAATTAGTGTTGTAGAACCCTTCTAGACCCTAACCCTACCCGTAGGAGGAAGTTGGAACTAGTTTGGGTGAGTTTAGAGACTTTGACATTAGGTTTTGTGTCGAATTCGGGTGGAATCCGAATTTGGCCCAATTTTAGGTGATGTCCTAGGTTAGATGGACCTAGGTAGACGTTGTCGGGTGTCTAGAGGGTGAGTGTGTGTCTCCGTTCGGACACGGGAAGCCGCGTCGCGGAGAAACGGGCGTTTCGGGCGAAATTGGGGCTTTTCGTCGTCGCCGATTCTAAGTGCGTGCGCATTTCCACCACGGACCTAGAATCGACGCGGGAGCACATTTTCTAGGATCTAGACATCGTGTAGAACGCGTGGGTAAATTTTGGGCCGATTCCGAGTTCGTTTGGTGTGCGTTTCAGGAGGTTTTCCGAGCCGCGCACCACGTGTTCGTCGAAATGATCGAACGGCCATTTCGACTTGGTTTCCTCGTTTCGGGCTTGTGCGCGCGTTGGGTTAGTATCGGGGAGTGTGTGCTAGAGTTTTCGAGTTATATTTTATATATTTTAGGGTATTGGTGAGTGTCGGGATCGTTGGGCGTGAGTGGGGCGTGTGGTTTGGGTGTTGTTGTGTGTTGTGTTGTGTTAGTGTATATGTATATATATATATATATTTATATATATATGTATGTGTGTTTATGTATATTTATTTATATATATGTGTGTGTATTTAGATCTATGTGCTTGTGTGTGTATATGTCTATGTGTATATATATATGTATGTGTAAGTGTGCTTGTGTGTATATGTATATATATTTGAATGTGTGTGTATATATATATATATATCTTAGAGTGTGTGTGTATTGAGGTGTATATATATATTTTTATGTGTGCTTATATATATTAATATAGGTATATATATATATATATATATATATATATATATATATATATATATATATATATATATATATATATATATATATATATATATATAGCTATGTATATATTTGTGTGTGAGTGTGTGTATTAGTGTGTTTGTGAGTGTGTAGGTGTGTGTGTTAGTTAGTGTGTTAGATTATATATAAGTGTATATATATATAGATATATCTAGTTGTATATGTATATATATATATATATATATATATATATATATATATATATATATATATATAGAGTGATATATATATAAGTGTTTATGGTAGTGTGTGTGAGGAAGGGGGGGTTCCAGACTGCACAGGAGCAGCAGCTGCTGCCCCCAACAGCAGCAGCAACAAGGGGCAGCAGCAGCAGGTTCTGAAGCAACAGCAGCAGCAGTAGCAGTACATGCAGCAAGCAAGAGCAGCAGCAGCGTGTTGGCGAGGGATAGGTAATTGATAGGTAGATAGTTAGGTTTATAGATAATAGATATATCTATATAAATAGATAGATACATAACTAGTTAGATAGATAAGTTATTAGATAAATAGATAGTTAGATGGTTAGATTAATAGATAGATAGGTAGATAGATAGTTTTATCTATCTAAGAGATAGATATCTATATACCTATAGTTATATATATATAGATATCTTGATAGGTATATATATATATATGTTATGATTAGGTAAGGTAATGGGTAATGGGTATATATGTGTGGAAATATATGTATATAGGTAGATACCTATTTAGATATATATAAATATAGTAGATATCTATATTACCTAGCCTAGATTAATAACTAGGTGCATAATCAATAGCTAGATAGCTAGTTAGAGGGTTTTAGAGCGAAACCTCAATACCTTGAGATACCGAGGTATCTCGATACCTTGAGATATTCAAGGTATTGAGTTTCGAGCGGGGTATTTGAGCATTAGCCTAGGAAATGCTTTGTAGTGACTTTTATATGTTTATATATATATAATTACGCGTGCTAGCTTAGGTTTTAGCGGGTTTAGGCGGGGTGCGTGGCCTAGGGCGAGGTATCGGATATCGAGGGTATCCCGGTATCTCGATTAGGCGAGTTTGTGAGTTTAGTAGCTTGATGAGCTCGGTTTGACCTAGAATTTCAGGGGCACCCTAGTTTGACCTAACTTTGACCATAATTGTCCCCGTTGACCGTAAAAGTCAACATTTGACCTAGTTTTGACCTAGAGTTGACTTTTGGACCCCGGGTTAACTTTTTGACCCGAATTTCACCCGTTTGACCCGTTTGACCTAGAATAGCCCTAGAAGCCTGTTTTTAATTATTTTATATCAGTTTAAATGCTTAGAACCCTGTTTAATCCTTGCTTTTTGCATTAGGTCCCTACGACACCGGTCCGGATCTCGATCCTCATCAGTTGCTCAGGACATCAGGCGAGTACCTACCTCTGATAGTTTCCATTTCATGATAGCGTATATATCACTTGTTCTAGAACCGTAATACTTGATTCTGACACTTTATTACACGAGCTGGTACTAGTGGATCCCGTCATGAGATGCTATCCCCCTTACCGTGTTCAGCGGGTACTCTATCACGTATATTTCATCATGTGTGTCACGCCCCAGTCCCAAAATATCGAGGGACTAGACACGTGGCAATGGCCAGCAGCACACACCGATGGACAAACCCAATTTAATGGATCCATCGGGGCGTACTTAAGCTGTAATACAATAATAATGGTCTAGATATACTAATCTCATCCACAGAAATGAATACAACAATATCAGAATCATAAAGCAAGATCAATCTCAATATGATATAAACTCGGGAAAATAACCCGATAATGAGTCTGATACATCTGTCAAGATACAAGAATAAAGATAACCACAGCAAATACCGAGTATGGGGAAATCCTATACCCAGATGATACCCTCGGGGATCAATCGTCTACTGGATCTGGTACTACTCCAGTGTCTGCTCCTGCTCCATCTTCTGCTAATGCTCCTGTCCCGTGTAACTCGGGGTCGATCTCGTCTGCTAGTCCTGGGGACAAAGTCCGGTATCCAGGTCCTCAGGGGACATAACAAGGTACATAAATCGACATGCCAAAATGCAGTGTAATAGTAAATAAAATAAATAGGGTAAACTATATAACCATCTATGTGAAAATGTAATTTGAGAGCATCACTAAACTCAGGCTGAGACCACTACAAGCTCTGTGCCTTGGAGCCTGGTAGCAGTGTTTACTATGTATTTTACTATGTGTTTACTATGTGTTTACTATGTTTTATATATATATATAAACTCAGCCTGTAGCCTGTGTGTCTCTCCCCACCCAATGTAATCACACGTCTCATGTCCATGATGCACCATGTCCATGTCACGCACGATCATATCTAATGCAGCAAGTCATCTAATATCTATGAATATGATGTCTATGTCATAAAACATGTATCCTACACAGAATCACCATGAATATCTCAGGAAGATTCTGTCTCATGAATAGTGTCAAGTGTCCTGGGTTATAGTGTACTTGATAGGACAAATACGAGAATAAAGAGGGTCACAAATATCCATGTCTAGATGACAATACACAACTCCGCGTACGGTGTTGGCACCCGACTATAATCGGACGCTAAGTACGTCACACGGCCCTAGGTTAAGCATGCACAGCAATATAATAAAGCAAGGAAAATATATAATAATACTGCAGAGTTTGGCAAGGTACACTTGCTTGGGGTCCTGTTGCTGGTATGAATCAGAGTCCAAGTCACAGTCCAAATAGCCTATCTATTACAAATTTATCACGTCAAAAGATAATTTATTTTAATTTATTTAATTCTGGAATAATTACTCTAAAATCCTATTTTAATCTTATTATTCTGATTTTTATGTTAATTCCTAAATTTTGTCCAAAGAAACTAAATTTTATCAACTCGAGACTCATGGCACGCAAATCGAGGTGATCTGTTGACCAAAAAGTCATCCGACACAAACTCGACTTTCATGCATGATTTCCTGTAGATTTTAGCATCAAAAACATACTAAAATTTACGGCTCGTCCGAATTCAAATTCGTTTGGGAATTATGGCACATACAAATTTTGTATTGTGCACCGATGGTTAAATTCTAACCTAGAAGTTCTACAGAATTAAAAGTATATAAATACTTCAAATTAAATTCTGGAAAAAATATATGTCGATGATATCGACATTATATTTCCAAAACTTTAAACGGTTCTTGATTCTGATTCAGGGTTCTCCCGAAATTGCGAAAATATTGAAACACGTCTATTTTCGGACATGCTGTGCTCTACGAATTTTCTAGAATTTAATACTAATAATTTTGTAAAACAAATTATATAATCAGAAATCTAACCTCAATATCGTTCTAACGCAAGAAACTAGGCCTCGTTTGGAGTCCGGAGCTATGCGCAATGGCTTCTGGAAGATGAAGAAACCCTAGATGACAATTCTCCCAAATCTCTCTCTCTCTCTAAAATAATGAGATAATTAGGGTTATTATATTATATATATATATATAGATGTACCTGCGGCTGAATGGATATCTATAGGCTGACATGTGTCAGAATCTGATTGGATGATTTTATTTATATTATTTATTTTTGATTTGCCTTTATCAAAACATTATTTAAGTCGTTTTAAATCTAAATAACTCAAAATAAACATTAAAAATAATCATAAAAATCTGGAAAAATTACAGAAAATATATTTTGAACCAAAAAAACCTTAGAAAAATATTTGGGATAATTTTATGTTCATAGATTTCCTACTATAATTAGGAGAAGCTCTAAAAATTAGTTTTGCCATAAAACTAAAAATAAATACTAACATTATTCCACAAATTCTGAAATAATTCCAGAAAATATATAATAATATTATAAACCTTAGAAAATAACGTGGGTCCATTTATATTCCTGAGCTTGCACCATAAATTCTACAAGTCCTAAAAATTAGTTATTAGCCTAAATAACTCCCAATAAATAATAAAAATACTCAGAAAATTTCCAAAAACTTCTAGAAAATATATTTTATTATTTAGAACCTAAAATAAAAGTTTGGGATATTTTTAATTATATTTGAATCTAAAATAAATTCTTGAAAATTCTAGAAAAATACAGAAAATTGTGAAAAATCCAAATTAAAATTTTCTGAAAAATCAGGGGGTTACAATCTACCCAACTTATAAAAATTTCGTCCTCGAAATTAAAATTAAGCCATGGTAGAAGTCAAGGATGGTCTAAGATTTGTATTGGTTAAAATGCAAGGCTAGGTTTAACGGAGTGGACGATGTTGCACGTTGCACATTCCGAAAATCATGGGAGAAATTCACATGAGTGAAAATAGGTTTCTTCGTGTGTCATGTCCAATAGTGTGGACACCTAAATGCTCTTTTGCATAAAAGCACCCAACAATTGAAATATTGCACAAAGATAAAAATTGGAGGATGGGCATGTCTAGGACAAGGTATGGAATTTGTAGGAAGGCAGTGACTAGGGAAGTGCTCCAATTATCGAAGCAATGGTAAGGCGCGCCGAAGGATACCATGTTATAAAACTAAATGAAAAATATCGTGTTCTATTTCTAAGTGGATTCGAGCTAGCCTTAGTCTCACTATCTAAGCCAAGTAGGTCTACTTCTTAGGTGAGGGGGTTTCACAATCCAGCCAACTTAAGACAATGTCGTCCTCAAAATTAAAATAAGGCATAATTTGTTAATCTTTCGTGTACATAAGGCAAGTCAATCGCAATCTCCTTGCGACAATTAAAATCCTAATCATATCCATTGTAATCACTTCTAGGTTAAGATGACCACTGATCCAATCAAATTCAACCTATGGTTATCTCTTCTCGCTTTTTCAAATTATCCATATCCAAATTTAAATTAAATCCATATATCATCTTCAAGATTTAAATACGCATATCAATTTTACCTCACGATCTCCAATTATCATAATCTCCTCTAGAAGTAATTCGAGTCCATTATTATTCCTATTTTCACTTATAAGTTTTTGTATGCTTCAACTTCTTAAATTCCATTCACATCCTTAATATTTCAAATAGGTAGTCCAACCATCAAGTTTTTTATTTTAACTCAAATCATCAACTTGAAAAAAAAAATTAAAATGCAGTCCACCATTGTTCAAGTCTGAAATTTCATCTTTTTATCCTCTAAATTTCAAGTTGATGATTTTACCTTCATTGCTTAAATCATGTACTTAAGGTATAAATATTGGGTCCTCGATATCAATTCATTAATCCTCATCATCTTAGTCATTCTTCTAAAATTTTCAAAATTAAAATGGCTTGAACCTCTCCCAATTTAATCTTACTCGATCACAATCTAAAAGAAATTCCTCTCGAGTTGACAATGCACTACTACCCAACTTAGAATTTACCCATCTATCACATAAGGCTATATACCTTAAGAGAATATTCCTTAATATGTTTACTCATGTCATTCAATCCTCGAACTTCAATGCCGATCATATCATATATGATATGTCCTTAATTACGAAGAATAATCCTCAAGTATGTGATCGGCCTATGGGGTATATCTAGTATTCTCTGTGTATCAATTTATACCAAGCACGATGTTTCGTCTTTCCGAAATAAGGGAAGACGGAGACCAATAATAAAGAGTTCAAGGGCAGCGTAATAGAATAGAAGTATTGAGATCAAGGCGTTTAAAGAATTCAATTGGGAATTGTCAAAGCAGTTGTGGATTGAAATCCTATTTTGGTAATCCTTTGTTTGCATGCTCGTATTAGTACAGTTATGTAACCGATACGATCTGCTCAGACATATCTAGAGGGTAAGTACAGGCGTCTACTAGTCAACTATATTCTCAATCCACGTAAAGTAGTCGTGTGAAGAGCGAACCAAAATGCACTAAGGTTGATCAGACCATAATACATTGATTCTGAATAGACAATTGTATTAGTGGGGTTGATCAGGCCCCAATAACACATATGTCATGAACAAGCTTGATAAAGAATAAGCTTGCAAAAACTAGGCTATAATATAGCAGCATAAGTCAAGGTAGTACAAAAATTATAAGTACACTAGATGATGATGAAAGGAGGTACAAATTAATTCGAGTTCACAAACAGAAACAAAATAAGCAACAATAATAAAAGACTCTACAATCTCTACAGTTATCATACAACTCCTTGTCTATGTCGCTAGTCGACCAAATGGGGGCAAGGACCTCTAAATTCTATCGTCTGAATAAATACTGTCGTCTTATGCAAGTCTAAAGTTGTGTCATCCTAAGTCACTTCATCAATAGGGCTAGGTGGTACTATGTTGTGAGGCATACTACCCAACTTATAAGAATTAAACTAATACTGTGACAGTCTTAAGAGGGTCCTGCAAAATAACCTTGCACATCTAAATAAAACAGAACTCTTATTAGGGTCTCCTATGGTATTACGTAAGTAATGGTCATCTTAAGTCTTAATCATAGTGCTCATAGGTCATGTGTCAATAGTGAGAATGGACAGGTTACTAGTCTCAAGGGAAAGAAAAGATAACTTGTATCGAGGTAGGGTACTAATTACGCGGTTCAAAGCTAAGGGGTAATCATTAGGTCACCATCTATAAGATTAACTCAAACTGTCAAGTTCTAATTACCAATCACATAATAAAAAGTTTAGAGTAACAACCAAAATAAACAATAAGAGGCGCACGAAAATCAAGGCAGGATGTAAGTCAAGAAATTAATTCGAATCCGATATAGATGTCAAGAACGATTCAAGCAAGTGGATGAGATCCAAAAACTTATCCTATTCTTATTGCAGGCTTGCTCGGTTCCTAAGTTAAAACCGAACAATTTAGTCGTCGACCTGCATGGGCCACCACAAAAACTATGTCACGCCCCAGTCCCAAAATATCAAGGGACTAGACACGTGGCAATGGCCAGCAGCACACACCGATGGACAAACCCAATTTAATAGATCCATCGGGGCGTACTTAAGCTGTAATACAATAATAATGGTCTAGATATACTAATCTCATCCACAGAAATGAATACAACAATATCAGAATCATAAAGCAAGATCAATCTCAATATGATATAAACTCGGGAAAATAACCCGATAATGAGTCTGATACATCTGTCAAGATACAAGAATAAAGATAACCACAGCAAATACCGAGTATGGGGAAAGCCTATACCCAGATGATACCCTCGGGGATCAATCGTCTACTGGATCTGGTACTACTCCAGTGTCTGCTCCTGCTCCATCTTCTGCTAATGCTCCTGTCCCGTGTAACTCGGGGTCGATCTCGTCTGCTAGTCCTGGGGACAAAGTCCGGTATCCAGGTCCTCAGGGGACATAACAAGGTACATAAATCGACATGCCAAAATGCAGTGTAATAGTAAATAAAATAAATAGGGTAAACTATATAACCATCTATGTGAAAATGTAATTTGAGAGCATCACTAAACTCAGGCTGAGACCACTACAAGCTCTGTGTCTTGGAGCCGGTAGCAGTGTTTACTATGTATTTTACTATGTGTTTACTATGTGTTTACTATGTTTTATATATATATATAAACTCAGCCTGTAGCCTGTGTGTCTCTCCCCACCCAATGTAATCACACGTCTCATGTCCATGATGCACCATGTCCATGTCACGCACGATCATATCTAATGCAGCAAGTCATCTAATATCTATGAATATGATGTCTATGTCATAAAACATGTATCCTACACAGAATCACCATGAATATCTCAGGAAGATTCTGTCTCATGAATAGTGTCAAGTGTCCTGGGTTATAGTGTACTTGATAGGACAAATACGAGAATAAAGAGGGTCACAAATATCCATGTCTAGATGACAATACACAACTCCGCGTACGGTGTTGGCACCCGACTATAATCGGACGCTAAGTACGTCACACGGCCCTAGGTTAAGCATGCACAGCAATATAATAAAGCAAGGAAAATATATAACAATACTGCAGAGTTTGGCAAGGTATACTTGCCTGGGGTCCTGTTGCTGGTATGAATCAGAGTCCAAGTCACAGTCCAAATAGCCTATGTATTACAAATTTATCACGTCAAAAGATAATTTATTTTAATTTATTTAATTCTGGAATAATTACTCTAAAATCCTATTTTAATCTTATTATTCTGATTTTTATGTTAATTCCTAAATTTTGTCCAAAGAAACTAAATTTTATCAACTCGAGACTCATGGCACGCAAATCGAGGCGATCTGTTGACCAAAAAGTCAACCGACACAAACTCGACTTTCATGCATGATTTCCTGTAAATTTTAGCATCAAAAACATACTAAAATTTACGGCTCGTCCGAATTCAAATTCGTTTGGGAATTATGGCACATACAAATTTTGTATTGTGCACCGATGGTTAAATTCTAACCTAGAAGTTCTACAGAATTAACAGTATATAAATACTTCAAATTAAATTCTGGAAAAAATATATGTTGATGATCTCGACATTAGATTTCCAAAACTTTAAACGGTTCATGATTCTGATTCCGGGTTCTCCCGAAATTGCGAAAACATTAAAACACGTCTATTTTCGGACATGCTGTGCTCTACGAATTTTCCAGAATTTAATACTAATAATTTTGTAAAA
Organism: Iris macrosiphon; assembly: GCA_036927795.1. NCBI lineage: Eukaryota > Viridiplantae > Streptophyta > Magnoliopsida > Asparagales > Iridaceae > Iris > Iris macrosiphon. Next base: position 210,847,680 of record JAYESA010000007.1, read on the forward strand.
CAAGTTATATAATCAGAAAGCTAACCTCAATATCGTTCTAACGCAAGAAACTAGACCTCGTTTGGAGTCCGGAGCTATGCGCAATGGCTTCTGGAAGATGAAGAAACCCTAGATGACAATTCTCCCAAATCTCTCTCTCTCTCTAAAATAATGAGATAATTAGGGTTATTATATTATATATATATATATATAGATGTACCTGCGGCTGAATGGATATCTATAGGCTGACATGTGTCAGAATCTGATTGGATGATTTTATTTATATTATTTATTTTTGATTTGCCTTTATCAAAACATTATTTAAGTCATTTTAAATCTAAATAACTCAAAATAAACATTAAAAATAAACATAAAAATCTGGAAAAATTACAGAAAATATATTTTGAACCAAAAAAACCTTAGAAAAATATTTGGGATAATTTTATGTTCATAGATTTCCTACTATAATTAGGAGAAGCTCTAAAAATTAGTTTTGCCATAAAACTAAAAATAAATACTAACATTATTCCACAAATTCTGAAATAATTCCAAAAAATATATAATAATATTATAAACCTTAGAAAATAACGTGGGTCTATTTTATATTCCTGAGCTTGCACCATAAATTCTAGAAGTCCTAAAAATTAGTTATTAGCCTAAATAACTCCCAATAAATAATAAAAATACTCAGAAAATTCCCAAAAACTTCTAGAAAATATATTTTATTATTTAGAACCTAAAATAAAAGTTTGGGATATTTTTAATTATATTTGAATCTAAAATAAATTCTTGAAAATTCTAGAAAAATACAGAAAATTGTGAAAAATCCAAATTAAAATTTTCTGAAAAATCAGGGGGTTACAATGTGCTTCGGGTATTGATTCTTATGTGCTATCATGTGCTTATTGTGCTCTCGCCTTCGTGTGCGCGAGCTATTATCATGTACGTAGCGTGTTGTGGTTAGATCCAATGGTATTAGTGGGGGAGGGGAGTAGTGATTTGGTTATGTGATCAAAGCCAAACAGTATTCATGTGTATGTCGGTTATGCAACTCACGCATAACGGAGTTATCTTAGTGTTTTTCATGTGCAACCTAAGCCGATCACATAACGAACTTGTGCTCAAGGCACTTAGCTAGTATTCATGTTTCTCACCTGCAGTTACTTTTCTACTACTTGTATTGTTCTCCAGTTTACATTGCAGCTACTTATTGTGCTCCAGCATATATTTATTTCCTGTGCATCTTGATTACTTTTCTATTGCTCGTCATATACACCTTACCATGTATTTGGAGTTGCTTTCAGAGTTATGTACTTCGCTCCAGTCCTGACTGGGCATTTTTTTTCCAGAGGATCCTGAGGACTATTGCCCTACGTTCTACGGGCCTGGTATTGACGACTATTGTGACCCCGAGGAGGAGTGCGCCGAGGAGACGCCGATAGCACCCTAGTTAGCTAGGTGGGTTTCCTGGGTTGTTCCCAGTGTTTTATTTTGGATGACTGTACTTATTCTTTTGATGCTGTGATGTTGTAGCTATTTTGGCTTGGACTGTATTATTTTGGATTGTCTTGCTCTCTTGGTTCTGTTTCCTTGTTTATATCATATCGTGCTTTATTTCTTTCCCTAGATTTTGTGATTGAGAGTTCATATATATATATATTGCGTGGTTGCCTCCTTTGGGAGAGGATTTTATATATATATTGCGTGGTTTTGCCCTCCTTTTGGAGAGGTCATGCCGGATTTTTCAGTGAGATATAGATAGATATGGTTGACCTAGAACGGACCTTTACAGCATTCTACCGCCAATTCTGCGGCGTAGGCTGGACGTACCCACGGTTCATGCCCGATTTTCGGGTGCGGGTCGTGACAGTGGTGGAGCTCGGGGAGGAGGGGAGGTCGAGGCCGAGAGAGAGGGTGGAGGCGGTGGAGCTCGAGGGGTCGGGGGGGCGGAGCTCGCCGGCGGTCGCGGGGACGCACAGGCGGGGAGTGTAACGCCCCGCAACCGCTCGGAGCGTTACGCTGAGTCGGACTGAATGAATCGAATGCTGGTTACATTTGAAATGTCAGATTTCGGGAAGAAGGATTAATCGAGTTGGTTTCAATGTGCAGATGGCTAGCGGGTTCGATGGAATTCAGGTGTTCGTTCCGAACAGTACTGAATAGCTGAATGGAAACGATAATGCCGTCTTCCTTAGTCCGATCGGTCGGATGATTTGGAAAGCACGGCCTGCTCGCACGGTCATACCAGTTGAGTAGATCGCGCTTGCATCGGACCATGGGTTCAAGGGATTGGCCGTATCGGCAGGACAGAATGCCTAACGGATTCAAACATTGTGAGTGGGCTCTTTTCCTTCTCCTCTACTCCTTCATGCCTAATAATATGGAAAACACGTAAAGGCTTGAACACTTGGGCTAAAACATTGGGAAGCACTACACTGAGGCGTGCATGGAGTGTGCGTCGTTGGCTTGGTAGGATTGTGGCTTGAATGGTTTGCGCGTTGGATAGTTGGATACGATAGCTGGATTATTCATTTGAGGCGATCGGTTGGATTACTTGGGATTATGCTTGGACGGTTGGAAATATACAAGTTGGAATGATACAATTGTGGCAATGGGAATATGGGAATATCGGGATTTTGGCGAGCGAACGTGCATCCGTGCGCGTGTATCACAAGGATGCTTTGTCTTGCAAAGCAGGCAGTTGTGGTTCGAAACCGAACAACTGTATCGGCGAGGGCATTGTGTCGTTTGATGGGGCATCGTGCCACGAATGTGACATTGTGCCATTGAAACGGCATTTTGCCATGGGTTAGCTTTGAGCATAGGTGTTGCACCAATTTGGATTGTGTTGAGAAGAGGCTTCGTGCCTATGAAATACTTGATATTTTGATGCCTCGGGCTATGTTTTGAGGTCGAGATTTGGGTTCTTGGAAGGTCATGTTGGGAGAATGGTTATGGATGTGTTGGTTGGATTATTGGTGGAACGAGTCTAGGATCGCTTGGTGGGGCGAGAATGTTCGATCCTCTCGTCATACCTACGTATCTGCATAGTCACGGACAACCTGGGTGGCACAGGGTTTGGTTTCCTCGAACGGGTGCTCCGGGGCACCGGGACCGTTCGGCCATGGAGGAGACAATTGGGTAACGCGTCTTGGGCGCGGTGCCAGCGGTTGGATGCGATTCAGGTGGGTTAGCTACTTAGCGCTGTTTCGAATAGAACCGCATTTGATCTGTCCGATCAACGTCCTTTATGGCCTTTGGCCAGTGACTTCATATAAGAATAGATGTTGGCTTGCTTTACTTTGGTTGGTTTGTGCATCGTGTAGGCGCGACCACCTTGCCTCGGCAAGAGTGTGCACTCGAGAGTGGAATATATAAACTTTGGTTCTGGATGGATATTGAGGCGAGACTGATGGTTCGATATGTTATCGTGCAAGCGATGACATTGAGTTAGACGGGTCGGCTTTACATAAACTGCTTGTCGTTTGGTTTGAGAATGAATGCTTGCATGCTTAAACTGCTTTACTGCTTTCCTTAACATGTCATTCAAATGCCATGAAATGAATCTAGGATTCAAACTAGAAAGATCACCATATAACTGTTTGCATTCACTATTTTACTTAGTGTCGGCTTAGGCGAGTGGGTTACCCCGCTCACCAGTACGGTTGTGTACTGACCCACGTTTGTGGGCAATATTTCAGGTACGCAGGCATAGTGGCGCTGCTTGGATATACGGGACAAGATGTATGAACTGTAAGTACCTTTGTGGGCTAGAGAAAGAGCAAGAGTTATTGCATCGTCTCCGTGGCATCGCCTTTGTGGCATTGACTCGGGGCATCTCGTTTGGACCCTATCGTGAGCTTCGCTGCGTATACTCTGATTGTGTGCTTGGTACACAATACTTGACTTCCGCTGCAACTTGGTTGTTTCAATGATAACATTTGGTGTTTGTCAACATCGCCTTGTACGAGCGCAACTCCAGGCTCGTACGGCATCACGTCCCGATGAGAACGATTGTCCTGCGGGAGAGCTGTAAACGTGGTGATTCACGTTCAGCGGGGACTATCGAGCTTGCGGGAGATTGGGGCGTGACAAATTGGTATCAGAGCGCCCGGTTCATTTCTTCGGACTTGGTCCTTCGTTTCATCACAAACTCTAAATAGCTTCCGCGTGTCGTCTAGCTCTTGACTCTACTCGGTGCCGCATCGGATGTTTCATGCAATAAGTCTATTTATTGCTGGTTTTGGCTGCATTTTATTTCTTTGTTGGGTTGCCTTGGTTGGTTTTCGTAGGATCGCTTAGTCTCGTTAGGCGTTGTTGCATTCGTGCAGCAAGTTGGTTGGCGTTGTTGCATTTGTGCAACAAGTGTGGGCTTTTGTTGGGTTGGCTTGGCTTAGCGTTCTGGAGTTTCTGATTGCCTCAATGGATCAGTTGGTTGGCTAACGAGATTTGGTTATGCGGCATGTTTTGAGTAGAACATTCGAAGAGAATAGATCGTTGCACGAGTTGCTCGTCTAGCGACTGTGTTGGATAGAAGTTGGAATTTCGGCTGTGGCGCATCGGTTGAGCATGTTTGAGTTTGGCTTGAGAATATCAGAATAAGTCTGCACGAGTTGCTCGTACAGCAAATGTGTGGAACCATTGGGTATTGGGTTGGAATATTTGGAAGACAATCGTTGCGTGATTGCTCGTGTTACGAAGGTATCAGACGGCTTTGAGAATAGCTGGAAGTATTGTGAATGGGATATGGCACGAGTTGCATAGTGAGATTTATGGAAACAGTTGGATAATTCAAGCATTGCCTGAGTTTTTGTGTCAGACTTGAGTTGTAAAAGGCATGATCTCGCATAAGAGATGGTTCGAACGGATCTTGGATCAGTGCAAGGAATCGTAATGCGAGTAGCGACTCGATTCGGAGTGGTATATGGGATACCATATTTTGGAGCAAGGCACTGAAAATATTTTGGTTTGGACATCAAATGGAAATTTCCTGGACGGACTCGTGGAACGAGAATACAAGTTGGTTGGCGCACGTCGGTTGAGTTGGGAAGAATGAAAATGGAGCAAGCGAATATTGAGTTGAGTATATCGAAAATGGACTGGTGCAAATGGAAGTATCGTTGGACTTGAGAGTTGGACGAGATCGGAACGAACAGTTGGGATGCGCTTGAGCAAAGCGATGGGATTATCGAAATGATAGCGAGCACGGACTATGATTTTGGGCAACGCATTTGAGCTGTTGGTTGAGCAACGAAACACGAACTTGGTTTGGAGGGACAATGCGATTGATTCACCCAAACTTGTAAGATTTTGGATAGTGCTGTTCGAGAAGTCGACTCAGTTTAGCGGAAATAGAATTTTTGGGCAAGATGGTGCAACGATGATAGACGGATTCTCTGGAAAGACGTGGACGGATTGTGGCCACAACGGAAGGCAAAGATACTGGCGGACAGACGTTTGAAGATAGCTAAATGTGATAGCAACGTCGGAACAAATCACTGTACTGCTCGAGTAAGTTGGAAGTGCAAGGTGAAACATGGCAAACGGATGTGAATTGGAGCAAGTCTTGGGTTTTGAGAATCATTGCAATTTGTAGTGCGAGAATCGAATATGCAATTCGGAAATTTGATGGATTCAGGACAGAACGGCGGATTGATGGAGTAAGGTTTCAACGAGCGCGGTTCTCAAATTCGGAAACTTCGCTCGGATGAATGGTTGGATTTTGAGTCAGATTTTCAGATGAGATATAGCATGGTTTATAGTAACTGTCCATCGTGATGATTACAATTATCAAGCGTAGCTTCGGGACAGCTGACCCTAAGCGACCTTGCCCGCTGAATCGGATATGAATATGGTAGACCCATAGAACGACCCTTGAGGCGGCGTATTTGGGAATGCGTCGAGGGCAGATGTGAGCAATGTGATTTGGCTTATTGACTGAGAGTTGGATTTGAGAGATCCTTGGGATAGCCTTCAGCTGAAGATACAGCCGGAAGATCGAAGCAATGGTGGAAGTAGCCTAGTCAACTGATGAGATTCAGAGTCGCAGATTTTTATCGATGTCATCGCCTCTGACTCATCGTGCCCTGGAAGGGAATAGCATTCATATGAATTGACGACTGTGAAACTAGCTCGTGAAGTTAAAGCAGCGGCTCGTTCAAGATCAAATTCTTGCGAATACTGGAAGGGACAGATTTGCTTCAGATTTACAAGATGTCTCGAAACTTAGTCTGGGAAGCGTGCTCATTCGGAAGGCGAAGGTGATATTCTATGCTTCGAGGCAGTGGAAGCAGTGCAAAGAACTATTTCATGCGCAACCTAAGAATTGTGGCGAGTGTGTCCACGTTGAAATCGTGGCGACACAAATTCCTTTGGCGTGGCGGCGAGATCTTCGTGGATCACACGAACCTCAATATAGATGTTCACCCTGTGAGATATTGAGATGGCAGAAATGTGTTGGACTGAGCTGATCTAGGCAAGTTGATATTTGGGTAAGTCGCATAGCTGGGGTAGATCAGTTGTGAGAATCGTTCGGTGCACGAGATAATATTTGGAGATGTTGCTAGTACTGATTTCAGAAATTGTGGGATGGATTGAGCTGGAACGCGAACTCATTGAGTCGGTGGAAAATCTGCATAATGGAGAATAGTTCTCGAGCGAATGTGTTGGAATGGAAATCGGGATTTGGTTCGATTGGGAGCAAAGCAAATGGACGCCTCGAACATAAAGATACCCTTGTAACTTGTTCAAATTTGCTATCGCAAAGCTCGGCTGAAATGCATGTATTTTAGGGACGCCTTAAATATATGTACGATCCAAAACTAAGCGATACGAGAAATTCGGGTTGAGCTGCAAGGAGGATGTGGGAATTCGTGAAATTTATTCGAGCGTTCAGCGGAACGAGATGTTGTGTCAGAAATAGTGAATATGAGAGCTGTGTAGAGCAGATCTATGGAATTGGATTGTGGCATGCAAGTGAGGAATGAGTACCAGCACGGTTCGTGGACGAACCTGATTCTAAGTGGTATATTATGTAACGCCCCGCAACCGCTCGGAGCGTTACGCTGAGTCGGACTGAATGAATCGAATGCTGGTTACATTTGAAATGTCAGATTTCGGGAAGAAGGATTAATCGAGTTGGTTTCAATGTGCAGATGGCTAGCGGGTTCGATGGAAATCAGGTGTTCGTTCCGAACAGTACTGAATAGCTGAATGGAAACGATAATGCCGTCTTCCTTAGTCCGATCGGTCGGATGATTTGGAAAGCACGGCCTGCTCGCACGGTCATACCAGTTGAGTAGATCGCGCTTGCATCGGACCACGGGTTCAAGGGATTGGCCGTATCGGCAGGACAGAATGCCTAACGGATTCAAACATTGTGAGTGGGCTCTTTTCCTTCTCCTCTACTCCTTCATGCCTAATAATATGGAAAACACGTAAAGGCTTGAACACTTGGGCTGAAACATTGGGAAGCACTACACTGAGGCGTGCATGGAGTGTGCGTCGTTGGCTTGGTAGGATTGTGGCTTGAATGGTTTGCGCGTTGGATAGTTGGATACGATAGCTGGATTATTCATTTGAGGCGATCGGTTGGATTACTTGGGATTATGCTTGGACGGTTGGAAATATACAAGTTGGAATGATACAATTGTGGCAATGGGAATATGGGAATATCGGGATTTGGGCGAGCGAACGTGCATCCGTGCGCGTGTATCACAAGGATGCTTTGTCTTACAAAGCAGGCAGTTGTGGTTCGAAACCGAACAACTGTATCGGCGAGGGCATTGTGTCGTTTGATGGGGCATCGTGCCACGAATGTGACATTGTGCCATTGAAACGGCATTTTGCCATGGGTTAGCTTTGAGCATAGGTGTTGCACCAATTTGGATTGTGTTGAGAAGAGGCTTCGTGCCTATGAAACACTTGATATTTTGATGCCTCGGACTATGTTTTGAGGTCGAGATTTGGGTTCTTGGAAGGTCATGTTGGGAGAATGGTTATGGATGTGTTGGTTGGATTATTGGTGGAACGAGTCTAGGATCGCTTGGTGGGGCGAGAATGTTCGATCCTCTCGTCATACCTACGTGTCTGCATAGTCACGGACAACCTGGGTGGCACAGGGTTTGGTTTCCTCGAACGGGTGCTCCGGGGCACCGGGACCGTTCGGCCATGGAGGAGACAATTGGGTAACGTGTCTTGGGCGCGGTGCCAGCGGTTGGATGCGATTCAGGTGGGTTAGCTACTTAGCGCTGTTTCGAATAGAACCACATTTGATCTGTCCGATCAACGTCCTTTATGGCCTTTGGCCAGTGACTTCATATAAGAATAGATGTTGGCTTGCTTTACTTTGGTTGGTTTGTGCATCGTGTAGGCGCGACCACCTTGCCTCGGCAAGAGTGTGCACTCGAGAGTGGAATATATAAACTTTGGTTCTGGATGGATATTGAGGCGAGACTGATGGTTCGATATGTTATCGTGCAAGCGATGACATTGAGTTAGACGGGTCGGCTTTACATAAACTGCTTGTCGTTTGGTTTGAGAATGAATGCTTGCATGCTTAAACTGCTTTACTGCTTTCCTTAACATGTCATTCAAATGCCATGAAATGAATCTAGGATTCAAACTAGAAAGATCACCATATAACTGTTTGCATTCACTATTTTACTTAGTGTCGGCTTAGGCGAGTGGGTTACCCCGCTCACCAGTACGGTTGTGTACTGACCCACGTTTGTGGGCAATATTTCAGGTACGCAGGCGTAGTGGCGCTGCTTGGATATACGGGACAAGATGTATGAACTGTAAGTACCTTTGTGGGCTAGAGAAAGAGCAAGAGTTATTGCATCGTCTCCGTGGCATCGCCTTTGTGGCATTGACTCGGGGCATCTCGTTTGGACCCTATCGTGAGCTTCGCTGCGTATACTCTGATTGTGTGCTTGGTACACAATACTTGACTTCCGCTGCAACTTGGTTGTTTCAATGATAACATTTGGTGTTTGTCAACATCGCCTTGTACGAGCGCAACTCCAGGCTCGTACGGCATCACGTCCCGATGAGAACGATTGTCCTGCGGGAGAGCTGTAAACGTGGTGATTCACGTTCAGCGGGGACTATCGAGCTTGCGGAAGATTGGGGCGTGACAGGGAGGAGGAGGAGAATAGGAGGAGGAGAGATGGAAGGTCGGGGGAGAGGGAGCGGGGAAGAGGGCCATCGGGAGGGGTGGCTCCGGCGGGCGGGGGTGGCTCCGGCGGGGAGCTCGCCGCCGGCGGGGGGGGGGGGGGGTGCGGCTGCGGGCTGAGGGGGGGATTGGTTAGGGTTTTCTTTTTATTTTCTTTTTCTTTTCTTTTATAGAAAAATATATTATTTAAAAATGTAAAAATATCTATAGATATTTTTAGGATATTTTGGGATATTTTCGGGATCTTTTCGGGTGGGTCCCGTCTCCCAATGGACGGTGCAGGTTCACCGGCCAGTGAGGGGGTGACACCTCGCACTGCAATTTGCAGGAAAGTCCCTGTAATTTCTTAAATTACGTAAAGTCCTAGTTTTGGGAAATTGCACAATTACGAAATTGTCTGAAAAAACACCCGTTTCCGAAAAATACTAAAATTTACAGAATTGAGGGAATTTGCTGTGCGAGGGTCCCGAGGGGGGGGTGGGGGTGAGTCTGGGCAGGGGTTGGGCCTGGTTTCGGGGTGATACGGGCCATCGTATTTATTTAATTAAATAAATACTGCGCACGGTGTTCTCTAATTATTTAGAGGCAGGTAGGGTCATAATTTTTCTACGGTGTCAATACACTAAATGTAGTATACTCAGTGTAGAAAAATAACATATTTTTGTCTGGGCAAAACAGGTGCATGTTAGGCCTCAAATCTCTATTGGAACAGGGATGGGTACAGGTCTAGGAGTTTAAATACGAACGTTTTGTAACGATAATTGTGCGTCTCATACGAGGCTCAAAACTGAGTATCTGGGAGTTGCACAAAGTGCAGGATAGTAGGCTGGCATGTCTAGGAGAGGTATGCGAACTTTGTTCGGGGATAACAGTCAAGGTAAAGCTCCAAATAATTAGGTGACGGACAGGTACACAAGTCAATAGGATATGTAAGCAAAATAAATTAAAATATTGCAACAAATCCTAAATTGTGAAAAATATTCCTAAAATACTGGAATCTGGTCGAGGGGGTTTACAATCTACCAAACTTATAAAAATTTTGTCCTCGAAATTAAAACTAAGCCATGGTAGAAGGGAAGGACGGCATAAGATATAATTTAACAAAGTAATTTATATCTTGGGTTAAGAATAGGTTCGAAGACGTTTACGCATGTCGTACTCGCGCTTCCAAGTTTATTTTCCTGGTGCGCTATGCTTCCATGCCACGCGGACCGAGGGAATAGACTGGTTCTTCAATACTTTTTCTCGATGGTCAAGGGTTCCTGCGGGTTGCTCTTGATATGACAGGTCTCGGCCTAATGGTGATATCCTCAAAAAGACATGATCGTCCTCTTTGAATTTCCAAGGGACGATGATGACGGTCTGTCTACTGCTTCTGTCTGTCTTGTACTGCTTGCCAGTATCCTTGTATTTACTTAACTGTCTCTTCGGTGTTGACCACCAACTCTGGTCACGCGAATCCTTGTCTGGTATAATGCTAACTGGTATGCCGTACAATCTTACGATTTGCCTCAAATAAGTAATGATTCCATAGCTAGAGCTTCTGCAGACTGGCTAACTCTATAGGTAAGAAAAGTGCTGACTTGGTGGGTCAGTCCATAGGAATTCTTGATCCTTATAAGTCAACCTAGTCATATGTGTTGCTATCCATTCAGGAGTCAATCAATTGTTCCTCCAGGTGAAATCCTTTTAGACTCCTGTCAGCAAAATGATACATTCCTTTGTAACACTTGAGTTCTGAACTTGACCCAAGTTACGAGGCAAAAATAAAAATCTTATGCTGTCATAGTGATGCACGTATCAGGAAAGTAGGTAGGTAGCGAAGGTCATTCGTAAAGATAGCACCTTATTAAACTGCAATCTAATCTAATAATAGGGTTTGGTAATACCCAAGAAACAAACAGAAATGGCTACAAAACAATACACTTCTCGTATTTATACTAAGCACGAGGTTTCGTCTTTCCGAAATAAGGGAAGACGGAAAACAGTATTCAAGAGTTCAAGGGGGAGGTAATAGATTAGTAGTGTGAGGATCAAGGCGTTTAAAGAATTCAACGGGAATTGTCAAAGCAGTTGTGGATTTGAGATGTTATTTTGGTAATCCCTATTCACATATTCGGATCAGCACAGTTATGTTGCTGATACGATATGCTCAGGCATATCTAACGGACAAGTACATCTATCTACTAATCACTATATATCTCAATCCACGTAAAGTAGTTATGCGAAGGTCGAACCAAGTGCACTAGGGTTGATCAGACCGTAATACACTGATTCTGAAATGTATTAGTGTAGTACTCCAATAATACATCTCTCAAGAATAAGCTTGATAAAGAATAAGCTTGCGAAAATAGGCTATAATAGCGGCATAAGTCAAGGTAGTATGGTAAATATAAGTACGCTAGATTATGATGTGAGAAATACAAAATAATTCATATTCACAAAAAGACAAATCTCTACAATCTCTATAATTTACATTCTAACTTCTTCCTAAGTTGCTAGTTGACCCAAAAGAGGTATGGCCTTCTAAGTTCTACAATCTTAATATACATAATAGGTTGTCTGTCTAAAACAGAGATTTTAAGAAAGTCCGCGTAAAGTAGGGGTTCGAGGTTGTCTGCGTAATGCAGAGGTAAGATAATTTGGCGTAAGGTATAAATCCGAAACTGTCTGCGTAAAACAGAATTTCAAATTGTCTAGCGTATGGCAGGGATCCAAAGTAGTTTGGCATAAATCAGGGATTCAGACTATCGGCGTAAAACAGGTTTCAGGGTTATCCGCGTAAAACAGAGAAGCGTAAGGTAGAGCTTCAGAGCTGTCCGCGTATAAAGTCTGCGCGTGGAAGATTGCTATTCTTCCTGCGTAAGGTCTGCGCAGAAATCTGCGTAAAAGTCTGCGGGTAAAGTATTGCCTAAAGGTTGCGTAAAAATCTGCCAGCGTAAAAAGTCTAGCATACGTTACAGCATAAAGTTGTACAAGAAACTCATGAGTTTGTCAGTCAAGTTAATGAATCCTGTCATCTGACAAAAGTACTTGCACAACGATCGAGTGGATGGTTTGATGATGGTTTGCACGGAGATCTAGGTTGTCGTTTAGGGACGTATTGGATATAAGTCAATTTACGCTCGAGGTGAGACAAAACCAGATGTCCCGTCAAAAGCTGTTTCTTTTTACACAGGGCTCGAGGCGTATCTCTGTACAGGATTTGGTCGTGTCTGGGGAAAGCTAAGGCTGTAACAAATACGCTAACATCCTATTCTTATGTTATGCCTAAACAGGTTACTCTACGCTGGTTATCTATGAATCATCATGTTTGCGCAGGGCAGTTACCTACGTGGCTGGCATGATGCGTCATACGCAGGATAAGGAAGACTAAGGGCGGCGTAAAGGGGACAAGCTTCTACATGATTTGGCTTTTACGCCAACTAGGCAGTGGTTTGGCTTTACGTCAACAACGGTCAAATGGGTTTTACGCCAACAACGGTAAAGGGTCTCTGGCGTAAAACTGGGTTTATCTAATATAGGATGAGGTTTCTGTCATAATATTCCTCCTTAGATTTCTATGGGTTCCTCAAGGCTAGGGTCAATACTATGGTCAATCTCTAATAATCCTATCTCTAACTAATCCTAGTAGTGTTCATACTATACTCAAGTCATATATAAATACGCCAAGGGATAATGAAAAGTAAATCGATAGGTAAGCGACGCTAGGGTTTATTAGGTAATAAGGAAGGCTAGGGTTTATTTAGGAAATCAGGAAGGCTAGGGTTTATTTAGTAATCCGAACTTAAGGATATGTCAAAGCCCTAGTGGTATTCTTATTAGGAATGCTACCTTAATTATCATCCTATCAACAGGGATTCCTATATTCTAGCAGAGACTATACTAAAAGAATTATCAGGGAAGTACACGAATCAAGCAGGATACAATTATGTAAGTAGGACAGACTGGAAGGAAGATAAGTCATAGTCAATTTGGATGAGATTCTATATTCTAATCCTAGGTGCAGGCTTGCTCGGTACAGTAACGTAACCGAGACAATATGCTCTGACCTGCATGGGCCACCACTAAAAACATGTCACGCCCCAGTCCCAAAATACGTAGGACTAGGTCACGTAACCATGCCAGCTGACCCGTATATATGGAAACTCCAATATATGGAAACCACATATACGTGCGTGCGCTGTATAATGAACAATAATTCATAAGTGGTAAAACTAATTACAAGTCATAGGGTAATATCTAAATCTCATCCACAGAGTCAAATATACATGAATAACTAATAACCAAGTACTAGATCTCAATATAAAGTAACTAGAGAAAGACAGTCGGATGGAAACAAATCCACTGCCGAAAAACAGAATATAAAAGGAACCAGATACACACCATATAAGAACAACATCTGACAATCACGAGGCTCGAAGAGAAGATCTCCTCGGAATATAAGTAGCCTGTCCGGATCTGTGCTCCTGCGAATACTCAAGAACATATACACCTGGCAGGGGACCAGGTCCTCAGAGGGACATAGCAAGATACATAAAAATAACATGCCATAAAGTAAATACTGAATAAATAAGGGGGTGTGCTAACCATCTAAGTGAATGCAATTTAAAGACCTGATAGTACGCATGGGAATGTGTAGGCTTGACATATGCTGACGTAATTCACCAATCGTCATGACCGGCTAGTATATGTGTCATATGCCCCCGGACACACGGGTAGCTCTGCAATCGACCATCTCCGAGGAGCATGGTACGAAGGATAAAACATCATGGAGGGGGTGTCCCATACGCCTACTAGTAATCTTTCCCGCCCAATGTAGATGTACAAATCGTGAAAACAACGTGGACATCTCATACTATGATGCAAGTCTCTATGAAATAAATAACTGAGCTAAATACCGCTACACGTGTTGCTCACACTGATGGCCAGTCGCGCATGAGGCACGCGTCCCTACATGTACTCATTCTGTGACGTGTAATGATACGTGTCAAGGCCTGGAAAGTTATATCAATAACTTTGCAACTTTAGGTGGGTCTACTAGACACTAGGTCAGACACAAGTCCTAACGTCAACGCCATCGTTGACTGCACCCGAGTTTTCTCGGACGCGCACATTTATATAATAAATAAACATGTAACTAACAATAACTGAATTTAAACAGTACAACAAGGCAAGGTATACTTGCCTGGCAGGAGAGCTGCAATATAATATCCAGATGTCAAAAGCCAAAAGCCAGAACTATGGCCTCAGAATAAATGTCTCCGGATACTGAAATAAACATCACTAACAGTCTCAAAAAATATCAAATAGCTAGAAACGCCTGTCCTTAAGTCCAATTTGGACACAGGGGCAAAAATGACAGTTTTCGGTCAAAGCGGGGTCCATATGTGGGCCCACTTTGCACCGAAAAATGTGTCAGCGTCAAAGGTCTCCAAATTTGCCAAACTTAGTGTCCACAAGTCCAGAACGTCGATACGAACCCAACGGAACTTCCAGAATTGGATTCCGGTGAGCCGGTCACAAAATCACCCGTCAAGTGGAGCCGGTGGGGCCTACGATACGGGATTTTGTTAACGTTCTCAGAATTGAACCAAACTTGGCTCACAGGACCAACGTATTGCTACGAGTCCGATGGCGCAAGTTTCGTTTCAATCCGACGTGTATACACAAAGTTGCAGCGTGTTCCAGAACTGACGGATACGGGACGGTGTCGGCGGATACGCGTTGATTCCGGTGTGCACGCACATCCAAATCAACTTCTCCGAATTCCTACACGTCCGTATCAACGTCGCGCACGTTTTGGTAAAGACCGCGTGCGACCAAGTCATCCCGTTTGGCGGGGCGTACCCAGTTCCGGGGTGAATCGGGTCGTTGTTTTTCCTGTTTTTGGATCGCGTGCCGCGATCGCTACAGGACGCGATGCACCGAGCGGGTTGCACGGGCACCGAGAGGGTCACATAGCCTACGTGTCATAACTGACGGAATTGAAAACGGAAGTACAAGGAGGGAGAAAATGATACCTGAACAGGGCTCCAGAAACCGAATTCTTCGTGTCCTCGTGAGTCGTCTTGACACATGATTTGTGTCCTGGACGTGTCCGGGCCGTGTCCAGCTGCTGTACTGTGTCCTGGTCACTGTGTCCGGTCAGAGTTCAGCGGGGACTCGCCGAGGCTTCGCCGTGACGGCTCAGGACGTCGCCGGAGGAAGACAAGTGGTGGTGATGGGTGGTGGACATGGTGGTTTGAGGTGCTGCTCGGGACCGTGGGGGAGGAAGTCAGGGAGGAGATCGGGGGGAGCTGGGGAGTCGTCAGGCGGAGGGTGGCTGGGTGCTGGCCGGACGGGGGAGTGGCCGAGGAGGTGGAGGATGTGGTGGAGGATGGTGGTGAGAGGAGGAGGAGGAGGAGCGGGTCAGGGGGGGTCGACTCTACCCAGGGGCGGCGGAGGCGGGCTGAGAGAGGGGAGAGGGAAGCTAGGGCGGAGTGGAGGAGGAGGTGGAGGAGCGGCGGCGGGGGGGTTCTGATGGTGTGGCGGTGGTGGCGGAGACGCGAGGGGTTGGTGGTGGAGCTCGGGGAGGAGGGGAGGTCGAGGCCGAGAGAGAGGGTGGAGGCGGTGGAGCTCGAGGGGTCGGGGGGGCGGAGCTCGCCGGCGGTCGCAGGGACGCACAGGCGGGGAGGAGGAGGAGAATAGGAGGAGGAGAGATGGAAGGTCGGGGGAGAGGGAGCGGGGAAGAGGGCCATCG
This sequence comes from Iris macrosiphon, assembly GCA_036927795.1. Classification (NCBI taxonomy): domain Eukaryota; kingdom Viridiplantae; phylum Streptophyta; class Magnoliopsida; order Asparagales; family Iridaceae; genus Iris; species Iris macrosiphon. The sequence continues at coordinate 210,863,576 of JAYESA010000007.1, forward strand.
GGAGGGGTGGCTCCGGCGGGCGGGGGTGGCTCCGGCGGGGAGCTCGCCGCCGGCGGGGGGGGGGGGGTGCGGCTGCTGGCTGAGGGGGGATTGGTTAGGGTTTTCTTTTTATTTTCTTTTTCTTTTCTTTTATAGAAAAATATATTATTTAAAAATGTAAAAATATCTATAGATATTTTTAGGATATTTTGGGATATTTTCGGGATCTTTTCGGGATCTTTTCGGGTGGATCCCGTCTCCCAATGGACGGTGCAGGTTCACCGGCCAGTGAGGGGGTGACACCTCGTACTGCGATTTACAGGAAAGTCCCTGTAATTTCTTAAATTACGTAAAGTCCTAGTTTTGGAAAATTGCGCAATTACGAAATTGTCTGAAAAAACACCCGATTCCAAAAAATACTAAAATTTACAGAATTGAGAGAATTTGCTGTGCGAGGGTCCCGAGGGGGGGTGGGGGTGAGTCTGGGCAGGGGTTGGGCCTGGTTTCGGGGTGATACGGGCCATCGTATTTATTTAATTAAATAAATACTGCGCACGGTGTTCTCTAATTATTTAGAGGCAGGTAGGATCATAATTTTTCTACGGTGTCAATACACTAAATGTAGTATACTCAGTGTAGAAAAATAACGTATTTTTGTCTGGGCAAAACAGGTGCATGTTGGGCCTCAAATCTCTATTGGAACAGGGATGGGTACAGGTCTAGGAGTTTAAATACGAACGTTTTGTAACGATAATTGTGCGTCTCATACGAGGCTCAAAACTGAGTATCTGGGAGTTGCACAAAGTGCAGGATAGTAGGCTGGCATGTCTAGGAGAGGTATGCGAACTTTGTTCGGGGATAACAGTCAAGGTAAAGCTCCAAATAATTAGGTGACGGACAGGTACACAAGTCAATAGGATATGTAAGCAAAATAAATTAAAATATTGCAACAAATCCTAAATTGTGAAAAATATTCCTAAAATACTGGAATCTGGTCGAGGGGGTTTACACGGATCATCGGGATGACGACCCCCTCCACATAGTTGTGAAAGAAAAGATTTGTTGGAGTGGGTGGGTTCCCAACCTATGTGGAGAATACCGCGGAGTGCGACGAACGCCATCCGTGTGTCGAAAAAGCTCAGGAAGTGCATCGAGTGTCGTGTATTGGAACATTTATGGTAAGCAAATATTATATTGGATTTTTATCTTTGCCTTTAATTATATATTTATGATTGGATCTTTCATATATTAACTTTCCATATAATTGAATTTTTAATTTATGGCAAGTCAATTTATGATTTGATTTTCATTAAATATATGATTGAATGTAATTGGATTTCCATAAATATTTTTGGTTTCCATATATAGATTTCCATATGAAACCCTAATTCATGCAAGAGTTTATATAAAGGCTCATGCAATATACAAAAAAAAAGAGAGATGAGAAAAGGCAAGAGTGCCATTGCAACTTTGGAGAGGAGAAAGAAGGATTGTAGGTCGTTTCGGAGAAGGAGATCAATTTGGAATTTTTTTATATTCTTTTTTCTTCGTGGTTGTAATATATTTTTTGTTCCAAAGAGTTACGGTGATCCGTGTTAGATCGGTAGGAGCTTGTAGATGGTGTTTTCTCTTTATTCCATTAGTGGAGGTTCTTCAGGGTTAGACTCCAATCTTCCCGTGATTTTTTCTATCTGGATTTTTTACGTAAAAATCTATGTGTCTGCGATTTGTGTTTGATGTTTTTTGGTTTGTGCGTTTTGCTCGGTTCTCTTGCAGGTACTTTCTGATTTGGAGAACGATTTTCGCGTTTCGTTCCCAACACTAAGGACACTATTCAAAGTTTTTGTGACTGTCACTATTTTCTACCATATGACTGTTAAAGACTGGCAAACTTTTAACAATCCTTGATATTTATAACATTGTCAAAATTTTAATAGTTTTAAAATTTTTGCTAGTCCCAACTGCAGAAATGGTGACAATGACTAACATTAGGGTGGGCGGGGGTATGCAGAATACTATATAACAAAAAATTCTATATTCCTGAAAATCCAATTCCAGGTAACAAATTTTCTGAAAAACTATATTTCCATGTTTGATAACCTTAGGAAAAAACAATAAAAACCTAGAAATGAAAAAAAAAAATTAGAAAAAAATTTAAAAAAATGAAAAAAAGAAAAAAAATTAATTTTTTTTTGAAAAGGAATAAAATGTAAAAGGAAAAAAAATTGAAGAAATAAACAAAATAAACAAAAAAAAGAAAATTAATGAAAAAGGTGAAATGAAAAAAAAGTTGGGAAGAAATTGAAAAAAAAGGAGAAAAAATAAGAATTTTTTTGTCTTGGTAAATAAATTATATCCACCTATTCTTAAGGGTAGAATTTTTATATTTCGTGGGTAAATTATTTATTCGGATATTCATAGTTTTCAAAATTTTATTTTATAATCTAAAACAAACATACAAATAATTTATCTACTATAAATTTTGGTTATTTCTAAAGGCACATCAAAAGTTGCTCAGCATAGTCCATTATTTAGTGCTAATCCAGGTTGAAGCAACTTTTATTCAGGACAATCCAAAATTTACTATGGGCTGCCCACACCCTCCCCCTCTCTCCCACCAAAAATCCTAATCCTAACCCCAACTGCTGCCCCGTCGATCGACCCTCCCTTGATGTCTCTCGTGACCGCCTCTCCGTCGTCCGCACCGTAGTCGAACGCGAGCTCCTGCGTGCCGACGCCGTCGAGAGCCGGAGAGGGTGGAGGAGGAGGCAGAGGTAGGAGGAGGCGCTCACCAGCGCCAGCCCCGGTGGTCGAATCGAGCTCCGCGAGCGGCCTCCTCCGCAACAGCTGGCACTGCTCACTGTTGCTCTCGTCGTGCGTTGCTGCCCTCTCCGCCGCAGCTGATCTCGCCGCAGCAGCTGCTCTGCTGCTCGCGTACGTCGCTGCGCTACTCTGCTGCTCGTCGTCGAGGACTATCAAACAATTTGACAGTCCTAAGAAAACTGGACTGTCAAATCTTTCTATTAACTGTCCTAAAAAAAATTCTGGACAGCCACAAGTAAAAATTTTGATGACAAATTTATAAAAAAAAAAAACAATTTGACTTTACTGAACAACTGTCTTTAGAAATAACTTAATTTTTTTCTTAAAAAAAACAAAAAACACTCCGGTTACCAAACACCCCCTAAAGTGTTGGGTCATAAGTTTTGCAGATCCTCATTTCCCATTCCGAGCCCTACACGATACCTTTAGAGCTCAGCTCCCCCTTAGGTTCTCTCCTCCTCCCTTCCTCACGGCGACTGGCGAAGGCGACTGGTAATCTCTCTCCCTCTCTTCCCTTCGTTCTCTTTAGGTTTTTCATCTAAATTGAATTGTGAAGTTCCTCCGGTGCCGCCATGTATTTATATAAGTTTAGGGTCATGCAAAATTTCGTTGATTTGTTTATTTTTTGAGTGAGGAATCGGACACGGGCACCGGCGTGTCCTGTCTACATTTTTGGAGTGTCCATGTCCATGTCCATGTCCATGTCCTGTCTGACGAGTGCACGACAGCACACAGACACGAACGCGGTACCGGTGCTTGGAGTGTCCGTGCTTGCTGATTTGTTCTGATTTTTAATTTCGGTACTCTCCGATTGCTTCGGAATGTTTCTGACACCGATATTTATTTTCCCCGGTAGCATTCTTCTAGATCAGGGTTTGTGTCCATGCTTCCTAGGATGGCACTACAAATCTGAGTTGTGCTATGTGTTTGCTTTAACTATTGTGTGCACAATCACTAGAAATTTTATATTGTTTATTCATGCTATTGTTAAGAGTTAGGTTATAGTTGACTTTGTCCAATTGAATATGATGATACCTAAAGTGATGAAAAAGATGTTCCACTGTCACGAGACTCCCTCTTATATAGGGTCCGGCAGAAGCCTAGCCAGCTGGTCCCCCTGAAATTTAAAATCCTTTAGATATATAATCAATTGGACTTCATAAAATTTTGCATATGTGCTTCGCTCAAGTGGCAACGTTTAGGTCGATTGGACCTGGGCAGATAGTTATGCACAAATAATTATAGCAAGATTATGCTGCTGCCCTTGCCGCGAGCTCAAACACCCTCCTCACACACACCTTGCCTACCCCCCTTCCTCCTGTCAGAATCTCCCCCAACAAAGAGCAGTTGTTTTGCCTACGGCAACAACATTAGAAAAAAGCGACAACAATAGCTTAGCAGTGGCAGTGGTCCCCCGATCACCGCTGCCACAGTCAGGAGCCCCGCCTCCCTTGTATGACCACCCTGGACCTTCTGCCAAAGCCCCCTCCGCCAACTAGCTCGCCAGAGTACAATCTGAGAAGAAATATAGGAGGGAGGAGAAAATAGAGAGCATGCACATCAGGAAAATTCAGCGTTGAGAGATTGGCTTTGCACGAGCAGAACTCTGCAGTTACAGTTAAAAAAAATTTAATTCCTTTTAAAGATTTGAGCCTCTGCATTTTGCATCAATTAGCTAATTGTTTTCAAAACCTATTTGTTCTGTATGAAATTTAGTATGAAATAGTTGAGGTGTGTGCCGATACCGGAGTTGTTTAATTCTATTAATTAATTCCTGTAGCTTAAAAAAGTGTCTTGCATCAATGAGCTGATTTATTTCTACTTATTTTTAAACCTATTTTTTTGGTAGAAAATTTAGTATGAAATAGTTGATGTGTGCTGATCCCGGAAGTGTTATAATTCTATTAACTAATTTTTGTAGCTAAAATAAAATGTGTCTTGCATAAATTAGTTGATTTATTTCTAATAACTTTTAGACTTTTTCCCCCTTTTCTTTTGTTAATTTAGTATGAAATAGTTGAGGCGTGCCGACACCGGAACTGGCGAAACTGACCAATTCAGAAAACTGCAGGTTTTCATGGGTTTCGTGCAGAGAATTAGGTTTCATCTCCGTGAAGAAATCAGCTGTTCCTTGATGCATAGGAGAAGTTACAGCTCAAAAATAGACTGGAAGAAACTTCGGCCGATGATTCTTGAAAGAATAAACAACAGGGCAGGCTGCTACCCGTTGAAGAGCATGATCCCTGTGGCGAACGATGTCCTGAAGGCGAGAGGAGTACTGATGGAAGGCGTCTCCGCTCTCCTCAATGTCATTCCGGTCAAGGCGTGCAAGTAGGTCAAAAATGTCATTAATTTTATTCCCATATATCGCACACAAATATGTTGTTTGGGTCTCGATGTTATAGTAGCTGACATTGTTGTCCATTGTAAAATGCATATGTGATGGTATGTTAGCTATAAGGTGGAGGCTCGTATTTTTACGAGGAGAAAAATATCATTGATGGCTTATAGGGTTCCACAGGTGTAGGGAACAGATCGCGATACCTTTACATCCTTTGGTGTTTAGTTAGATACTTGGATATCAATTTCAGGTTCACAGAGAACTAGTAGCAGGGCTGTCCAAAATATTGTGAACCGTGTATATGCTCCTCTAGATATTCATTTTATATAGTTACTCTTTAGTTATAGACTCGCTACCTTAAGTAGCTTATGCTGGTTTTTGTTACATAATGTCAGCAGCCACTCTAAAATCTTTTATAGTTGTAACTTCTACTATTGTGATTTCTAGAATCTGGAATTACATCTTAATATTTTTTGTCGGCGCTTTAAAATGTCTATAATTACATGTTATGATAATATAGAACAACAAAGACAAAGCCTTTGTACTAAAATTTGGGGTCAACTAGTTGAGAATTTATTTCATAATGATCCGACAATGTTTTATGCTGGCTATCATCTAAAATGAATACAACCTTCATATGGCTTTGGGAACTGAAGTGGAATAATAAGACAATATTAACCTTGGCCAATTTATCTTATGGTAAAATCTGTGTCAAATTCTTTTTAAGTAATGTTTTACTCCCCTTGTTTCATTAAGTTTTTCTCCTTCCTTAAGGATTGTCATAGTACTTGTCTTTCCTGATGTCCTTACAAGTTTGTTTTAAATATGTGCCTTACAAGTTTGTTTTAAATATGTAATGTTAGTACCATGTAATTAGCCTCTAAGGCAACAGATTTGCACACCAACCAATTCCTTGCTGGTACCTGACAATTATAGCATGGAAGAAGAATATGCATAACTTCCTATAGATACATCAAATTCTTGCTAGCGGTATGTTAGGAAGCAAAAAACTCACACATGCAGGTCTTAGACTCTAGACTCTGAGATTGTTGAGAAAGTGTCCTGTCACTTCCCAAATGGAGTTCTTACTATTCTATCTTTTGTATTCTATTCTTAGGAAGTACATAGATTCCAAAAGTAAGTGTTGTGTTTGTGTTATGTCATTTTTGACGCGTATAAAGCCCGACACAGATACTCTTAAATACACTAGGACACGCCAAAATTGTGTTGTGCCTGTATCAAGTCGTATTTGTGTCCGTGAAACATAGATCATATGCTCTTCCAAGAGGCAAGAAATTCTAGCACAAGTAAATACTTTCTCCAGTGCCCACCGTTTCTGTTACTGCTCTTTTCTTGCTGGCTTCAAGTATCTAGTCTACTTTGTGATTTCTGTCTCATTGCAAGTATTCATGTTTCGAATTCTTCAAGATGATCTTTGACTTATCCAGTGTAGTCAAAGGCGCGCCTCAGGCGCGCCTAAGGCGCGCCTTGCTCCTAGGCGCAGGGGGAGCGCCTCAGGGCACTCCAGGCGAGGCGCAATTCTTAAGGCGCACCTAAGGCGCGCCTAGGTGCGCCTTTTTCGAGCGCCTTGGAATAGCTAAGGCGCGCCTTGAAAATCTTGTGAAGAAATAACATGTTTAGACTATTTTTTTTAACTGTTGTACTGTTTTTAGACTGTTTTTTGAACTGATGTACTTTTTTTTATTGTTTTCTCTCTCACTCACTCAATTCAAAGTGATTGCAACCTAGACATGGGAGAATTTGAAGCACACATGTTTATCAATGTAGAAATCCGATGTGAATATATATATATATATATATATATATATATATAAATTTTTGCGCCTCGTGTCGCTCGGGCGCGCGCCCTAAGTGCGCCTTGCGCCCCGGGCGATTTGGACCCTTTGCGCCTTGAGTGCGCCTTGCGCCTTTGACTACCTTGGACTTATCTAAAGAAACCCTAGGATTTAGGAGGTCCTTGAAACACAAATAGTAAGTAGTAGATGTGTTCTACACCTTTTAAAGAAATATTAGCAAATAGTGAAACATGGTTTGTATTGTTATACTAAAGATAAGATGAAGACAAGTTTAAAGAGATGGACAAATTTAAACTACTTGTTTTGACTTCCGTTACGTTGGCTTGTGTATATTTGTAATTTGGCTATATGACGACGTCATCAGACTGTATCAACATATTACTGTAGCTATATGTGATGATGGAATCTCTTCACTACATCAAAATTACTACCATCCATACGGCTACCTGTTTTTACATATTTGCAAACCATTTTATTTTCTCATTTTTCCTTTTTTAGTAAATATTGAAACCTGATATAGCTTTAAGCTATACAGTGAAACTGAACTTATGCAATTATGTTTTTTTGAGATAAATGTATTTATGTTTTGCTTTAATTATTTTGTACTTGTGCCCCTGTTGATGTTTATTCAGTCATTCCATACTCTTCCAGGTGTTGTAATGAGGTATACATTGGGAAAGTTGGCCATAAGATCAAAACCTGCTATGGCTTCAAGCGCATCATCAAGGACCGGGAGCATCGATGGGTCAATGGCACTCTCAATGACATCTTGGTCCCTGTTGAAGCCTTTCATCTGCAGACCATGTTCCAGTCCACTATAAAACATGAACAGCGGTTCGACTTTGATCGTGTCCCTGCTGTTATCGAGCTCTGTTCTCAAGCTGGGGCCGACATATCAGAGACCTTATACAATCAACAGTCAGTACCAAATGGCACTCAAGATCTGAATCTACAGTTGGAACCTGACTCCCAACCCCAAATAGCTGGGCAAAGGCTTTATGGTTATGATGAACAAGTGGCTCTGATTGGTCAGCGAACTCTGGAAGCATGGGAGAGAGTAAGGCTTGGGGTTCAGAAGCTCTTGTTGGTATACGCGGCTAAAGTGTGTGAACATTGCTCAGAGGTTCACATTGGGCCCTCCGGCCATAAGGCCCGACTTTGTGGGGTCTTTAAGTATGAGGGATGGCGCGGCTCTCATTGGTGGAAGAAGGCAGGGGTGGACGATCTGGTGCATCCAAAGGTAGTCTGGCACAGGCGTCCGCAAGATCCACCAGTGCTCGAGGATAGTGGGCGGGGTTTCTACGGCCATGCACCTGCAGTTGTAGAGATTTGCATGCAGGCTGGCGCAAGGGTGCCGAAGAAGTACTTTACCATGATGAAACTACAGGGTTTAGCTCCCACTGCAGGTCATTGTCAGGAGGCTAATAGAGTTACTTGAATCCAATGATGCTGCTTTCAACAGTGTACTTACAATTGTGAGGATGGGAAGTTCAAATGTCAAATTGACATATCTCAAGGCAATGTAGATAAAAATCGACAGTCTGGCATGAAGAGGCGAAGATTTACTCGGAGTCGGGGCTGATCCGCTTTTCTCTTATGAAGATTTCTGGCATCTGCGAGAAGAGAGGGCTCACACAGAATGATGTATTTGCTTTTGTGATTGAGGGAAGAATTGCATGATATGGGAATAAATTTTGTAAGCTTATTATGCTAATTCTCTTTCATCGAAGAAACATTTGTTATGGCCTTGATACAAGTTCAGTTTTAGTATGTAGTTCCTGGAATATGTGGTGGCAGTGTTCAACATTATGCTACTGTGATTCACTGGCTGTATGCCCATAGAAGTATGTAAACTTTAGTTATATGTTCTATGTGAGTATATATTGTTGATGCAGTGTTTGTCTACCAACCTGAGACTGACACTGACCTAACAGTAACGATGGCTATAGTTGGGTGACATTAGAATAAATTTGCCTATATGTGTATATATATCATAAATAATCAACTTGTGAACGTTTACATGTTACATACATGATCCAACCCAACCCATATGTTGGGCTACTTTGGGATTTGTTGGGCTAGTTTGTCAGGTTCACCTTGACCCCAACGCGGATTCAAGTACATTAACCCATATGTTGTCCTCTCTATCCGTGTTGTTGAACTTGTGTACTTGTGCAAATTGCCATGGAGGCTTTTATAATGTCCAAGAATTTTTAAGATGGGTTACCAAAACTACCTTTAATTTATTACAATTTTAAAATTTATAGCTTTTCTTATAAATTAAGGATAACTTTGATAAGCCACTTTAATTTTTTTTGAACATTGTAAAAGCCACACTTAACATATTAATAAGGATAAGTTTTTAAGGTATTAGTTGATGGGTTAGACAAAAAAAGAAGCTTTTTAGAAACAATATTTATTTCTTGTACGATAAACATAGCAAGCTTATAAAAAAATTAGTGGTTGAGATACACATGTTGTTTGTGCAAACTATGTCGAGATCTTACATAGGATCGTCGGTAGGGAGCTTGAACCGTCAATCGACTAGAGGATGCAACGTAGTAGTGGTGCGAGACAACCTTCTCACCGTCTCCTTCATCCTCTCTTTGAACACCGCACATATGTAGGGGCCCGAAGAGACATGGTTATGATGATGGGCCCAAAGAGACATGGTTATGATGATTTTAGATTAGTACGAAAATTGATTTTAGATTGGAAAATGTTTATTTGCCCGTGGGTGGGATGGCCCGCCCGCCCGCCCGCATGGCACAATCCCAATGCGCCCCCCCCCCCCCCCCCCCCCCCACCTCCCGATTGATCTGCTAATGGGGTTACGCCACGTGACGGACGGGCAAATAAGCAACGTCCTTTTAGATTACTACAAAAAATTAAGTGATTAAATACATTTTTATTCATTAATAATTATATTTTTAGATAAGAAAGAATTATACCCAAAAAAATTAGTATATGTTATAGAATATATTATAGAATAAAGAAGAACGAGATAAGAAATGTAAGAAGAATAGTTTTTTTTTCATATTTAACACTTAACTAGAATGGTCCTTTTATAGGCTTACAATAGAATACCAAAGACCATAGGTTATAGAAGCCAAATACCATAAGTTAGGTTATAGAAACCAAAGGCCATAAGTTATGGAAGACCTTTGGACATCCATATTTACAACACTCCCCTTGGATGTCCAATATGTATGGGATAAGCCTCGTTAAAACCTTGCCAAGAAAAATTCAATGGGATAAAAACTTGGACGAAGAAAAAAGAGTACATATTCATATAAAATGCGTAAACATGATAAATTGTCTCGTTAAAACCTTGCCAAGAAAAATCCAGTGGGATAAAAACTTGATTGAAGAAAAAAGAGTACAGTGTGAGAATTAGTGACCATGCTGTAAACCCCCTGATTTTTCAGGAATTTTTTTAATGAATTTTCACAATTTTTCTGGATTTTTCTGGAATTTTAATCAAGATATTTTGAGATTTAATGATTTTTAAATGATGTTAAATAATATTAAAATATTATGAAAATAATATTTTATGGTGTAAAATAAAAAATTAGACATAGTGTAATTTTCCGGAAATTTATTAGACCCCGGGAGCATTTTTAAAGACCTAAAAACTAAGTTTAAAATAAACCACATCAAACCCTAGAAATAAATCCGATTTTGTGAACCAAACCAACCCGAACCGGACCCGGTTCAATTGAATCAACCCAACCCTGCGGGTCGGATCCGGGTCTAACCCGCCGACCCGAAACCCTCAGACCCGAACCCGCATTCATTGTTTTAGCGGATCGGGTCGGATCTCCTGCGCCCGACCCGAACCCGACCCGTGCTACAGTGTATCTTTCTTCTCCCCCGACTGTTCTCCTCCCCGGCGGCCGTTTCTGCCGCCGTGGCCGTCGGCGACCCGATGTTCCACCTCCCCCGCAACGCCCGCCGCTCCGCCTCCCCTGCCAGCAACCGCCTCCGGTCGATCCGCCTCCCCGCCACCTATAAAAACCCACTTCTCTGCCCTAGCCTCCGCACCGCTCCGTCGACCTCCCGCAGCGCCGCCCTAAGCCAGAGCCCTGCCGCCTTCGACAGCGTCCCAGCCGAGCCCGACGACCAGAGCCCCAGACGCCTCCCCGCCTGTGCAGCAGCCTGCCCTAGCCGCCTCCGGCGTAGCCCCCAGCCGCTTCATCAAGCTTCTCCGGCGTAGCTCTCGCCGCAGCCGCCCCCGAGCCCAGTGAAGCCCCGGCCGCCGTGCCACCTCCCTGCAGCCGAGCAGAGCCGCCTCCGCCTGAGGACCTCCGCCCAGAGCAGCTCCTCCGCAGCCGTGCAGCCCCGGCGAGATCCGGCCAGCAGCCGCCGGAACCCTAGCCCGGACACAGGACACTGTGCCGTGTCGGTGTGTCGTGTCGCCTCGCGGACACAAGAAAATTCGGTTTCCGCGGAGCCCTGTTCAGGTACCCTTTTCTCTCTCCTCGTTGTCCCATTTTCTGTTCCGTCTGTTGTGACACGAACACTGCGTGACCCTCTCGATGCCCGTGCAACCCGCTCGGTGTGTCGCGTCCTGTGGCGATCGCGAACCGCGATCCAAAAACAGGAAAAATAATACCCAATTTTCTCCCGGAACTGAGTGCGCCCCGCCAAACGAGACGAATTAGTCGCGTGCGGTCTTCACCGAAAGGTGCGCGCCGTTGATACTGTCGTGCGGGATTTCACAGAAGTTGATTTGGATGTGCGTGCACACCAAAATCAACGCGTATCCGCCGACAACGCCCCGTATCGGCCTGTTCTGGATCTCGTTGTAACTTTGTGTACACACGTCGGATCTAAACGAAACTTGTGCCATCGGACTCGTAGCAATACGATGGTCCTGTGACCCAAGTTTGGTTCGATTCTGAGAACGTTGACAAAATCGCGTATCGTGGGCCCTGCGGCTCCACTTGACGGGCGATTTTGTGACCGGTTCATCGGAATCCAATTCTGAAAGTTCTGTTGGGTTCGTATCATCGTTCTGGACTTGACACTATGTTTGACGAATTTGGAGACCTTTGCTTCTGACACGCTTTTCGGTGCGAAGCGGCCTACATGTGGACCCCGCTTTGACCAGAAACTGTCATTTTTGCCCTTGTGTCCAAATTGGACTCAAGGATAGGCGTTTCTAGCTATTTGATATTTTTTAAATCTGATGGTGATATTTATTTCAGCAACCGGAGGAGCACCTGCAATTTCCACTGAAGTCAGAGCTACAGTTGGAGCCAGAACCCCAGGCAAGTGTACCTTGCCAAACTTTGCAGTTTTGATTACCCATTTTCCTTGACTTATTTATATATTATTGTACATGCTTAACCTAGGACCGTGTGACTTTACTTAGCGTCCAATTAATACTCGAGTGCCAACACCGTACGCGGAGTTGTGTAACAACACCTATACATGGATACCGAGACGCTTTACATTCTCGTGCTTGCATTATCAAGTACGTTATAACCCAGGACACTTGACACTATTCATGAGACAGAATCTTTCTGAGATATTTATGGTAATTCTGTATAGGATACATGTTTCATGACATAGACATTATATTCTTAGATCTTATTATGACTTGCTGCATTAGTTTTGATCTTGCGTGTCATGGACATGAGACGTGTGATTACATTGGGTGGGAAGAGACACACAGACTACAGGCTGATTATATATATATAAAACCCTTATTAATGCGGTGCTCAAGACTCTAAACCCGAGCTTGGCCTACTACGTGATATCACCGCTACCGGCTCGCAGATACAGAGCTTGTAGTGGTTTCAGCCTGAGTTTTAGTGATGCTCTCAGCTTGCATATCACTTAGCTGGTTATATAGTTTCCCCAATTATTTTATTTATTGTTGCACTGCATTTATTTTGGCATGAGTTATTTGTACCTTGCTATGTCCCCTGAGGACCTGGATTCGGATTATGTCCCCAGGATTAGCAGAGGAGATCCACCCTGAGGTATACAGGACATGAGCATTAGCAGGAGCAGAAGCAGAAACATGAGCATACAGTGGAGCAGAACCAGGAACCGAGGACTAGGTGATTTCCATAGATTTTCTGAGTATATGTTTCTTCCATACTCAGTCTGTGATGCTATTTACATTTTGTTTAATGGACAATTGTATCAGACTTGTTATCGGGTTGTTCCCCGATTTATTTACTTGTGATTTGATATTGATATTGTTCCTTTTGTTGATATTGATATATTCATTCTGTGGATGAGATTAGTATTTTGCACCCTTATTGTTGTATCTACAGCTTAAGTACGCCCTGATGGATCCATTAAATTGGGTTTGTCCATCGGTGCGTGCTACTGGCCATTGTCACGTGTCTAGTCCCTCGATATTTTGGGACTGGGGCGTGACACATGCTCCCCCTGATACTGACAAGAGATCCTTTAGTTGACGCATCCCAATATTCGAAATCATCTTTCTGAAAGTTGTGGTTGGAAATGCTTTAGAGAATAAATTAGCGAAATTTTTACTCCATTGTATCTGCCGAACGTCAATGTCTCCATTCTTCTGTAGCTCGTGAGTGTAGAAAATTTTCGGTGATATATGCTTCGTTCTGTTGCATTTGATGTAGCCATTTCTGATTTGTGTAATACAAGCAGCATTGTCTTCATATAATATCATCGGAGTATTTTTGTTGAAGATAATCCAAATAATTCTCGGATATACTGAACTATCATTCTCAACTATATGTACTCTCGACTTGCTTCATGCAATGTCAAAATTTCTGAGTGATTAGAAGAAGTAGCTGCTAATGTTTGCTTCACAGAACGCCATGATATTGCAGCAACACCACAAGTAAACATATATCTACTTTGAGATCTTCCTTTATGTGGGTCAGATAGTGTCACGACCCACACCCGGACTTTGGGGCACGAGTGTGTGGGTACGTCCAGCCTACGCCGCAGCATCGGCGGTGGAACGCTGTCTAGGTCACAATGCTATCTAATCATTCTCACACGAGCATCCAACTCCATAAGGAGTCACAGATATCATAATACAATATGAAAAATACTCAATCACATAGCTAAAGCACTATAAGATATCGAAGAAATAAATAAACCAAAATGCAACACAAGTCTAGATAGAAATAGTCTAACTCAACAATAATATCCAAGTCTCAACAAAGTATGCCGAAGACAAATCCGGTACCATAAATTGCTAAAAGAAACTAACTAGATAACTAGTGATCCCGGCTAGACCTCCCGGAATCACAACTGAACTACCAGATCCAAGTCTGCTGCTACTCTCCCTGTGGTCCATAAAATGTCGGACACCAGTCCTCTAAGGCGCAGTCTGGAAAAATATTTTCAGTCAAGATGGAGCAAAGTACATCTCTAACAGCAGTTCTACATCAATGATATAAACCATGTAGCAGTAAATAGATAAAAATATACAAGATGCATATACATGTACGAGAGATATATAATAAAGGAAATACTGGAAATATTGTAAATAAATGCGGGAATGAACAATATGTCAATGAACAAGAATACTATGACTAAGTGTGTGAGTACTAGCTTTAACATGTGATCGGCTTGGGAACTTGTACAGGAATAATGGCCTGGCTAGTCATACGTGAGGTGTATGACCAACACTAACATGTGAACAAGCCTTGTACATGAAGGGTATGATCACATATCTATACTAAAATACTCCCCACCATGACTGGTATAGTAGATCCAACCATGGTACGCTATGGCACGGGATTCCCCAAGAAGATAGCGACTCTTCCCGAAAATCAGTATCTGTACATGTACACGATAAACAATGAAACAAAACTTGTACAAGATACACCATGAACAAGGAATAACATCTCATGACGAGATCCGAATATACCAATCCGTGTAACCATCGTGTCAAAAAATATGGATATTTACACTAGATACAATGGACATAGAGGATATCATAAATAAGAAACTATCAGAGAATGTACTCGCCTGGGGTCCTTAGCTGTCAATACTAATGCCCTGCTCCTGAAGTCTCGCAGGACGATCCAATAGTCCTATAGACATATCATATAATACAATATTGCATCAGACATTACGCTAACACACACATAACACAATGAACTCATAGACTACACTAGGGGGTGTCATGTCTGTAATTGCTTGTGCAAAATCAGACAGTCAGTAATACGGTCTCGCCAGTACGTCGGTGTACATATGGTAGTATGATCACTAATACTCAGGGTTATAAGGTCATGTGCAACTACAGGATATCCACAGCTATCCCTAGGGGTCATACAGCATGTACACATTGCAGTCATAATTAACATTATTATTTAATTACTTATAATATGTATATACATACCATATAATTATATATGTATATAACAACCAATAATTATATGTATACCAAAGAATACATATACTGAATATATATATACATATACCAAGTGAATAATATACATATACTATATATATATATATATATATATATATATATATATATATATATATATATATATATATATATATATATATATATATATATATATGTTCCAATTGAATACATATACTATATACATGTATATATGTATATATATACACCAATACATACATACTAACATAAACATATGCTACATATATATATGTATTTATATATCAAATATGTATATACTAAACATATACTATATACATACCAATTATATTTATACAACCATCAAAATATGTATACGCGTACGTCTACGCAAGGGGAAGAACTCGAACCTGTGCCCGTGCACGAGATCGGCGATGACGATGGTGTCCACCATGTTGATGACGACGATGACGATGACGACGACGAAGGTGACGATGATGATGACGAAGATGACGACGAAGGTGACGATGGTGACGATGATGATGACGAAGATGACGACGAAGGTGACGATGATGATGACGAAGATGACGACGACGATGATGATGACGAAGGGTGGTGGTGCTGGTGGTACGGGGGAGGTGGTACTGGTGGTGTAGGGTGGTGGTACTGGTGGTGTAGGGTGGCCGGGGTTGGAGGTTGAAGAAGGAGAGGTCGAATGGTGTAATGGAGGTTGGCCGGAGTCCGGCGGGTGGCGACTGGAGATGATGATGTCAGTAGCAGCCGGGGTAGGGTAAGGTTGTTATGGCGGGGGAGACAACGGGTGATACAGTAGGAGAAGGAGGAGTGGCCAGGGGTTGCTCGATGGTGATGGGGTGTTGTGTGTTTTGCATAGGCTTAATCAATGGGGTATTTGGATTAAATTGGGGTTAAAATGGGATTAGTCAAAGTTGGTATCCCTAATTTAATTAAAGAATAAACGTAAGTGGTGTTCTAAAATTAATTAAAAGTACATGGGGCTAAAATTAGTTGGGACACAAGTGTCAGAAATGAAGAAGACTCAGAACAAAATATTACCCTAATTTGGGTTGCTCAAAATGGATCGGGATTGTGTCTCCAATTTCGATTGGAACGCACAACGATACAAAGTTAAATTTATTGGAATTAAACTAATAACGTCCGCGATTAATATTGTGCAACTAAAATGAAGCACAAGAGAGCATAATTATGAGTTACACAAAGGTCATGAGAGGTGTAGGCTTGGTGTCAGTCTTGGACCCTTTAATTGGTCCGGCTAAACAAATTGACTTGATGTCTCAAAATTGATGACAACGACACATGTGCGCGACACGGGATTAAATAATAGATTTCGGACACGGAAAGTTGTGCAATTAAATTAGAGCACAAAGGATTGTGATTTTGAGTGACGGAAAAGTCCAGCGCCTAAGTTGGCGTGTCAAGTCTAGAATGCAACAACTTGTTGGAAATTATGGGCTAATGTTGGGCTCCGAATATTACAACAACGGTAGGGTGTAACAATCACGGTAATTAATTACAACCTCAATAAATTAATCCTAAAATAATAAAAATTAAATTCATAACCCTATATTTCGTCAGGGGTTCATCTAGTGGGATTCTAGGTCAAGTCTACTAGCTCAAACATTAATGAACACTATACAATAATATATATATATATAAATACACATATCATGCAATTATTTAAAATAACTACACACAATATTAATAATATATAAAAAGTCAAAAATATCTCTATTTTTAGAATGTGGTATCAATGATGTCAATTGGCATTAATGTTGAAAATTCAATTAAATGCTTGAGATGTGTATTCACCAGCATTATCAAGACAAATAGTCTTGATGGAATAATCAGGGAATTGAGCCCTTAATCTTATAATCTGAGCAAGAAGTTTGGCAAAAGCAACCGTTCGTGTTGACAGTGGACTTACATGTGATAATCTAGATGATGCATCTATCAAGACCATAAAGTAATGAAATGCTCCACAAGGTGGGTCAATAGGTCCACAAATATCCCCTTGTACTCTTTGTAAAAATATAGGGGACTCAAGATTAACTTTCATTGGGAAGGTCTTACAATTAATTTTCCTTGTGAGCATGCAACACACACACAATCACGAGGAAAAAGAATCTTCTGGTTCTTTAGAGAATGCCCACGTGAATTTCTAACTATTCGATGCATCATACTCGATCCAGGGTGGCCAAGTCGATCATGCCAAAGAATAATTTTTTTTGGATCATTGAACTTCTGGTTTATCGCAATGTTAGATTCTATGGCACTTATGTTTTCATAATATAATCTTGATGAGAAAACTGAGAGTTTTTCTTTTACATGCTTCTGGCATGAATTATGGATGTAATACATAGGTATTCTATATTTTTCTCATTCATAGTCTCTATATGGAAACCATTGAGACGTATGTCTTTGAAACTTAGCAATTTTTTTTTTGACTTGCTACAATATAAAGCCTCTTTTACCAAAATATTTGTTCTACCCGATAATATAATGTTCGCTCTTCCAGAGCCCTCAATTAGTTTTGTAGTACCAGAATTGTACTAATATTTGCTTTTGTTAATTTTAAGTTCGAGAAGTATTTTTGATCTCGAATAATTGTGTGTGTTGATCCACTGTCAACCAGACATATATCTCTACCGTTGGAGTTGTTCACTGCATCATTATTTTTCATATTTCTAAAAAAAATTGATTAAGAAACATTATAAAACTTAATTTATTAATTCGAACTTATAACAACGAAGACTTAGAAACATGACAATACAAGCACTGAACTAAAATTAAACTTAGGAAATAAAGTTCAAATAACCTTCTTATGGACGATTCGCCCTTCTTCCCGCTAGACTTATCCCTTTTGGACCTTGTCACAGCCTAAATACCCCCTCTCCTTTCTCGCTTTAGGGGCTTTATTCTCACCTTATTCGCCCATTGATTTTTTCTCTTTTCTTTTCTATATTTCATCGTAGTGCTCAGGTAAAAGGGAGCCACGAAGCCTAGGATGACCTCGTCTCATTGATAGGATTCACTCAATGGGCATCGGTCCATTGATCCGTCATGAAAAGGCGAGAACCAAAGGCATCAACTCAATCATTTTTGTTTTTTTATTGCCATCAATAGCATCATCACCCCAAAACTTAATCCTATTAATTCCTTCACTTGGCTCGTTTAAGAAATTATTAATATCAAAATGAGTATATTCCATTGGATCATTTTTGTCATCAACAATTTTATTGAAATCTGCAAAATTGATTTCTTTTTCTTTTCTTTTATCCTTGATATATGTTTGGTAAAGATCAATAAGGTTCTTTGGTATATGACAGGTACGAGACCAATGCCCTTTTGCTCCACACCTATAACAGGCTTCTTCATTATTCTTCGGAGAATCTATTTTCGCACCCTTTTCTTTTTCTTGTTTTCCTCTATTGTTATTCCACTTCAAGTGGTATGGCCCAACCTTCTTGTTGAAGGCGTGATAATTAGGACCACCTTGGTGTCGAGTTCTACCACGAATATAACCACGACCATGATCACGGCCATAATTACGACCACGACCGCGACCACGTCATTGTCTATAGTTACTTGCATTCGCTTCAGGGAATGACTGCGATCCGGTAGGGTAGAAGTTACAATTTTTTATTAAGAGCTCATTATTTTGTTCAGCAACAAGTAGGCATGAGATCAATTGAGAATAATTTTTAAAACATTTTTTACGCTACTGCTTCTGCAGGAGCATGTTCGCGGCATGGAATGTAGTGAATATCTTTTCCAACATGTCTTCTTTTGTAACATTATCTCCGCACAATCTTATTTGAGACACGATTTTGAACATTGTCGAGTTATTTTCGTTCACCGTTTTGAAATCTTGCAATCTCAGGTGCATCCAATCATAGCTAGCCTTTGGGAGTATCATACTCTTTTGATGATGATGATCATAACGTTCCTCCGTTTTTCTATAAAACAACTGGGTCTTTCACTCCAAGATATTCAAATTTCAGCCCTTCATGGAGGTGATGTCGAATAAAAATTATTGCCTTGGCTTTGTCTTGTTCGCTTGCCTCATTTTTTTCTTTGATGACATGTCTTAGGTTCTTTGCACTCAGATGGATCTCAGCATCAAGAACCCAAGTTAAAAAATTTCTTCCGGAAATATCAAGAGCAGCGAACTCAAGTTTGGTGATGTTTGCCATAGAAATTTTTTCTATAGCAATTTGGTGCTGATAACGTGTTATATAATATATTATAGAATAGAGAAGAACAAGATAGGAAATGTAAGAATAATAGTTTTTCCTATATTCAACACTAAACTAGAATGGTCATTTTATAGGCTTACAATAGAATACCAAAGGCCATAGGTTATAGAAGTCATAGGCCATAAGTTAGTTTATAGAAACCAAATGCCATAAGTTACATAAGTTATGAAAGACCTTTGGACATTCATATTTATACCATAATTTTTGAGTTATAAATTTTAAGTTTGTTTTACTCGAACCTTGGCCCATTTGGCCGAGTATCACACTGATTTCCTCTATCCATCCACAATCTATATCAGAATCCGAACCCTAACAAATGCACGGCTGTCCGCGAAAGCCCGCGTCGGCGGCGGAATCTGCCACCTCCGTCGAGCTCCACCGACCTCCAGTCCCAACTCATCCATCGCCATCACAATAAACTGTTCGTTCCCAATCCTTCCTCTCCTCCTCCCCCGTTCTTCTTAAAGTACTAAAATTAGTTTGTTAATTTGATCCAACTACACTGTAGCAAATACGAGGAATTGAATTTCTTCTTCTTCTTCTTCTTCTTTCTAATCCTAAGTTCTTTATACTTATTGGAAAATAATTGCATCTGAACCCGTGCCCTTCATTGAGAGTTCAAATGCCTATTCTTGTATCATCAGAAGTTTATCTATCATTGAAAATGTGACAACAAAAGCAAGTAACTTGATGGTACGATGCCAAAGCACAACAAGTAATGAAATTGCTTAAACTAGAGCAAAGTTTATGAGTCAAAGCTGCTACGAGCACAAATGTTCTGAAAATTCTAGAACTGGTGAAGAAGATCCTTGTCGGGTGATGAAGATCACTATTGCTCAAGGTGAGATTCGACCCTTTTCTACCGATCCATTCTCAGGAACCAACAAGTTCACATGAACTACAAGATCACTCATTTGTCACATCCTTGACGTTGGACAGAACTTGGACTTCACTACTGCTATTGCTGCTCGTTGCTGCTACAAACTCTCCTCTCATATTGTCTATTGTAATGTACACTAAGTGCAAAAACTTAGAGAATATATAGAGGAGTCGAACTGTAACAACCTATTTTTTTTTAAAATTCAAGATAATTTTTTTTGGATTTTTTCGGTAATTTTTAATTAATTATTAAAAATGTCCTTTATAGATTAATATTTTTATGGATTAAATTAATTATTAAATATTACAAAAATTATATTTTTGTGTGTATAATTAATTATTGGATGTTGTATAATTTTTCTGGAATTTATTGGACTCAAAAACTATTTTTAAATGACGAAAAACCCCTATTTTAATTAAACCGGACTAAACCGGATTAAACCGAACTGAACCGGACCCAACCGAACCCGACTGAACCGAAGTGACCTAAACCCTAAACCTAACGGGTCGGGTCTGGACCCGACCCACCTACCCGCTAACCCGATAACCCAAAACCCCACTCCCCTCTCCCCGCCGCCAACTCCACGACCAACCGCCCTGCAACGACCCCGCCCTACGACCGGCCCTACTTCTCCGTGGCCACCCCTATGTTTCCCCCCGCTCGGCCTTCCCTCTCTATAAAACCTCACTTCACCGTCACCGCCATCACCATCACCGCCACCCCCCGCTGCTCCGGCCACCGACCGCTTCCCCGGTGACGGCGACGACTTCCCCCACAGCCAGCGCCGACCCACCACGACTACCCCGAGAAGCCCCGCTGCCACCGCAGCCATAGCAACCGCCGCCGCCACCGCCGTGCCCTACCGCGCCTCGTCCTTTTACGACAGCAAACATCCGCGAGGTATGCCCCTTCCCAGTCTCGTATCTTCCTATACATCGATCCAATTTTCGTTCTGTCGAATCGTACACGTAGACCTCGTGACCCTCTCGAACCCCATGTAAATAGTTTGGGATATCGTGTCCTGTGTCGGTCGCAAACTGCGACGCAAAAACAGGAAAAATAACATATTTCTGGAATTCAAAAATCGTCCTGAACGCACAAGTTCATGGCCGATTTACTCCCAACCTGTTTCATAATTGTAATTTCTGTTTGAACAGTTAATTAGACAACCTAACTGAGATTTAGACACTGTAATTAGTTTATTTTAATTTATTGTGTGTTGTGTTTTATTTGCGGGTGAAATCGACCAAAAACTTGGTTAATTAAAACCTGAATTTTCTCGGAACTGGGTGTGTCCCGCTAAACGAGGCGACTTGGTCGTGTGCGAATTTCACCAAAAGGTACACACCGTTAATACGGATGTGTGGTATTTCGCGGAAGTTGATTTGGATGTGCGTGCACAACAGAATCAACGCGTATCCGTCGAAATCGTCCCGTATCGGGCATGTTCTGAAACTCGTTGTAACTTTGTGTGTGCTCGTCGTTTCACAATAAAACTTGTGCCATCGGACTCGTAGCGATACGCTGGTCCTGTGACCCAAGTATGGCACGATTCTGAGAATGTTGACAAAATTCTGAATCGTAGGCCCCACGACTCTACTTGACGAACGCTTTTGTGATCGGCTCATCGGAATCCAGTTCTGGATATTCCGTTGGGTTTGTATCATCGTTCTGGACTTGTAGACACTAAGTTTGACGAGTTTGGATAACTTTGTCTCTGGCACGCTTTTCGGTGCGAAGTGGGCCACATGTGGACCCCACTTTGACCAAAAATGTCAATTTTGTCTCTGTGTTCAAATTGGACTTATGGATAGTCAATCATAGCTATTTCATATCTTCTGGAAATGATGGTAATGTTTGTTTCAGCATCCAGAGGCGTTCTTGAAGATTCCACATACACCAGAGCAACTGAAGGAGTTCAAACCATAGGCAAATGTACCTTACCAATCTTGCAGTACTTGCTTTATATTATTTTCTTGATTTATTTATATGATGTATCTATTCAACCTAGGACCGTGAGACATTTCTTAGCGTCTGAACAAGATTCGGGTTTCGACGCCGTACGCGGAGTCGTGTAACGTCACCTAGAGAGTTGATATTACGAACCTATATTTGCGTGCTTGCTTTATCAAGTACGTCATACCATAGGATACTTGACACTATTTATGAAACATAATCTTCATGAGTTATTCATGGTGATTCTGTATAGGTTACAGGATTCGTGACATAGAACTTATATATATCTATCATTATGACTCGTTGCATTAGCTAGAGGTCTTGATCTTGCGTGTTATGGACATGAGACGTCGTGGACATGAGATGTGTGATTACATTAGGTAGGGAGAGTCTTACCATACTAAAGGTTGATTATATATATATATATATACTACATTACTGGAGGTTCCTTAGACTCTGTCTTTGGCACATTTACTGGCCCTTCGAGAATAAATGCTGCTATGGGTTTCCCCGACATAGGGCCTATAGTAGTTTCAGCCTGAGTATTAATAATTGTCATGCCCCAGTCCCAAAATACGTAGGACTAGGACACGTAAGCATGCCAGCCGCATGGATATGGCAACTCCAATATATGGAAACCAAATCCACATGTACGCTGTATTATGAATATCAAATCCACAAGTGGTATAAAATGTAATACAAGTCACAGGGTAAAATCTAAATCTCATCCACCAAAATTATATAGAAATAAATAACCAGTATCTATGAAACTATATCTCAATAAGAAGTATCTAAGGATGATAGTTGGATGGAAATAAACCCACTACCAACTCGAATGGGAAAAGTAAATACAATATAAGTACAACACAATCAACCAAAATATAAGTATACCAGCTAGCAATCACGGCTCGAAGAGAAGACATCCTCGAAACATAGGTAACCATCCGAATCTGCGCTCCTGCGAATACTCAAGAACAAATATACCTGGCAGGGGACCAGGTCCTCAGAGGGACATAACAAGATACTTAAACACATGCCAATAAAGTACTGAAATAAATATCCAAAGGGGTCGCCTAACCGTCTAAGTGAATGCAGTTAAGAACAACTTTCCCCACAAGTGAGCTATCTGGCTGAAACCTGGGATTTGACATGGTTCTCTATTGGAGATCCAGGGGCCTAAAAGGCACGTCGTCTTTTGAACAGCGGAGGCCCGCCTAATAATACATAATATATAGTGGTCATCACCACCCGTATCTCCAGCGGAGAATCCGGCCGCACAATAGAAAAAGTGTAAATGAGCTCAAATGCGGTACTTGTTGTTCTCCCCACCCCATGCTCTAAGCATATCACATCCATGACACAATTTGGTTCATAGCCTATTCTTAGTACCCTGGCTCAATCCTGCAACCAAACAAGGACAAGGATGGGGCCATCGTACTACAATAAGCTATATCCCTGGACCTCTAATAACTGCCAAGTCTACTAGCATGCAAAGTTTCTAACATCAGTTATTCCTAACGCACGTCCCACATGTACCGATGATCAGTCAATACGTGCGTTCGTGATCTATATGAGACTCACAACTCGTGTAAAAATATGTGTCACAGTCAAATAAAATCTAATGGTGCTACATGATAATGGGGTAGTCTCATAAACAAGGTCAATGCAATTACATAAATAAAAATATACCGCGACGACACCGTCGCGCACATTTTATATAACAGTTAAAATATATGAACTAAAGACATAAAATAAAGATGCATGCAACATATGGAATATAAATAACAGTACAATGGCAAGGTATACTTGCATGGCAAGAAAACTGTAATGTACCAATAATCTGCTCCAGAAATCGCGCAGAACAAATCCAATATCCTATGTACACATAAATATAATACAATAGAATTATTAGTCTTTACACTAGAACATACACAACCACATTTACACTGGACTCAGGGGGTATACTAGGGGTAACAATAGTCATCTAACACGGTCAATTACGTGTTGAATTACGCGGGTGTCGCGTCTTCAAGTACTGTACGAAATCAGTCAGTCAACTGACAGGTGTCTATGCCAGTACGTTAATGTATGCAAGGCGGACAAATTCACAAGTTCTTAGGGTCAACATGGTCAAGGTAAGTATGGGATAGTTCACGGTGTCCTAGGGTCGTACAGTCTGAATATTTAGTCATAATTATCAATTAGCATTTATTTACATATATATTCATATAACTATATAATAATATAACCATAAATTTATTTACATAATTATTGGAATACATATAGTAATTACGTACATAAATATATATACCAAACTGATAATATTTGCGTACATGTAAATGTACGAACGCGCGTTGGGTTCTCCGACTCAGGGTCTGATGTAACTAACCGTGGTGGCTAAATACTACGTCCTACTGGAACACTGTCAGAGAATGTACTCGCCTGGGGTCCTGCTGCTGGTATGAATCAGAGTCCAAGTCACAGTCCAAATAGCCTATGTATTACAAATTTATCACGTCAAAAGATAATTTATTTTAATTTAATAAAATCCTATTTTAATCTTATTATTCTAATTTTTTGTTAATTCCTAATTTTTGTCCAAAGAAACTGGATTTTATCAACTCGAGACTCATGACACGCAAATCGAGGCGATCTGTTAACCGAAAAGTCAACCGACACAAACTCAAATTTCATGCATGATTTCCTATAGATTTCAGTGTCAAAAACATGCTAGAATTTATGGCTCATCCGAATTCAAATTTGTTTGGAAATTATGGCACATACAAATTTTGTATTGTGCACCGATGGTTAAATTCTAACCTAGAAGTTCTACAGAATTAACAGTATATAAATACTTTGGAATAAATTCTGGAAAAAATATATGTCAATTATCTCGATATTATCTTTCCGAAAATTTAAACGGTTCGTGATTCGGATTCCTGGTTCTCCCGGAATCGCAAAAACATCAAAACGTATCTATTTTCGGACATGCTGTGTTCTACGAATTTTACAGAATTTAATACTCATAATTTCGTAAAAAAAATTATATAATCAGAAATCTAACCTCAATATCGTTCTAACCAAAAAAACTAGGTCTCGTTTGGAGTCCGGAGCTATGAGTAATGGCTTCTGGAAGATGAAGTAACCATAGATGGCAATTCTCCAAAATCTCTCTCTCTAAAATAATGGGATAATTAGGGTTATAATATATATATATATATATATATATATATATATATATATATATATATATATATATATATATATATATATAGGGATATTTAGCAGCTAAATGAAAGTTGATAGGGTGACACGTGTCATGATTTGATTGGATAATTTTGGTTATATTATTTGATTTTGATTTGCCTTTATCAAAACATTATTTAAGTCGTTTTAAATCTAAATAACTCAAAATAAATATTAAAAATAATCATAAAAATCTGGAAAAATTACAGAATATATATTTTGAATTTAAAAACTCTAGAAATATATTTGGGATAATTTTATGTTCATAGATTTCCTACTATAATTAGGAGAAACTCTAAACATTAGTTTTCCCCATATAACTAAAAATAAATACTAAAATTATTCCAAAAATTCTGAAATAATTCCAGAAAATATATAATAATATTATAAATCCTAGAAAATAATGTGGGTCCATTCTATATTCCTGTGATTGCACAATAAATTCTACAAGTTCTAAAAATTAGTTATTAGCCTAATTACTCCCAATAAATACTAAAAATACTCAGAAAATTCCCAGGAAATTCTAAAAAATATATTTTATTATTTAGAACCTAAAATAAAAGTTTGGGATATTTTTAATTAAGTTTGAACATAAAATAATTTCTTCAAAGTCCTAGAAAATTAGTGTTACTAGTTTTTAATTAACTAAAAATTATGGAAAAATTCCAATAATCTAAAATAGCCTAAAAATAATTCTAAATAAATATTTATATAAGTAAATATACAAAAAAATTTATTTTCTAATTAATTAAGAGAATACTCTAAATAAATTCAACATCTATAATAAATATAATAATATAAAATATACACAAAATACCTATTTTCGGTGAGGGAGTTTACAATAATGCTCTCACTTGCATTTTACATAGTTGGTTACATAGCTTGCCATATTGATACATTTTACATACTGTATTTACTTTTGGCATTTTATTTTTTGTACCTTGTTACATCCCTATGAGGACCTGGTCCCTTGCCAGTTTTGCAGCATAGACCGTTGTGGAGCCTGCCTGGAGTTGCTGATATGTGTTGCTTTGTCTTACAGGAATTGGTGCCAGGTACTTATATCATTTCTTTCAGAGTCATGTTTATTATTGATATTGTTTATTCATCTGCCGATATAGCCTAGTTTTATAGACTCATATTCCTTTCTCGAGTCTATTCGAGCTTATGGGTTACTGGCGGTCGACTTTAGCACATGTAGCTCATTCTAGTATATTCCGTTCATTGTGGATTGAGGCATAGATATTTATGTTTACTTGATTATATAGATAGTGTCCCTTCTAATACAACTTATACGTATTCGAATCGGACCAAAGTATGGTCGAATGCGTAGCTGGCATGTTACGTATTTCTAGTCCTACGTACTTTAGGACTAGGGCGTGACACAAACCCTTAGCAGCCATAATCTTTCTCTACCATCGTGGACGGTTATCCAGAGAGTATCTTTCCATTAAGTGGATGGTTACAATAGTATCTCCCTATAAATAGGACATATACGAAGCTGAAACTACTTACACTAAGAGCAGTAACAGTGCCAACTAGGTAGCAGACCCCGCTAAACTACAGAGTTCAGCGGAGCATGCGAAGCCTCTGAAATCGCGGAGCTGCTGGAACCTGCTCCCATGGGACTTGTAGATCTACGTGCAAAGTATGTCATCAAAGTGCCACTTTGTGCACTTCGTCCACGTCCGAAACCGAGTCTGAGTCAAAGGGGACTAGTTCCAAAGGAAAATTTTCAAGAAAAGGGTGGCAAAAACTATTATTTTTTTAAAGAATTTGAACATTGCCCTCTATTAAAAACTTCTACCACACCAACCGCTTGGGCTAACGCACCCATATGTGCAAGATAATAATGATTACTCATGTATTAAAATACACATACTTAGGATTTGCCACATCATGGACTGTGGGACCGGATTACTAGTGACCAATTTCATTAAAACCCCAACACATATATAGATTCCACAAATAATTTGAGCATCCATTTATCGACTTGATTTAAAGTTGCCTTCTATGTTGGAATATCATAACATAAAACTGAAAGTTGACCTTCTTTGTTCGGAGACTAATAAAGGAGTTCAATAACCATTGGTTGTGTCCTTTGTTTGTAAGTTTCTTAAGGTAGAGATGGCACTGAGGCGAAACCCCAAATGCTACGAGGCGTGGCATAACATGAAATGGGTGTTGTGCCAATTTTTTTGTCTAACATAGATATTATTGATAAGTTGTCCTTGCATTACTCACATTATATGAAACATTTGAGAACATATTGTTGTTGAAATGACAGAAACCCATACAAATCTTTTACAAACTTCAACCACAAAGTGGTGATTACAACAACAACAAGTAATTTGCTAGAACGACGCCGAAGCACAATAAGCAATACAATTGCTTATATTAGAAAAGCTCTGAAAATACAACAAAGTTGCTATGAACACAAATGTTCTGGAAAATCTAGAACTGTTGAAGAAGACCCTTGCTGGGGTGATGAAGATCACCGTTGCTCAATATGAGATTCGACCATTTTCTGTCGATCCGCTCTCAGGAAGACATGAACCAACAAGTTCACATAAAATACTGGATCACTCCTTTGTCACCTCCTTGACGTTGGACATAACTTGGACTTCGCTGATGTTGCTATTGCTGCTCATTGCTGATGCAAACCCTCCTTTTACGCTCTAGTGTTATGTACACTAAGTGCAAAAACTTAGAGAATATATAGAGGAGCCAAGCCCCTAGTAGCCATAAACGACCACTACTATCGTATGCGGTTATCCAGAGAGTAACTCCTCATTAAGTGGACAGTTACAATAGTAACTCCCTAAAAATAGGACAACTACAAAACTGAAACCGCACCCACTAAGAGAAGTAACAATACCAGCTAGGTAGCAGACCCCGCTGAACCGCATAGTTCAGCGGAGGACGCGAATCCTCTGAAACCGTGAAGCTGCTGGAACATGTTGTTTCCGTGCGACCTGTGGAGCTGCTTGTATTGCACGAAATCAAACTGTTACTTTGTGCTCTTCATCCACGTTAGAAACCGAGTCTGAGTCAGAGGGGACTAGTTCCAAAGAAATATTTTCAAAAAATGGGTGACAAAAACTATTATTTCTTGGAAGATTTGAACATTGTCCTCTAGTAAAAACTTCCACCACACCCACCACTTGGGCTAACACACCCATGTGTGCAAGACAATAAATGATGGCTCATATATTAAAATACACACACTTGGAGTTGCCACATTATGGAGTGTGGGACTGGATCCATGGTAGTCAAAGACGTGCCTCGCAGAAAGGCGCAACAGTTGCGCATCACACCTCACTAGGTAAGGCGCCTTTCTCCCGTCGCACCCAAGGAGCGTCTTAGGTGCGCCTTTCTGCTAGGTGCAACCAAGAAAAGACGCGCCTTATGTGTTTTTTTATTTATAAAAAAAACTTTGAGTCATGGAGATAATCTCTCTCATAAAAGTAGTTAGTTATATTTGAACTGAAAAAAAATAAAATTTACTAAAAGCGTGGTAGGGTAATACAAACTCTTGCTGCTACTACTGCTCTGCTAGTTCACTCGGTTATGTTTTAACATGTTTTTGTTGATTTTAATATATTATTTGGTTTTATTTCTTATATTACTAATTTATTTATTTATCTATGTATTTTTTTATTATTTGTTATATTTGTGTCTCGCTTCGCTCGGACACACGTCTTGCGCCTCGAACGATATAGATCTTTTGTGTCTTGAGTGCACCTTATGCCTTTGACTACCTTGCCGGATCACTAGTGACTAATTTCATTAAAATCCCTGACACATAAATAGATCCCACAAATAATTTGAGCATCCATTTATCGACTTGATCCAAAGTTGCCTTCTTTGTTGTAATATCGTAATCTTAAACTGGAAGTTGCCTTCTTTGTTCGGAAACTAATGAAGGAGTTCAGTAACCATTGCTTGTGTTGTTTATTTGAAAGTTTCTTAAGGTAGAGATGGCACTGAGGCGTAACCACAAATGCTATGGGGCGTTGCATCACATGAAATGGGTGATGTGCCAATTTTCTTGTCTAAAACTGATATTATTGATAAGTTATCCCTGCATTACTTATAGTATAGGAAACATTTGACTGTTTGCTGTTTCAGATTTGTTGCAAAACTGAAGAATGTAGCAGAACTGGGGGAGTTAAAGTTCACAACGCTAATTTTAGCAATTATTCTGCGTGGTGTAACAGAAGGTACTATATTTATATAAATGTGTGTAAGTGAAGGAACAAATGTACATAGATATGTAATTGCATTCAAAAGGCACGTCTATCATGTAAAATTCTGCATTTCAATATATATATATATATATATATATATATATATATATATATATATATATATTGTAAGCCCCCTGATTTTCAGTAAATTATTAATTTGAATTTTCATAATTTTTCTGGAATTTTCAGGAATTTTTTGTAATTAAAACCTAGGCAATCGGTAATTAAATGATTTTTAATTACTACTAATTAATATTAAAATATTATAAAAATAATATTTTATGGTGTAAAATGAGAAACCGGACATAGAATAATTTTTCGTGAATTTATTGGACTCCGGAAACCCGTTTAAAGCCCTAAAAACCAATGTAAATAAATCATAATTAAACCCCTTAAATAAATCGGGTTTAATTGAAATTAAACCAAACCGAAC
The DNA here is from genome assembly GCA_036927795.1 of Iris macrosiphon. NCBI lineage: Eukaryota > Viridiplantae > Streptophyta > Magnoliopsida > Asparagales > Iridaceae > Iris > Iris macrosiphon. Next base: position 210,893,940 of record JAYESA010000007.1, read on the forward strand.
CAACTGAACTGAACCGTAGCAAACTGACCCGAACCAAACCGATCTCCTAACGGGTCGGGTTGGGTCGGGTCGGATCCGAATCGAACCCGACCCGGACCCGAAACCCAGCCGAAACCCTAGTCGGATCCCCTCGGGATTACTGTTCCGACCTAATAAATACCCTCGAATTCAGCGCCCCGCCGCCGCCGCAACTCTCCTTCCCCTCTCTTCGCCGCTCGCAGTGCCGCTCCGGTGATCCCCCGCTCCACGCCTGAATCCTAGTTCGACCCGCTCCCCCTCTTCGACGGCCACCCGCTGCACCACGCCACGCCGAGTCCCGCAGCTCAGCCGACGAGCCCCGTCCTCGACTCCACCGGCGTCGTCTCCTTCCTCGGCCCCAGTCACCCCCGTCCATCCTCAACGACCACCTCCCCGCTGCACCTCTCGATCTCCAGCCACCCTAACTCGACGACCCGTGCCCTAGCCCTAGCCCCGCTCAACATCTTCCTCCTCCGCCCTAATCCAGTCCCCATAGCCGCCCTCGACCCGCCGCCTTCCTCCACCTCGATCCCCCTAGCTTGCCGTCGTGGACCACCTGTCTCCCCTCCACCGTACCTCCCTCTGCAATGACACAGCAAGCCCTAGCCGTCTCCGGTGAAGCTCGATGACTCCCTCCAGCAATAGCCCGGTCATGTCGACCCCGCCGGCGAGTCCCCCGCTATCTTCGGATACAGACTCGATCAGTACCGGACACGTACACAGCAGGATCCGTCACAGAGACCCGGACACACATCCTGTGTCCAACAGACACGAGGATACAGGAAATCAGTCTTCACGGAGCCCTGTTCAGGTAATGTTTTCTCTCACCTCGTGATTCCGTTTTCGATTCCGTCAGTTGCGTCGCGTAGACTGTATAACCCTCTCGGTGCCCGTGCAACCCGCTCGGTGCATCGCGTCCTGTGGTGATCGCACACCGCGATCCAAAAACAGGAAAAATAATGCCCTGTTTTACCTCGGAACTGAGTACGCCCCGCCAAACGGGATGACTTGGTCGCACGCGGTCTTTACCGAAATGTGCGCGACGTTGATACGGTCGTATGGGATTTCGCAGAAGTCAATTCGGATGTGCGTGCACACCGAAATCAACGCGTATCCGCCGACAACGCCCCGTATCCGTCCATTCTGAAATATGCTGTAACTTTATGTACACACATCGGATCGAGACGAAACTTGCGCCATCGGACTCGTAGCAATACGCTGGTCTTGTGACCCAAGTTTGGTTCGATTATGAGAACGTTGACAAAATCGCGTATCGTGGGCCCCACAGGCTCCACTTGACGGACGATTTTGTGATCGGCTCATCGGAATCCAATTCTGGAAGTTCCGTTGGGTTCGTATCATCCTTCCTGACTTGTTGACACTAAGTTTGGCAAATTTGGAGACCTTTGACCCTGACACACTTTTTGGTGCAAAGTAGCCTACATGTGGACCCCGCTTTGGTCCGGAAATATCATTTTTGTCCGTGTCCAAATTGGACTTAAGGACAGGCGTTTCTAGCTATTTGATATTTTTTGAATCTAATGGTGATATTTATTTCAGCAACCGGAGTGGTACCAGCAGATCACACTGAGACCAGAGCTACAGTTGGAGCCAGGACCCCAGGCAAGTGTACCTTGCCATATCCTGCAGCTTTGCTATTTATTTCCTTGACTTAGTTATACATCAGTGGGCAAGTGTACCTTGCCAAACTTTGCAGTCTTGTTACATATTTTTCTTGATTCTTTTACATTGTTGTGCATGCTTAACCTAGGACCGTGAGACTTACTTAGCGTCCGATTATAGTCGGGTGCCAACATCGTACGCGGTGTTGTGTATTATCATCTAGAGATGGACATTCGTGACCCTTTACATCCTCGTACTTGTCTTATCAAGTATATTATATCCAGGACACTTGACGCTATTTATGAGATAGAATCTTCCTGAGATATTCATGGTGATTCTGTATAGGATACAGGTTTATGACATACACACTTTACTTGCTTAGATTATATCCTGACTTGTTGCATTATTTTGATCCTGCGTGTCATGGACATGAGACGTAAGATTTTATTGGGTGGGGAGAGTATTACCATATCAAAGGCTGATTATATTATATATATATATTGTAATCTGGATGTGTCTTAGTCTCTGACACAGAGCTATGGCACCAGTTCTGGCCCTTCGAGAAAATACTGCTATGGGTTTCTTCGACACTGATCCTGTAGTAGTCTCAGCCCGAGTATGACTAACACTCTCACTTGCATATCACTTAGCTGGTTATTTATTTACCCTATTATTTCATTTATTGCTGCACTGCATTTATTTTGGCATGAGCTTTCTTGTACCTTGCTATGTCCCCTGAGGACCTGGATCCGGATTATGTCCCCAGGATTAGCTGACGAGATCTATCCCGAGGTATACGGGACCGGAGCACTAGCATTAGCAGGAGCAGGTGCCTACCTTGGAGCAGAACCAGGATCGGAGGACGAGATTGTACCAGAGGACTTCTCTTGAGTATTGGCTTGAGATACTCATTTATTTCTGTTCTAGTTATTTTATTTCCAGTCTATTTCATTGATGTACCAGACTTGTACTCTGATTGTTCTCCGAGATACTTTTATTAAGACTTGTTAATTTATATTTATTTGCATTATTCTGACATTTGATCTGTGTTTATCTGTTGTGGATGAGATTAGTATAGACTGTGACTTATATCATTGTACCTACTTATTGTTGTACTACAGCTTAAGTATGACCCGATGGATCGATTAAATTGGGTTTGTCCATCGATGTGTGCTGCTGGCCATTGCCACGCGTCCGGTCCCTCGGTATTTTGGGACTGGGGCATGACATATATATATATATATATATATATATATATATATATATATATATATATATATATATATATATATATATATATATATTGTAGTTCAAACAGTTTTTAGGAATTTAAAATTTGTTAACAAATTTATTTAACTCTTCAAGTCTTTGTGTAAGAACATCAGATATTGAACTCAATGATTCTCTCAATGATTTGAAGAACTTAGAACAAGTTTTTTGTTCCACTATCAGGATGGATGCACAACAGCATCAAAGTCTTTATCCCAAATTTATGGGGCCGACTATTGGGACCCTTTTCTTATATTTAGCTTGTTAAGGGCCATGTTCTTCGTAATACTAACAAAAAACTATGTCCTACTTTACAACTTCAGTCATGTTGGTTTAGGCCTACCCCTAGTTCTATCATCTTGTAAACCCCCTCAATTATTATTTCAGATAGACTAGTTAGGGTTGGAAATTATGTTGTAAAGTCAAGGTATTTGAGGTTTAGAATTTGTGTTGCCGTGTCTTATTCTTTATTTTAACCCTTGGTGCACCCTACTATTGTTACAATATTCAGAGCCCAACAATAGTCATAATTTTTAACTAATTTTTGCACTCTTGACTTGACAAGCCAACCTAGGTGCTGGACTTTTTCGTCACTCACAAACACAATCCCTTGTGCTCTAATTTAATTGCACAACTTTCCGGTCCCGAAATCCATTCTTTAATCCTGTGTCGCGTACCTTTGTCGTTGCCAACCATTTTGGAATACAAACTCAACCCGTTAAGACGAACCAATTAGAGGGCCCAAGACTGACACCAAGTCTACACCTTTCATGACGTTTGTGTCACTCCTAATTGAGATCCCATGTGCCCCCATTTATTTTAAGAGCATATAAAATTTTATTTTAATTAAATTAGGGATACCAACTTTGACTAATCCCAACTTGACCCCAATTTAACCCAATATCCCATTCATTAAGTCCATGCATAACACACAACACCCCCTCATCCTACATAACACCAAACACCACTTCCTACACCAAATCTCCATCATTTTTCAAGCATGTGCAATTACCCAAAATTTAAGGGGCTTATTTGCAAATATGGAAATAGGTGTCACCACCCTATTGGGTAAGGCCAATGAAGAAACCCCCTCTCCCTCTCTTGACCGGTCAAATCAACCCCCACTTTCCCCTTTGGATGTACATTTCTTTCATGTGAAATCTGGACCCTCCATTCAAATTTGAAACTCATCCTCACCACACACTCACCTATATAATCTCTCCTTCACCTCCCTTTCCCAATGCCGGCCCTAATCCCAATGAGCATAGAACCCCCCATCTCTCTCTCTCTCTCTCTCTCTCTCTCTCTCCTCCCTCTTCCCTTCACTTCTCAGCCGAACACCACTCCTCCATTTTTCTTCTTCTTCCTCCTCTTCTCCTTTTTTAACCCGAGCGTCGACCACCTCCACCGGCCTCCAGCCCGACCGGCCTTGCATCTCTGCAACTTCGGCGAGCTACTGCTGCCGCCCCCCGTCCAACACACCGCGTCTCCTCCTCCATCCCGATGTGCCACCGACCGCCTATACCCACACTCGTCGACCACCACCCGCTGCTGCATCCACTGCAACCGACGTTCACCCGAGCTCCAATCTCCTCTCCTCATCATCATCGTCACCAGCACCAACCCGACCGGCCTACACCATTCTCCGGCCAGCAACCTCCACCTCCACCCGCTGTCGACAACCGTCTCCTCCTCGCACTACCACCACCTCCACATTGCTGCTGCTGCCGACCATCCTCCGGCTATCAACCAGCAACTGCTGCCACCTCCATACTGTCTCCACGCAGCAACTACTACCCCGAGCACCATCATCATCTCCACCTTGCTGTCGACCTCACTCCAGCCAACCCAGCAGAACCACCGCCTCTACTTCCAGCAACCTCCGCAGCGTCAACGCTGCCACCGCGCACCGCCACCGAGGTAACCTCTCCTCCATCTCCTTGTTTAGTATAGTATTGTTGTTTATTGTTATATATAACTTAGTTTGGGTTTATGTATGCTATATTGAGCTTAGGGTTTATGAATGCTAGATATGAGATCTTAGGGTTTTATGTTATATTTTGGTCCATGCATTTTGATGGTTATTGAGGAGAAGGTTTAATTGTTGTGAAACGATGTTGCGATATCAAAACATTGGTTATTATTGAGATATAATATTTAATAATAAATTTATTTGAGGAGTAGCTAGGTTATTGGGAAGCGGTGTTCAAATAATTAATTGATAGTTTTTATAATCGAGGGTTTAAATAATTAATAATTATTTTATTCGAGGATGATATATTTAAACGTGCATGATAACGTCTGTGAATACCATGGTAAAATATGAGGTTGTTCATGACTTGAACTACTGAAAAATACCATGATGAATATAGGGGATTGAGGATTTGGTCTGATGATATTATACAGGTGATTGATCGTATTAGATGTAACGTACCTCTAGTCAATCGTGGTCAACCCTCTAGCTTAGTAACTATGTGAGCTTGTAACAATGATTGAAGCCTATGCTAGACGCGTGTCACCTCTTATTTTAGCATCGTGATAGTTTATTGATTGAGCTTGTATCTCGTCTCTAGGTACTACGGGACCCGCAGACTTGGACGTTGTACCGGAGACCCATCTTCAGCATCCGGATCCAGGCAAGTGTACCTTGCCACCCTGTATTTCTGTTACCAGATTTATATTTATTTATTATATTCGTTGTGCGCACTTTGGATCAGAATTGTTACCTCGCGTCCGGGTCATAACCGGGTGCAGATGTTCGTCGGTAACGTCTGGTAACAATTGATAGATGTTCGCAATACCTTGATGTACACACTTAGTTACATCATAACCCTAGGACACATTTAGACACCGTCATCGTACCAGATTTCTCATATCCTGATACTGTCAGCATGACCGGAAACAAAGATGACCTTAGGGTCGTGATCGTTGATAGTTACTTCAGTATGACGAGACTGTTAGATAGAGGTTCATGTTCAACGAACACTCGTTGACCGCTTTGGGAGGGGAAGACAGTTACTAGACGTTTGGGCTCCTCTGCACGCGCTATATATATGTATATGTTCTATTTATGTAGTGTTCCTGTATCCGGAGTAGTAGTATCACCCGTGTGACTCTTTGCTCGAAGCTGCGGTATGTCCCGTGTGTCTCCGTGTCCGGAGCTACGGTTTTATTTTGGATAGCCCACGCGTCGAACATTATCTTCAAATTATGTCTCACTTAGGTGGTTATGCTAGATTACACCGGCGTTACACTTATTTCTTTCTGTTATACTATGGCATACTATTTTTGTACCTTGTTACGTCCCTCTGAAGACCTGGTACCCTGCCAGTTTTGTAGCATAGACGATTACGAAGCCTTTGGAGTCGCTGATGCAGTTGCTTATCTTGCAGGCATTGGTGCTAGGTACTTATATCATTTCTACCGAAGTTATGGTTACTTTATTCATATTGTATATTCATCTGTTGTCGTAGCCTAGTTTTTATATACTCATATTTTTTCTCGAGTCTATTCGAGTTTGTGTGTTTACTGGGCGGCCTACTGTAGCACATATAGCTCATTCTTGTGTATTTCTGTTCATTGTGGATTGAGACATAGATATTTATATTTACTGGATTATTTAGTGACCATTTTAATTCAGCTTATACGTATTCGAGTCGGACCAGAGTCTGGTCGAATGCATAGCTGGCATGTTACGTCCTCCTAGTCCTACGTATTTTGGGACTGGGGCGTTACACATCTCCTTTTAGATACTATCTTTATCGATCCTCCTTGTCGATGTATCTGCAAGTGTCTACATGTCCAAACCATCTTAGGTGATTTATTTCATTCTATCCTCAATTGGTGTCACCTTCAACTTCTCAAGAATACACTCATTTCTTATTCTATATTTTAATATTTTGCCACGCATGCATCTTAGCATTCTTATATTAACTATAATTATCTTCTAAACATGTTTCATAAGTTTGCAACACTAATTCATAAAGCATGACTAGTCTTATAGTCGTCTTATATAATTTTTCTTTCAACTTCGAATGCTTACAATCACAAAGTGCACCGGAAACACTCCTTTATTTCAAAAGGCATGTTTCATCCTTCTCAATCTCTCCTTAATGATGAATGATTGCTGCTAAATACCTAAAGCTATTGGTATTCCTTGTCCATTTACATGCAATCCTCCAATGTTTACTTTGGCTTATGGCTGAAGTTATTTTTCATGTACTTTTTTCATCCTACTAATTTTAAAGCCTTTAGATTCTAGAGTTTCTCTCTAGACTTCTTTTTAGTATCTAACATTCTTCACTATCATTTACTAGTATAATATAATCAATAAACGCCATACATGATAAAATCTCCTCATGAATATGCATAGTAATTTTATCAATAACTAACACACAAAGGTAAGGTAAGGACTTAATATTCTCTAATGGTTCGCATGCTTGTTGTAGGTCCATCATACATCTATTTAATAGGCTTGCTGTAGCTATTGTCACTATTTCCTCCCAAAGCCTACTACATTATCCTCCTAGAAACTCTATCATAAGCTTTCTCCAAGTCAATAAAAACCATACTTAAATCCCGCTCTAAATTATTCTCTTAATGTTCTTAGTAAGTAATGACTTTGCTCAATTACTCTCTCATTGGCATAAAACCAATTCGATTCTAGTGTATTTTCTTAATCTTTGGTCTCTCTCTCACACACATATACATAATTTTATGGTATGGGTCATAAAGTGAAATAATAGTACCAGTTAAGTTTTTGATTTGTATCTGAGAATGTGTTATCTTGATTTGTTATTCTTGGTTAATAGTTACTTTGTACTTATGATTCTGCTAGTCCTTTAAGTATTATGCCAGTGGACTTGCATTATTTGTTATTCATTTAAGCTTACAATTCCAAAAACTTAAATTAAATACTTAATATCAAAAGCTTTTGAGTAAAATAAGTAGATCAAATTCGGAGAAGACTATACAAATAAAATAAAATAAGCGCTTGTAATCCATCAATTCAATGTTGAGAGTTCTTGCTTATAAAATAACCAATTAATAATATTATTATGAATGCATTATTCTCCCCTACACATAATGTTGGCTACTATTTATTGTGCAATAAGCAAGTCATATAACTGCATTATAAAAACAGGAATTAATATTTTGGTTTGAGCCTGTATATGGATATTGATGATATTGAAATAATATAAATAAATAACCCTCACCACCTAGACTTTTGGTGCAGTGTCAGGAAGTTCTACGGATGAGATAGGCATTTTTTTTGCTTCTTTAGGTTCTTTCCCTTAATTTTACCTTCTATAAGCTCTGCATGATTAATGTCCTAGGTTTTTCCATATTCCAACAATCTCTAATTGCACATACATTCAGTTTACTTTTGTCCAACTTGCCAAAGCAGAAAGCTGAAGGGTTTGATACAAGAAGAACATATTAACAAAGGAACATGTACGTCAAGCTCTTTTTACAGACCCAAGTGACCAAAGTGGATGGTTCTATCATTGCTGGCTTTTAGATCTAACAGTTACTTCAGATGATGCTCTGCTGATCTCTGCATGGACTTCTCATGGGTCAGGTTGGAATTTGTCTACTGATGTGAACTTAAGGTATTGGAAATTATTCCCATCCTCTTTTCCTAATATCCACTAGTCTTTGCAAATGAGGATTTTACCAATGTTCTCTATTTTAATCAAGATGTTCGAGGAGAGAAAAAGTTATGTTTCTTACTCTGCTATGTAGCATGGAAATAGATGACACGATATGGTAAGGACACGGCGACATAGACACGATACCTATTTTGGCATGTCCTAGTGTATTTTGAAGTGTCTGGGTTGTCTGACAGCTGCCATCTCCCTGTATGTGGGTGTTTCTGTCTCCCTCTCCCTCTCCCTCTATGCAGAGTAGTTGGCTCTTGCTATTTCTTGATTCTCTCTTCCTCATATATTGTGATACTTGGAGCAAGATGGAGATGCTGAGGTGGGGCACATGCTATCATATTCTTAATGAATATATATATATATATATATATATATATATATATATATATATATATATATATATATATATATATATATATATATATATATATATTATTGTGACTTGTATGTCAAAGTTTTCACGATCCACACCCGATAATTCGGACACGAGTACGTGGGTACGTCCAGCATACGCCACAGTATCGGCGGTAGAACACTGTCTGGTAACTCTCAAATATCCAACAACTTACGCAATATATATGAAATAAATCATAGTACTCAGATCACATTTTCTAAGGAAGATAACACTAGAAGGACAATACGAACATTAAGACACACACACACACACACACACACACACACACACACACACACACATATATCAAGTTTAGTAGTTTTAAGTCAAACAACTTCAAAGAGTCTAGATCCAAAAGTATTACATAAGACAGTAGACTACCGGAGACAAAATCCGGACAAATATAATATTGTTCTATAAGCTGTCTAAAGTAATTGGAACCTAGATCTCTGTTATGAGGCCTCCCTGATCCTCTGGAAGGGCAGGATCAAGCTCGACTACAAGGTCCTCCTGGGTCTCGTAATATGTAATGAACTAGTCCTCAAAAATTATCTCCTAAAATTTTTAACATATCCATGTCAGGCTTGGAGCGAAAGTACATCAATGAAAGTAATTTTAAATACATGGTAGAGACTATAAGACTGTAACAGACATGTGATAAAGGATATATGGTAAATCAGAATCATTGCATGGCTACATGTGATAAAACAAGTAATCACGAGAATCAATGATCATAAATAGCAAAGTATCGGAATGACAAAAGAAAAGACTGTAAACACTCCAAGTAATTTAAAATATTACTTTCAACAAGTGATCGACTAAGGTAATATGGCACATTCGTCGATGGCTATTTACATAAAATGGATCTGGCATAATCATACATGAATTGCATGATTTGCTATTAACATGAAAGTAACATGAAATACGAGATTTGATCACTCATCTACTTAGTATTTTTTATTTCCCGACTAATACTTATGGATTAAAGGCGTGATATAATAATTCTAGAAACATGAAAATCACCAAGTGAGATAGACATGAGATACGCGATCATGAACAACAACATGACCAACATGCACCACATGACCCACTTGAAACATGACCAATATGAGAATCACCATTCAAATTGAGAATCCATACAATACTAATCCGTGTATCAAGCGTGAGAGTAAGACATAGCTAGAACATGAAGTATTAAAATTATCAAGTAATGAAAACAATCAGAGAATGTACTCGCCTGCCGTCCTGAGCTGGTGATACGTGTCCGATAACATATCCGATTCTAAGAAACCTATTTATGAATAAACTGTATCAATAGGTGAAATGGAACAAAGTATATTCTATCTCTTGAGTTATTAAGTTTCTAGGTTCAATTACCTATTCTAGTGGTAAATTATTTAGTTAGGTTTATAATAAATTGGTTTAATATTATCTACTTGTGATACCTAATATAATAAGTATTTTATACTAAAATATAGTTTATATAGTTTAAAGTAGCATATATAACTCATATATATATTGTAGGTTATTATAACACTTATTATACCTTATATAACACTTATATTTTCCTATTTCAATACCTTGGTATTCCAATACCTTGGTATTTATCATAACACTTATCTAACCAATATCCAACTTACTTTGACACTTACCTTGTCATGAATCATAATCCAAATATACACTAACACATCTAATCTACTCTAGGATACTCACTTGCATCTTATACATAACACACTAACTATACCTGACACTAAACTCACTACACATATCATTTACTTAAACACTCACTCACACCTACACACACACTCACCCTTGATCAAGATAAAGAGGTGGTGGTGCTGCCACTACTGCTGCTTGCTACTACTGTTGCCACTAATGTTGCTGCTGCTGCTAATGCTTCCTGCACCCCCCTCTCTTTTTAACACATCCGTATATATATATATATATATATATATATATATATATATATATATATATATATATATATATACAAGCATAATAGGATACCAAACTAAAATGCACTTTATTAATCTTGTTTATACAAGAACTCTATATTTAACCATGCATTTTAAGTAGTCTCTTGACACGACGCTAGGTATCCTATTTAGAACACAGACACAAGCACACCTTCTTTGAGACAAAAAATTTCTTAGGGACACAACACAAACACTTGGTGGATACCAATCCACTAGTGTTCTAATTCACTAATTAAAACACCTAGATCTATTACCCAAGGGTCTATTAGAACCTAGTATCACCATTAGAAGTTAGGCCTAGTTATTAGTTATTTTTTTTAGATTTTAGATTAACCATAGAACTAAAACAGAAGTGTAGTTATCTATTAGGAAGAGCTCCCAATTGCCAATCCTCTCAAAATGATGATGTAGGAAGAAGAATTGTATTCAATCCTCCTTGCTAGTGCTCCTTGCTAATCCTCTTATGATCCTCAAGCTTAGTTCTTTATTTAGAATAAATTTGGATAAGGAATGGGTGGTGGAATAGTTGTGGAGAAGAATTTTTGGTGTTTGGGAAATGGTGGGGAACTTTGGAGAAGATGAAGTGGAGAGGAAAGTGAAGTGGAATGAAGGGGTGTGGGTGTATTTATAGGTGTTGTGGTTAGCTTCTCATATAAGCCGCTTGATATTTAAGTTGAGGGGGTGGAAAGAAAAATTACAAGTTTACCCCTAGATATTTAATTATGAAGAGATGGGTTGGAAATATCTAGATATTACCTAATCCAAAATTAACCCTAACCTAAACACTAATTTGAAAGTTAATTAACAAGTCAAAATATCTAGATATTAATTAATCATGACAATAAATAAATAAATAATATAAATTTTAAATTCTGGAAAAGGTGGTTACAAAAGTCCAGAGAGATAGTAAATTGCCATTGGTGGTGATGGTCTTCCATCTTCAAGGTCGTCAAAGATGTTGATAAATTTGCTGTAAATATTATTACAGAAGCCTTTATTGAGTTTAGAACTCAAATTAAACAATATTTTTGTTTCCAATCCATTCTACATATGCGTATGGAACACAAGAAGTGCATTTCTATATAATATGCATCTACACAAGCTTTTGTAGAAACATCTGAGGTGTCTTGTAGTATGGTAATTTACATCATTATATATTCATTTTATGATCTTGTTGTTTAAACTTTCTGTTGCTTGAGGGAAACTTGTCATGCCCCGACTCTGTAGAGTCGATAATCGTCTTCCGGATGTGATGTCGTGCGAGTCTATATTGTACTCGCACAGGGCAAGAAGATAAAACATAATGGTTATCATCGATACGACCATATTGCATCGGAGGAAATATATAGTCATAAAAGAAAACACAGAGTATGCGAAGCGAAACTCTTTATTGATAATTGCAGCGGTTACAAAGGCTCGGAATAGTCCCATTGAATATGCCAATGGGCTTACAACACTCATTGATCTCTTTTTTCCACTAAGGATCTCGCCATTCCATACATTATGATCTCTTATATCCAAGCACGCATCCCGGCCGAACACCTGCATGTTTCTAATCCGAGCTTCCAACGTCTTTGGTATGTCCGAGCGATCCTTCGTACCTTGGTGGTTGGGTATTAGTACACATCTTATAACGGTGAGCGAGTTAACCCACTCGTCTAAACCGACACTAAGTAATCATGTGAAGTATACAATTTTATATGATGGTCTTGCTATTAGAACTTACATGAATTTTAGTTCGTATTCATGGCATGTTACGAAAATAGGAAAGTATGTACACGTAAACAGTAAAATCACGTAAGCATGTACGCATGTTATACTCGATCGCATAAGTAATTAAGCCTGTTATATTTGAGTCATGTGAGTAACCGTGAAACCTATTGAGCTGCGTCGTTCGACCGTGACTTATTTTCAAAACCGATGCGTCCACTATTACACTGATACAAGACAAATACTTGCCTCCCTTGCATCAGACATTCGCTAGTGCGCCGACAATTATCTATATGAAGGTCATTGGTGATATTGACACCATAAAGGACATGACATTGCATGTAACAACCCACTTCGCTCAGTTCTGCAAGATGACTCAAACGGCATATCAGCACTTGGACTTGGAGTTTCAGCAGTTCACTCAGGATCTCGCTTGGCCGAGGTAAGCCCTCGTTCAGGTGGGCGGCTACGACGAACCTGTCTTTGCTTGGCTTGCATACCTAAGAATTTGGAATATACATGCTAGATCGCTAGGTGATAATCCTTTGCATGCAAATAAGAATACAATGCACCTAGCTAAGGGATTAATCCAATCTTGTATTGCTTGTATTAGAATATGGAAATGTAACTTGGTTTATTGTTGGTTTCTCGTACTATTCCTTAGACCCGTGCTAGCGTAATCGCTTATGTTTTCAAGTATGGTTATGCATCATATTTTCTTAAAGTTATATTCGTACTGTTTAATGCTTAGCTTCTTTACATATTCGCTATGCTCGTCACTTAAATGCATGCCACGAATGAATGCACTTTACTATTTATGATTCTCTCAATTGAGACAGGAAGGCTATCAAGATAGTCATTCTGAGCCAAGTTATGGAACCATTGAAAGGCTTCGGGACCGTTGGGTCGCCAAGGCCATTCCCGCACTAGGGGACTGCATCATGGAAAGTCAAGTAAGATAATATCATGACATCTCTGGAATCAACACTCGTTCTGTACTTAATCTGACGGCTCGGAGAGTCGATAAGTTGTGAACAAGATCCTGACTTGAACCTGTACCTGATGCGAGAATCTGGATGACTTAAGGATACACGTGGTCACGGACAACTTGGTGCACAAGGAAGATTTTTAAATCTCGTTTTGCGGACGATCACCTGGGTACCGGGGACGATCTGACCGGTCAGAACTTCCTGACTGTAGTTGTCTACTTCGGGAAGGGATGGGTGCAATGCCCCCTGTTCTTGCTTGCACATCATCTCCGCCCCGAGATTACACCGTTCTCTATGGCATCGTGCCATTGACCTATTCTTATAGACTAAGTTGGCTCGATTGCGGCAATCCGCATGCGAGTCATTCCATTGTGGCAACTGTTCTGAGTAACACATATGTATCTGAATACCTGAGACTCCTAGTATAACACACCTGAGTATCCGTGTAATCCGTGCACCTGAGTCAGAAACACGCTCGTGACACTTGTGTTTGCTTATGCGATTTTCTTGGATTTTATTATATAAATTTGTTCTCGGTTTAACTTGGTTTACCTTGGACATGGAATAACGAATGATAAGTTGGTAAGTATCACCGTGTTACTCTCATATTGCATGGTGCACTGCCACACGAGTTATGCTTTACATCTTTTCCATGAAACTGGTTCTAAGGAAAGACTAGAAAGAGTGAAAGATAGCAATGATAGAGTGCACATAACTATTGAACGTGTTTGTATTTATTGAGTGGGCGAGAAGCCTTCCTACCAGTACATTCAATGTATTGATAACCCACCAAATTGTGTGCAGGGTGCGAGAGAACCTCATTCTGTGCGGAGTGTCCCTTCGTGCGCGCTAAGGCTTGGAGTTCGCTCTGGAGCCTTAGAGTGTTGCGTCCGGAGCTGAAGCACATATACATGACATAATGTTGGAACATCGTCTATGTATCATTCCTTGTTGTAAGCCACTTGGCTATGTTTTAAGAAGTGCGCTTAAGCGGCGCTTAAGCATTTTTTTATACCTGGTCGCCTCGCTTAGGAGGCTCTCGCTCCAGAAAAGCGTTGGGCGCTTAAGCGGCGCTTAGGCGGCGCTTAGTAGCTCCTCGCCTCACGGATTAAATTTTTTTATTTTATTTTACCGAACCGAAAGCTAAAGCTTATGTATAAATATTTATATATATTTATATATATGTATCTATGTATAAATATCTGTATCTATGTATAAACCAAACCTAAAGCTTAAACTTATGTATAAATATCTAGATATATAAATATATCTATAAAGGTGTGTATATAAATATAAAGCTTATGTGTATATAGAGTATTTTACATGAAGGGAAATTTTTAAAAAAAAAAAAATTGAGGCGCTAATTAAGCGTCGCTTAAGCGCCATTAAGCGAGATGACGGCCTCGTCGTCTCGTCTCATGCTTAATACAACATAACCACTTGGTACATATTTATTGTTTTGAGAGAGAGCTTGAGCGACTTGTAATCTCGGCCTAGCGCCGCTTGTAATACTTTTTCAGAATCAACAAAGAGCTAGTTTTTGTATCATACTTTTGTTCTTTCTATGCTTCCACTATATCGACATTGCGAACTTGTTATCTCATTGTCCGTTTTATGTCCGGTCTTGCGCGGACGCAACTTAGGCTCACGCGGTATCATGTCCATGCGAGGACGACCGGCCATGCTAGGCCGTGACATATTAATATCAGAGCGTGGACTTTACGTCCTTGGTCTCGTATCGATGTTCTCTGCTTGAAACTTTGTTCTTGGATAATACGTTAGACGCTCTCTCAGTGTTCCTCGGGATGTTCCATACAATAAGTCTAGCTAGTTGAATGGATCTCATGTGGATATTTTGCTTGAGCAAGACATCTAAACAGAAGACCTTGTGGGCTGAGCAATGAGTGTTACATACTTGACTTGTTTGGTGCTAGCATATTTGTGTACGAGATTAGAATATCGTTCAGATGGGATAAGTTGGATTCGAATCACAAAATTGAGAGATCTATCAATGAAGCTGATTGTTGGAAAAGATGATACAATTGATACAAAATTGAGGATCATGCTTGGATGTTAAGGAACGCATCAGTTGGATGTTTAGCGAAGCGAACATGGTTTTAAAGATTTTTTGTGTGGTTTAAACCTGAGTGGTGTATGGAAAAACTTCGAGGAATGTTCTTTGGATCATAGATTTCAGGATAACAATGAGCCAATCAGCAATGCAAAGTTGTGCAAGAGATCATTGCAAAGCCTTAGAACTTGTGTAGCCTAGTAAGATTGATATCATGTGTCTCGTGCAAAAATTACTCGAACGGTTCTGTTAAAATTGTGTAAAAGTTGGGATGATGTCGGATAAAGATTTAAAACGAATGATTTGGTTGAGGTAGAATAAGAAAATCAGAAGAGATTATGTGATACGTGAGAATTGAATCAAACAGATAGACTTCATGTCGGGGATTGAAAGTTTCATGAAAATTGTGGTTCCTTCACCGTAGCTTGACCGACTTCGCTATTGCTAAGCCGGTTGAAATACATGTATTTCGGGGACGCCTTAAATATGTGTACGATCCAGACTCAGTGATATGCTTAACTCGAACCAACTTCGCTATCACTAAGCTTGGTTGAAATGCATATACTTGGGGAATGCCTCAAATGTGTGCATGATCCAGACTCAGCAGTATACGGAACTCGAATGCATCTACAGGTGAATATGATTATATGTGAATTGAATTAGTGCGATTGAAAGATAACTTGATCAAGTGATAGCGCGAGAAAGAGTTAGCGCTCAAGAAAATTCGGATTGGATGATATGCAATAATTCCTCTATTTGGCGATATGCCATGATTCAAAAGAATTGATGAATCGAATTGGATGTTAGATATAGGAATCAAGTTGATTTAATGATACGCAAATGACGATAAAGAATTGATCTTGTGTATGACTTAGACGTTAATAATCGGTTGAACGATGCGATATAGTGCAAAGAAATTTTCGATGGTTATATGGATGAACTCGATGAAATAGAATGCAATGAAGATTGGTATACATGGGCTCGAGGATTCTCTAGTTGAAGAATGATAGATTTGTGATCAACGCAAACTTGATAAAATGAATGCTTGAGACAGATCTTAGATCGATGCAACAGAATTGATGTTTAGGAAGAGATTGATATAAATTATGACTCGGATGACATGAACGCATAACAAGAGATAGCTCGGTCAGTTTTGGGGATTGCTCTAGTATATGGTTGGAGAATGAATCGATGTTGAGGATAAGTTAGCTTAAAAATTGATATAAGTAGTGCTTGATGGTTTTGTGAACAAATACGTGAATTATGTTGAATGATTTAAAGAATACGATATGAGAATTATGGTTTAGAGATTTGAATCGTGACTTGGTAAACTTAACTTGGATAAATAGGTAAGTAGACTTTAGTGGATGATTCTGAGGAGAGAGACTATGCGAATTGATATGTTTGACATGCAATATCACATAATGCATCGAGGATTGTGTTGCAATAGATTTTACCTTAGGATGGCTTTGCTGAACGGACTCGTATCCCTGGCTTGAGATATTTTGTTTGGGTAGGATGATCTATGCTTGATGTTAGAAATATGAGTGATGCAAGTTTGAGTAGAATGCCCCGTACGAACGAACAATAGTTTGAACTTAGTTTTGGGTTAGCGTGGTACTCTGGATTTGCACATTATGGATGGTGGTCGGGATTGTACTATGACCTGGTGAGTTGACCTAGTCGTTAGGTAGACGACCCCTTGATGAGATTGAGTTGGTGTGACCGACCTTAGAATTTGCCTGGATAAAACTTCAGAACTGGGGAAGCAGTAGTTAGAATTAGGACGTGGTTTTAAGATATGTGCCTCAGAAGAGTTGGTGTTCAACGTGATTGGAACAAACGATAAAAATTGGGGACTTGTCGGTGGAATTACTTAAAATCGAATGGATCGTGAAAGCAAAATTATAAGTTAATATCGAGGACTTATCGAATTCGTATTGGTGTTGAACGTATAAAATGAATCATGGGAAAACTCGGATGACGCATTGAATAAGAATTAAAATCGTGTGCTTGGAAGATGCTCTTAATGGTAGTGCAATACTAAGGATTTGAAATCGAATTGAAATTGACTTGGATTTTAATCGACTCCGCTCATGGTATCATGGTGATTTCATAAGGCGAGAGATACTTGATGATAAATCATGTAATAGCAATGATTGATTGAAAACAAAAAAGAAGTATTGATAAATGGATTGGATATCAAGTTGATATGTGTCAGGATGGAAGTAAGTTGAAGATCGTTAGGAAGATTAAAAAAATATGGATTTTGACTTGGTTAGGATGCAGAAGATATCATCAGAATGTATATCGTGTTTGGAAGAGTATGATTGTTATATGCATAAGGTATGAATAAGGAATTAGCTATGTTTTGTTCGATGATAAGTTTTCGGAAGATAAAACGTGTAGGCGTCAAGTGATAAACTTGGAAGATAGTGCAAGATTTCTAGTATGATTGAACGATGGCTCAGGATAGAGGATTGTGTATCAAATACGATTTGGATCTAGATTAGAGAAATGTTATATGCAAAGAATTTATGGATATTAAAGTTAAGTGATAGAACGTCGGGTGGTTCAACCTAGTTCTAGTTTATCCCTTATGTGAGCAAGTTATAGCATACCCCTGTGTTTGAGTGGTGCAGCTATGCGCTAGGCAAAGTAGAGATTGAGGCAAGGATTTGATAGATTGTAAGGATATAGACGGACTTGGAATGGATAAAGGAATGATAAGTGTACTCGTGGATTTGAAGATAAACGTGATATGTTCAAGTTTGGAATAGAAGTGTTGTTCTTGGATGAGTTCTATCTTAGTAAGTTTCAAGGACGAAACTATTTTTGAGTGGTGTATTATGTAATAGCCTACTTCACTCAGTTCTGCAAGATGACTCAAACGTCATATCAGCACTTGGACTTTGAGTTTCAGCGGTTCATTCGGGGTCTCGCTTGGCTGAGGCAAGCCCTCGTTCAGGTGAGTGGATACGATGAACCTGTCTTAGCTTGGCCTGCACACCTAAGAATTTGGAATATATATGCTAGATCGCTAGACGATAACCCCTTGCATGCAAATAAGAATATAACGCACCTAGATAAGGGATTAATCCCATCTTGTATTGCTTGTGTTAGAACATGAAAAAGTAACTTGGTTTATTGTTGGTTCCTCGCACCATCCCTTAGACCCGTGCTAGCGTAATCGCTTATATTTTCAAGTATGGCTATGTTGCATGTTTCCTTAGAGTTATATTCATACTGTTTAATGCTTAGCTGCTTTACATATTCGCTATACTCATCATTTAAATATATATCACGAATCAATTCCCTTCACTATCTATGATTCGCTCAGTTGAGGCAAGAAGGCCATCAAGATAGTCATTCCGAGCCAAGTTATGGAAATATTGAAAGACTTTGGGACTGTTGGGTCACCAAGGCAGTTCCCACACTAGGAGACTGCATCATGGAAAGTCAAGCAAGATAATATCACGATATCTCTGGAATCAACACTCGTTCTGTACTTAATCTGATGGCTCGGGGAGTCGATAAGTTGTGAACAAGATCCTGACTTAAACCTGTACCTGATGCGAGAATCTGGATGACTTAAGGATACGCGTGGTCACGGACAACTTGGTGCACAAGGGAGATTTTTGAATCTCGTTCCGCGGACTTAAGGATACGAGTGGTCACGGAACCTTCTGACTGTATTCACCTACTTCGGGCAGGGATGGGTACAATGCCTCCTGTTCTTGCTTGCACATCATCTCCATTCCGAGATTACACCGTCCTCTATGGCGTCGTGCCATTGACCTGTTCTTATAGATTAAGTTGGCTCGATTGCGGCAATCCGCGTGTGAGTCATTGCATTGTGACGACTGTTCTGAGTAACACATCTGTATCTGAATACCTGAGACTCCTAGTATAACACACACGAGTATCCGTGTAACTCGTGCACCTGAGTCAAAAACACGCTCGTGACACTTGTGTTTACTTATGCAATTTTCTTGGATTTTATTATGTATATTCGTTCTCGGTTTAACTTGGTTTACCTTAGACAGGGAAGGACGAATGGTAAGTTGGTATGTATCACCGTGTTACTCTTATGTCGCACGATGCACTGCCACATGAGTTAGGCTTTACATCTTTACCATAAAACTGATTCTAAGGAAAGACTAGAAAGAGTGAAAGACAACAATGATAGACTGCACATAATATTGAACGTATTTGGATTTGTTGAGCGGGCGAGAAGCCTCCCTACCAGTGCATTCAATGTACTGATAACCCACCAGATTGTGTGCATGGTGCGGGAGAACCTCATTCGGAATGGAGTGTCCCTTCGTGCGCGCTAAGGCGTGGAGTTCGCTCTGGAGCCTTGGAGTGTTGAGTCCGGAGCTGAAGCACATTTACATGACAATGTTGGAACATCACCTATATATTATTCATTGTTATAAGTCACTTGGCACACATTTATTGTTTCGAGAGAGAGCTTGAGAGACTTGTAATCTCGGCCTAGTGCCGCTTTTAATACTTATTCAGAATCAATAATGAGCTAGTTTTTGTATCATACTTCCTATGCTTTCGCTATATCGACATTGTGAACTTGTTATCTCATCGCCCATTCTATGCCTGGCCTTGCGCGGGCGCAACTTAAGCTCGCGCGGCTTCACGCCCATGCAAGGACAACGGCCCTGCGGGGCCGGGGCATGACATTGCACGCAGCCCTTTCAGTCCGGGGTACGAGCCCTATTGAAGGTCCACAATGCAACGATATTAGCGGTGCATCCTCTCAGTCCGAGCCGACATGAGGTTCACAATGTCGTCGTGCCGAAGCACTTTTACTTAGGTATGCGATGCACTATTCCAGCTCTGGGTAGCAAGCCTGACTAGAAGCTTCGCTATACCGTGCTCTATTCCTCCTAGGCCGAACAGTCCCGGTTCCCCAGAGCACCCGTTTGAGGAAAGCCGAACCTTATGCAACACGTGAATAGATAACTATAAAACACAAGCATTGTATCGAATTTAACTACGGCGAGGTACGTGTCTACTCGCCCTACTATACCATACTCGTGGTATTAACCGATCGATGTTCCGGTTGCGGACCTGTAGGTCCTAATATACCGAGTCACCATGCCGCTTTTCGACACTGTCTTCTGTGGGAACCATACCCCTTCTGATAATTCCATAAGCACCATGACCCTTCCGACACAGTTGCATAGTTTCGAATCGCAACTGCACCCTTCGCTTGACGAAGCGTTCTTATGATTCTCGTGCTCTGATGCACGCTTTGATATAGTGTTCAATGTTATATCTTAGTATTCAACATATGTTATGACTTATGTTCTCCGAACCACACACGTTGAATATATGATATTACTAGCATGCAAATGGTATATTTTTTTAAGGCATGAAGGAGTAGAGGAGAAGGGTCAGAACCCGCCCACCTATACTTATCTGCCTATCATTTTGCCGAGTCGACACAACCTATTATTATGACTACACGATTTGATGCGATGTACGATCTCTCGTGCACTGTTCTGAACTAGCCCGCTGATTCCATCCACGAGGCCAATACCGTGCTTCTGTCCGCAACGTAGCTAAATATCGACCTCAGAGAATTTTGTGTAAAGCCTGCACATAAAACCAAACCTAAATAAGTCATTCTTCAAGTCAACTCACCTTTGTAATGCACCGTGCGGTGCGGGGCATTACATAATATACCACTCAAAACAAGGTTCTTCCTCGAACCTAAACCCATACTCGTTCCTTCTCGATAATACCGAATCTTTGTTTCAAACACTTCCTCCAATTTACTCTCTGTTTCATATGCAACGTTCGTGCCTATTTTTTAACACCACATCGTCCTCCATTCGAATTCAGCTCCATTCGAATTCAGCATATCCCTTAGTTTGGATTGTACATATATTTTAGGCGTTCCTGAAATATATACATTTCAGCCAAACTTAGTTATAACAAAATCGGACAAGCTACATGTGCGACTTTTTTTCACAATACCCACTGATCAATATTCTCGTCCAATTGATTCTTAACATTCACTCTTGTAACTTACTCGCATGCGCACTATTTTCGAATACATGATTTTTTGCCTACAATCTTTGTGCACAACATGATTCATAACCGCTTTCCATTTTTATATATTTCATACTAAAAATTCGACATGCACATTGCATCAAGTCATTGCGCAACCGAACGCAACAAGTCTCCGCAACGCTTCCTCGTCCTCGAATCTTTCGCATCGATAATCCTATGTACGCATTGCATCAAGCCCTTTGTGCTTCTGATTGCAACGAGTTTTTTGCAATGCCCTCTTGTCCAACTGTTATCCACCTCTTGTACATCCATGTCTCATCCAGGTATTTCCGAAGTCTTGCTTGATATGGACTGGGTCCAACATATCCAAGAATTCTTTGCCTCTAATCATACTATCGCTTGTACAATTTATTTCTCATGATCATCGTTTTTTGAACTGCCGACGCATCGACATCTGGGATCACCCCCGCTAAGCGACTTACCCACACCATATTAAATCTTCCCGAAGCAAGGGACTAACTTAAACCGTCCATAATCATGTTCACCAAATTCATAATACGATTCCATTCCTCAATACACTTTTCGTCCATCTCGTCTCTCAAAAATTTTCTGATATGCTATCGCACAGTCTCGACACATCTCGCTAGCATTGATTGAATCGATAACCAACGCCAGCAACCCTTCGTTTCTCTATATTAAATTCAAAGCCATAACTTATCCGATAATTCCTTAACGTTTTTCGTCGCTCGCTTCGAATTGTTACAACTTTTTATTGAATTAAATTCTGCCAAGTTTTCTCCCAACTTATATTCTGATCCTCGCTATAAAATCGACGATGCACAAAAGCAACAATCCATCTAACACCAAAGTTTTATCTGGCACAATTGATGTTACATCATCTATCAAGTATGAAATTTCTAACCATCTGATGTTATTATTTTCAACCGAAGGCTATTCCATCGAATTCTGAAATCAATATCTGATCACCTAGACTTTTATCTTCAAAATGCACAACTTAATATTTATGCTCGACGCAATTACTTATGCGACATTATTCGAGTCATCCTATGAGTCTCCAATGATCACTTCGATTTTGCGATCAAGTTTCTAGGGCTAGCTGTCCCGAAGCTACGTTTGATAGTTGTGGATCATCAACGATGGACAGTTACTAAGAACCATGTTATATCTTATCCCGAAACCAACTATAACCCGACGAGTTCTGTGGGACTCTACCCAATCCGAGAACACACTTTTAAATCCGAACAACGCATGCACTACCGTCAACGAACCCGCTAACCATGGAAACATCTAGCTGTCTAGGGTCCGAGTCTATCTACCCAAGATCAATACATGAGATTAAACATTCAGCAAAACTATCCTCAATAACACTTTTATAGTCCTGTCTTGAATCCATTTCGAAATTTCTGATCACTTGTTCGACTTCTCGTACTAATACTTACAAAATCTCGAAATCATAAGCTTGCTTCGATTTGTATCCTTAAATAGCGCATAAGTTTTACCGTGCGTTCAACTTGCTCAAGCAATACCGTAAATTATTCCGACACCACGATCCCGTTCGATTACCTTTATCGGTCCATCCCGTACGATCCTTGCTCCCGTTTTGGTTTTCCCTTCTCTATGTCAATTTTCTTGCATTACGTTGTGTCTGTGTAGTCCCGTCGACTTGCGTACAAATCCTAAGGTAAGTTATTTCCAAAGTATATTCCATCGAGTCCTACTTCTGTCGATTTTATTCCGATACGCCTGTATTCATTTCGATACCGCAAGGGTCAACTTAGAACCTACCTTAAAATCAATTTGACTCGCATCGTATCTGTCCAAGTTTCGTAGGTAACTTGTCAACGTTCGTTGCACCATCTTGCAAGTATCCCCATATGTTATATCTCGATCGTGTAACCTAGTAACTGATTATATGTCCTCAAGCAACAACGATCATGTCCTCGAAGTTTTATGTGACACAAATTTATACAAATCTTTCATCCTCAAACGAGTCATTCTGCTCAACCAATTGTTTCCTTTTGTTACCAAAATCCACTAACCATATTTTTTATTCTTCGATACGTACCAATCTCTCATGCATGTTTGCGCACATATTCGCTATCGATTTCCTTAGGCTCAACTTTTCGCATTAGCGAATGTTCCATCGAACTTCCAAACCGTGCGACCATATTACGACATTCAAAATTTTCTGTCCAACCGATCCCATCATCCTTCCTTACATGGTTCACATCATTCTCTCGATATGTTTCACTTAGTAATATTCGACTATCTATTCTGATTCAAACTTTCATTCAACTGATTCAGTCATTGCCTCGACGTATAATCTTCTTCGTTATTCTTAGCCAATCGTCAGTCTTATACTTTTCAAATTCTCGTCCAATATAACATTCGTTGACATGAGTCTGTTCCCGATCGTTTGAATATAATGCATCGAAGAATACTTGAATCACACACTGTCCTATAAATTCCCAAACGAATCTCGGTGCTACCCCATCCGTTGCAGGCAGATCTATCGCTATCCATACCAACGTTCTGACACACACATCGCTTTGTGGTATGACATATACCACTCAGAAATTGAGCCACTCATCGTATCATACTTCATATATATCGATTCGACATCTATTCTGAATTATCTACCCTGTGGTGATTCTATCGACCACGAACTTGACGTTTGCTTACTTAAAGTCTGAAACGAAACTTAGCAAACATACACCATCGCTTACTATTCTCGATGATTTATTCTGTTGTAACTCGTACAACATTTCCTTTCCAATATTCCAAGCCGTTACTCAAACTGTTTAACACATTTGTTATCCATTAGATGTTCCAATATACCACATTCTTACATACATGATATCGTCCGACAGATCGACTTGCTGCACCGATGCAACAAACATCTCCCAGATTGACTTGCTGCACTAATGCAACAACGTCTCGAGGTGTTACTCGATATTACAATCGATAAAAAATTTATGCAGCAAACACACAATGGTTAACTTATATAGACTTATTGTATGAAACATCCAGTGTAGCATCGAGTTGAGTCAAGAGTCATTCGATTGCGGAAGCAATTTAGAATTGTGATGAAATAAATGAGTGTCCAAGAAAGTAAAATTGGGAGCTCTGATACCATTTTTCACGTCCCGACTCCATAGAGTCGATAATCGTCCTCCGAAAGTGATGTTGTACGAGTCTAGATTACACTCGCATAAGACAATAATATAAAATATAATGGTCATCATCGATACGACCGTGTTGCAGCGGAAGAAATATATAGTCATAAAAGAAAACACACATAGTATGCGAAATAAAACTCTTTATTGATAATTGCAGCGGTTACAAAGGCTCTGAATAGCCCCATTGAATATGCCAATTGGCTTACAACACTCATTGATCTCTCTTGCTCACAAAGAATCTCACCGTTCCATACATCATGTCTTCTTATATCTAAGCATGCATCTCGACCGAACACCTGCATGTTGCTAATCAGAGCTTCCAACGTCTTTGTTACGCTCGAGCGATCCTTCGTACATTGGAGATTGGGTATCAGTACACATCTTGTACTGGTGAGCGAGTTAACCCACTCTCCTACACCAACACTAAGTAATCATGTGAAGCATACAGTTTTATATGGTGGTCTTGCTATTAGAACTTAGATAAATTTCAGTTTGTATTTATGGCATGTTACGAAAGCAGGAAATCATGTATGCATATAAGTAGTGAAATCACGTAAGCATGTACGCATGTTATACTCGATCGCGTAAGTAACTAAGCAATTTTACATCGTGAGTAACCATGAAACCTATTGAGCTGTGTTGTTCGACCGTGACTTATTTCCAAAACCGATGCATCCACTACTGCACTGATACAAGGAGAATACTTTTCGTCCTTACATCAAACATTCGCTAGTACGTCGACACTTATCTATATGAAGGCCATTGGTGATATCGATACCATAAAGGACATGGCATTGCACGCAACCCTTTCAGTCCGGGGTGCGAGCCCTACTAAAGGTCTACAATGCTACAGCATTAGCAGTGCATCCTCTCAGTCCGAGCTGACCTGAGGTTCACAATGTCGTCGTGCCAAAGCACGTTCACTTAGGTATGCGATGTGCCATTCCAGCTCTGGGTAGCAAGTCCGATTGGAAGTCTCGCTATACCGTGCTTTAAAGCACTACCATTTCCTCCTAGGTCGAACGGTCCCGGTGCCGCGGAGCGCCCGTTCGAGGAAAGTCGAACCATGTGCACATGTTGTCCATGACAATACAACGCATGAATAGCTAACTATAAAACGCAAGCATGATATCGAATGTAAGTACGGCGAAGTACGTGTCTACTCGCGTCTACTATACCATACTCGTTGTATTAACCGATCAAGGTTTCGGTTGGCGACCTACATATCCCAACATACCTAGTCACCATGCCGCTTTTTGACACAGTGTTCTGTGGGCACCATAGCTCTTTCGATAATTCTGGTTTTATAAACTGTTCAATGTTCTATCTTAGTGTTCAACATATGTTACGACTTTTGTTCTCTGAATCACGCACGTTGAATCTATGATATTACTAGCATGCAAATAGAGTATTTTCTTAAGGCACGAAAGGGTAGCGGAGAAGGGTCAGAGCCCGCCTACCTATACTTATCTACCTATCGTTCTGCCGAGCCGACACATGCTATTATTTCGACTACACGATCTGATGCGATGCACGATCTCTCGTGCACTGTTCTGAACTAGCCCACTGATTTCATCCACGATGCTAACACCGTGTTTCTTTCCACAACGGGACTAAATATCGACCTCAAAGAATTATGCGTAAAACCTGCACATGAAACCAAACCTAAATCAGTCACCTTCATAATGCACCGTACGGTGCGGGGCATTACAAAACTCATATTACAAAATTTGTACTACATTTTCTCATGATGACTTCTATTCATTATTTGCAAGCAACTTTTGATAAAAATCTATGATAAAACATTGCAGACATGCTTGTACTTGACTCCTTCAAGCCTCTATCAGAATGCTTGCTTACGACTTAACAGATAACACTCATTGATAAGTGAAAACATGTGAGTATATCGTCCTGAAGACGAATGCGACGGAAAGAAGTAACATTGGAAGTGTTGCTGACTTTATATTTAGATTTCGGCATAACAAAACTTTTCACTATCTTTTCGCACTTAGGCTCACTGCTTGCCGTATTTTTGACACGAATTGGGTTTGTGGAGCATCTCTTATGGGTACAGATGCTGGATCTTGGTGACAATGAGCTTCGATCAATTGAAATTAAGGCGTGTCAATTTGTATAAATTTCTTTAGATTTTAAAAGCTTTTGTTTGAAACCTAAGTAACATCTCAGTGGCAGTGATTTAACAATTTGTTACCGCATTTCTCTCTTTCTGTTTGATTCTCTTCGCTGGCTTCTTTTACGGGTGGGAATATGTTATTCCCACCCATATTCATGGGTTTGACATATCCTAACAAAATTTCCAGGAATAACATATTCCTTTGGGTATCATATTCACATCATGAGGGAATATTATATTCCCATGGTGGGAGATGGATATTTTTTAATTCTGCCTAACGAGAATAACCATATTGTTGATTACCCAAAGTACCGCCGAGCATTACCCAAAATTGACTTGGACCAAACACAATGAAAAAAAGACCGAATACGAACCCTAACAAAAATTCAAACTTGACCCAATCCGGACACAAGCTCACCTTGAAGCACTGAACTTGACCAAAACCCAACATGAACCTGACCAAAACCCGACCCGGCTCAACTAGACCCAAACTTGAGCCAACCAAAACCCTAAATGAACCTGACCCGACTCGAATAACTGACTCTATTTTTTAAAGAGTACTATGAAATATGCACATTTTTGAAAATGATAGTTTATAAAATTTATGTAGCAATTTTTTTTGTCATTGTTTTGTTGAACCTAATATGTGAGATGTGAGGTAAGAACTATATTTTGACATTGAAAAATGCAAGAATTCTATATTCCTAGGAATACGATGTAATATACCAAACGTAGTAATACATAATTCTCAGAAATTTGATGCTATGGAATAGTATTCCCAAGGTATATTTTATTTCGGTAATAATGCAATCTGTTTACAAATGCCCCCATAAAGTCTTTAAAACAAATTATCAACATTAAGATTCAAATTTGCGATGCATACACACAAGGGGAGGAGTTGATGCAAATAGAGGGGTATCTTTTGTTAACAAAAGGAAAAGAAACGAGTGACTACTTTTTTCATGTAATGAAAGGTTAACTTGAAAGTTAAATTTAATAGATATTAATACTTGATATATGAGAAGTTTCAGATCAGATTGAATTTGGGTTTAGACACTTCTACATAATCCATAACCCCATATTTCAAGTGAATAAATAATCAATTCAACTACAGAAACTCAAATGAGAACAAAATAATAACTTATGAATGTGACACGTGGATTTCACTAACATAGAAAGTATATCGATTTTTCTCTTTAAGTTGAGAAAATCAAGGGATCAGATGGAATGTAATCCGATGACTTTTTATGGTCGAGTTTGAAAAATTAGGAACTCATGAATTCTCTAGGATTTTTTAGATTTGATAAACAATAAATTCCACATTCAATCCAATTCCTTACAAATCAAACTTGATCATCCAAACATTGTCGTGTGTAGATCTGTATTCAATTAAGCCAACCCGCTTAAAGCCTTAACTTATATTATTCACTGATTCTGATTCTTGGGGACTGCATCATGGCATTCTTTGAGACTTTTTAAAATTTATTTTTTACATCAGGTCTCAATACATTTTTTGAGACTCAATTCGAGAGAGCTGCTGGGAATGACTTCCTTTTCACTCTTTGGCTAATTGTATCATTGAGATGAAAGCAATTCCCTATAGAGCCTATATTGTTTAGTCTAGGGGAACCACTGGGATGCTCCTTGGTGCATAGGTTTAAACAAAGTTGTTCTGGACGCTAGGCGAGGCGAGGCGAGGCGAGGCGAGAGGGTGGCAGCCTCGCCTAGGCGCCGCCTAGGCGTCCGCCCAGGTCACAGCGACAACAACAGCAACAGTACGAGCAGAAGCAGCAGCAGCAACAACAGCAGTACCAGAAGAAGAAGAAGAAGAAGTACCACCAGCAAAAACAGAAGCAGCAGTAGCAACATCAAATTTTTTTTTTTGAGCAGCAACAACAACAATAGCCTAGACGTCCGCCTTTTCTTCCCCTAGTTGACCCTAGGCGTCTGTCTAGGCGCCCCTAAACGCCCATCTCCAAACACGGAGAATATTTTCCCTGGTCTAGGCGCCAACATGCTGCCTAGGCGTCGTCTGTAACAACATAGGATTTAAACTGCATGATCATAAATGTAGTAGGCCTTCCATGTTTTATGGTAAGGTTCTCTGCTGCTCATAGATGCCTTAACTAGGAATTTACTACAAGATTTGTTGTGAGGTTGACAGCCGGTCAGAAGCTTTATCAATCCTTGTTTGAGCTTTCTTTTTTTTCATACCTGACTCCATTCTGATACGAGAAGACTGAATGATATGACGAGGAACAAGTGATTTTGTCCATCCAAAGCTTATTTTAACAAGAATAAAATGTTTTTAATGTCATAACACTACTAAGAAAATATTGCTCCAATGTTAGTTGACGTGTTATTAGTTACCTTTTCATTTTTTCCCACTAAATTATCTTTTTCTCCATCAGATCTCTACCACAGTTTTGCAATGACATTTATCTCTTACTAACATATTTTATCTTATCCATTTTGGAAATGTGGAATTCAGCACTGCCAGTTTTACTGAGAAGTCCCTATATGGCCATTGCATGATTTGAACTTGAACCCTCACTTATACACTATACAGTAATCAACACTGATCACGATAAGTTATTCACACTAGTCACGTTCACGTGCATTGCACGTACCAAAAAGAAAAAGAAGAAGAAGACAATTTCTCTTATATTATTAAAAATTAGATAGATTTAAATTATATTAAAATAATTTAAATATATTTTCATTAGGTTTTGTTATAGACATATTTTTAAAACTTTGGATATATGTGGTTTAAATATAATTTGAATATTGAATATATTTTAATTATGATATTCTATTATAGATATGTTTATAGGCTTTGGATATATATTCATGTAGTTAGAAAGATTTTAGGATTTTTTTTCTTACTTAGGTGAGGATATACATACGCGGTAGTTAGAAGAAATTTTTTATTTCTTAGGCTTAGACGGCTCATTTTGATCCGTTTTCAAAACTCTTTATAATAATAGAGAGATGTAAAACCTTGGACCCGAACCGGTCAGTAGTGACCGAAGCAACATCTCCGTTAAGTAGTGACCGGAGTAGTATCTCCTTTCCTACCCCTTCTTTTAGGGTGGGGCGTGTTTATGTCATTATGAAAGCACAAAATGATTGTAGAAAAGAAAGTTGGAGTGATGAATTTATAGTTGGAAACTTGGATACTAAAACTTGCTTTCCTTATTGTGTTGAATTAAAATTTATGCCACTACACCAAAACTCAGTTCTAGTGAGGGATATGGTTATATATTTATATTCAACCTGCCCTGCAAGGCCTTCATTATGGGGTAAAAGCTAGAGTCATGCAGTGGTTAAATTTCTTTTTATTCGCATAAAATGCATGCAAAGAGATTGAACCTGGGTTGCCTGACACCATGGTAAAAATCGTAGCCACTGCACCAAAACTACAAAGGATGAGGGTTATATATTTATATTCAAAATATTATATGGCCACTGAAAAATTAAGCAGTGCTTCGTGGAGCCAATTAAAGAGAAGTTTAGAAGGAGACGGAACTTATGGACATAATTCCTCCTTGTCTACCACATAATTAACCCAAATTGGCATTAGCACGTGAATATTAGCTTATGAGGTTTGGGCTTGCACCATTCTCTTTGGCAAAGACAACTTTTTAATCCACCTTTGTTCTTAGGAAATTGTCAGTTATAAGTGTGAGTATCAGTATTCTGGTTCTAGGTTTTTTTTTTTTGGTTAATTTTTAAACCACAGTTCTTGATGATCATTTTAGAGGTTTATTGACAAAGCTGCTTCAGTTAACCTGTAGTTTGAATGTACTTGACACACAATAGCTGATGATGATTCATTCATAGATATCTTATTGTTTTATGCAACTGAATTAATTCCTTACAGAAAGTAAGAAATTTTGCTTGTGACTGTAATTTCTAGCAGTTAAATTTGGATGTATCCCTTTGTAAGCGCTCTTGTTGTGGTAGTAAGAAAGTTTGTGATTCGATTCAGGTCAGGTGAAATCTGGTTCAATGAGGAAATGCAACTTCAAAAAATGTAGGAGTTACTCTATTTATTGCCCACTGTTGCAGTTGTTTGCAATAATTATGTTACTCTTTTTATCTTGCAGGGACACCAAAAGCTGATCATATTTTGTTGTACACGCGATGTGGCAGCCTATGTAATATTAATTCGGTGGTCTCACCCATAATTAGAATATGTGGTCAGGTTTTGGTGTCCCATTATCTTATGCTGAGATGCACTCACTTGAGATCGGAAGTACGACGACACGAAGATTACTTATCATGCCATACTTAGACAAGGATTTTTATCTAAACATGGCCATACTGAAAATTGTTTGATATAGAATGCACATCATATTTAGATTTTAAGTATTATAAACTTGTTAGTGCATGTGTGTTTTGTGCTAAAAAAAAATCTTAGGACTTGGGCTTGACCTATTGAGGCTTAAGGTATATTGAGGTGTGGGTGGATATATAATTTCTAAGGTCTGCTTGGTAACGGTGTTTTCATCTGTTTTGGGGTGTTTTTGAACCAACCGTTTATGAAAACCCCTGTTTGGTAATTTTTATGAGGCACTGTTCTTGGTCGGCTCAAAAACTCCTCAAAACCGGTGTTATATAATTTTGTGTGGCTTTATAAACACCCAAAATCGATAGATTTTAAACGATTTTATTACTTTATTTTATTTATTATTGTAAAAAATCTTTCAGAACCGTTCGTTACCAAGCATGAATTTGATTGATTTAAAAGTCGCTAATTAGAATCACTAAAAATTGGGTCTTTCATAACCGTTAATAACCGCTACTCTAAAAATAACTCATAACCGCTATTCCCAAAATTGTCAAACGAGGAAAACATCACTTTGGAGAGTCTTAATTGTTTCCATTCATCAAACTTTAAAAGATTACTCGGTAAAATAAGATTTTGCACAAATTTGTAATGTTCTTTGTTCTTATGCTTGGATCCACCGATGCGACTTCTTTTGAAAAAGATCACATCCTTACTCCTCTTTAAATTTATTGCACAACATTTTAAAAAGATATATTGGTGGAGAAGTGTTAGGTCGCGAATAGGCAGAACAAGAGAGCGTTACACCTTTGCCCTCTGGATGGATACTACCTGTAAGACCCCAAATTTTATAAACCGTATTAATTATTTAATTATAGTAGTTATGAGCTAAATAGAGAAAATATTTTTTTTAAATTTATTTGTGGTGTTTGTGCATTTAGAGGATTTATGGAGCCATTATAAATTTTTCCTAATTTATTCCATGTAGGAGACCCTTTGGACAGTTGCTAGCTTAATGGTATACACAAAGAAATTTCTATTGGATCTCAACCCGAAATCCAAACCCTTTATCCTAAACCCACTACCCGTATAGCCCCTACCCGGATCCGTTAGGAGAAGGAAAATATCAACAACAGTAGTAGCAAAAACCAACTTTGCTTTCCTTTCTCCGCGCGTGTGAAGAAAATATCGGCAGCAACACCACCACCTCATTCCACCGCCTCTTAATATATTATTACTAAACTCTCCTCCACCGAAACCCAAAATAAAGAAGAAAGAAATAGTAGCAGCAGTAGTTTTATGGAACCACTAAATTACCCCACCGCCTCTTATTCTCTATATATATTACAACTCTCCCAAACCCTAACCCCACTTCTTACACAAACTAAACCACTGTTTTGGAAGTGCACTATACAGAACTCTTGCTCGGCAAGTATACCTTGCCATCGTACTATTATTTACATTCCATATGATGTCTGCATAATTTATTTTTGCTTATTTAGTTCTTTTATTGTTACATAAATTGTGCGTCCAGGGAAACTTGGGTGCAACGACGATGTCGTCGTATCCTGTTTATTCATGTATATTTTGGACCAACTTTATGAGACCACCCTATCATTATGGAGCATCATTAGGTTCATTGACCGTGACACAGTTGTTACATGAGTTGTGAGTCTCATATAGATCATGGACTGCGTGACAGGTCTGGCCTCATGTACGCATGGGCCGTGCGTTAGGGATGACTGCTGATAGAAACTTTGTATGTTAGTAGACCTGGCAGTTATTTAGAGGTTTTATCGTGTCATGGATGTGGCATGCTTAGAGCATGGGATGGGAAGAACAACAAGTAAGACATTTGGGCTCCTTTGCACTTTTCTTTTATGTAACTCGTACGCTCCATCGGAGATACGCGGTCATGATGACCCCTATACTACTTGGCGAGCTCTGCCGTTCAAAAGACGACATGCTTGGTAGGCTCCTGATTCTCCGAAAGAATTATGCCAATCCCACTATATGGCCAGATAGCCCACTTGGTGGAAAGTTGTTCTCAAACTGCATTCACTTAGACGATTAGGCGACCCTTTGGATGTTTATATTTTAGTACTTTATTGGCATATTTATATGTATCTTGTTACGTCCCTCTGAGGACCTGGTCCCTTTCCAGATATGGACGAGCAGGAGTATCCGCAAGAGTACGAACCTTGACCTGACACTACTTACCAGACTGAGGAGGTCTTACCCTCAGAGTATCTGTGATTTTATTATCGCTGTTAGAGATCCATGTTGCTACTTCAGTATAGTCGTTTTGTAGTGGATTTGTTTCCACCCGACTATCAGACTA
Organism: Iris macrosiphon; assembly: GCA_036927795.1. Taxonomy (NCBI): domain Eukaryota; kingdom Viridiplantae; phylum Streptophyta; class Magnoliopsida; order Asparagales; family Iridaceae; genus Iris; species Iris macrosiphon. The sequence goes on from JAYESA010000007.1 coordinate 210,927,655, forward strand.
GATACTTATCTTAGATATTCAATTATTTTTCAGCTCTTTATTCCTACTTATTATTTGTGCTGTGGATGAGATATAGATTGTGTATGACTTGTTGTGACAGTATATTACCACTGGTGAATTGAATATTCATGTACAACGTACGTGTGTATATGGTTTCCATATATTGGAGTTCGTATATCTACGGCTGGGCGTGTTACGTATTCCTAGTCCTACGTATTTTGGGACTGGGGCATGCCATGTTTTTGGTGGTGGCCCATGCAGGTCGAAAATATATTGTCTCGGTTACGTAACTGTACCGAACAAGCCTGCGTATAGGAATAGAGTATAAGGATCTCATCCACACTTGACTAAAACCTCATTCTTCCTTTTCAACCATCCTATATTTGGATAAACATGTTTTACGCCAAGAAACCTTTATCCTGTGACCAGACCCTTTATCCTTGTTGGCGTAAAAGCCAAATGACTGTTGTTGGCGTAAAAGTCAAATGACTGTCATATTGGCGTAAAAGCCAAAAGACTGCTGGTTGGCGTAAAAGCCAAATGACTGACTTGTTGGCGTAAAAAGCCAAACTATGCAGAAAATTTCCTCCTTTACGCTGCGGTTATGACAACTGCTACCCACGTTCCCTTAGTCTTCTAAATCTGCGTATGACACGTCATGCAAGCCACGTAGGTAACTACCCCAGCGTAAACTTGGTGATTCCTGAATAATAGATAACCAACGTAGAGTTGATTAGGCGTAAAATATAAGGATGGGATATGAGCGTAATTGTCACAGTCTTAGCTTTCCCAGTCATGACCAATTAGACCAAATCTCGTGCATTAAATACAGAGATATGCCTCGAGCCCTGTGCAAGAAACAACTTTTTGACGTGGCATCTGATTTTGTCTTTTCTTGAGCGTAAAAACTCATTCCTGTAGGCAGCGTATTCAGAAGACTCCATTTTTCTTCCTCTAGCATGCGTAAAAATGACTTATATCAAATATGTTACTAAACGACAACATGGATCTCTGTGCAAAATCATCATCGCAGCCGTCCTCTCGATCATCGTGTAGTACTTTTTTCAGATGTCAGATTCATTGAATTGTCTGACAAAATTCATCCGAGGAATACGAAGAGTTCCTCGTACAGACTTTACGCTGCAACTTATTTCAGACTTTACGCGCAGATCGCTTTACGCGCGGAAGCTTTTACGCGCAGAACTTTATGCAGGCAAAACTTTTACACGCAGATTCTTTTCTTTACGCATAGATACTTTACGCAGGCAGATTTTACGCAAACTTTTACGCGCAGACTTTTACACAAACTTTACGCGCAGACAGACTTTTACGCAGATTTTTACGCAGACTTTACGCAGGCAGATTTTTACGCGCAGACTTACGCAGGCAGACTTTTACGCGCAGACTTACGCAGGCAGACTTTTACGCTGACAGCTCTGAAGCCATATTTTACGCCAACAATTTTAAATCTCTGTTTTACGTGGACGGTTCTGAAGTTCTACTTTACGCTTCTCTGCTTTACGCGAACAACTCTGAAGTCTTACTTTACGCCAAACTTTCCTGAATCTTTGTTTTACGCTGACTACTTTGAATCTCTGTTTTACGCCAAATTTCCTTGAATCTCTGTTTTTACGCGGACAACTCAGCAACCTGTTTTACAACCTTGAAGCCCTGTTTTACGCAGGGAGGGACTTCATGTATGTTGGGGGTTTTTGACTGTAAAATTGCGGATAATTCTCCAGTATATTTTATGCTTCTACATTCTATTTAATACTTCCATCCTGTTTGATTCATGTACTTCGTCTAATCGTTGTGTACATCACCTATAGAGAGATGGATATGCATAATGGATGTACTGTCGTCGATGGTGACACAACTCTTGGAGTCAATGGTCAGACTCAAGGAGAGACCTCGACAACTCCTAGACTTTCGGGATCAGATGGACAGATTCACAATCCAGTTCCATCTGATCTTCCCGTTCCACCTAATGGGAACCTTCCAGTCTCATTAACATCACAAGATGGCCAGACACAACTATTCCAATTCTTTCAGATGATGATACAGGAACAAAGACAGCAAGCAGCAGAACAGAGACAAGAGTTTCTAGCAGCACTTGAAATGATGGTTGCAAAGACTATTGTACCAGCTCAAGCACTAGCTCAAGTACCTCAAGCTAGAGTTGGTTCAGTAAAGGACTTTGTACAGATGGTTCTGAGGCCGTACAAAGGCATTGAGAACCCAGAGGAAACTACCAACTGGATCACTCACACTCGGAAGTTATTAGAAGCATCGCAGCTACCTACAGAGCTGTGGATGACGGGTATAAGGACGCTTCTAGATGGTAATGCTCATCACTGGTGGGAATCCATGGAGCACCAGCTGGGTACATACCAGACATGGGAGCAGTTCCTGGAGTGCTTTGAAAGGAAGTACTTCTCGGACACCGTCAGAGATGCATTGTACGATCAGTTTCTCCATCTGGAGCAGGGGAACAGAATAGTGGACGAGTATGATGCCGAGTTCAGTCGCCTTAGTAAATATGGCGCTATCCTGATACCAGATGACTTGGCCAAGGCTAAGAGGTTTCATCGCGGACTAACTCAGGATCTCCAACACTACACTAGCTCCCAGTCCCGAATCTCTTATGCCGAATTACTGACAGAAGCCAGATTGCAAGAAACCATCAGCAAAGAAAAATAAGGTCAGCTAAGGACGCAACAAGGACCCGCAAGGATACAGCAAGGACCAGCAAAAACACAATAAGGAGGACCTAACTGACGTCTTTTAGCTCAGCAACAGCAGTACCAGCACCGAGCAGGACCATACCAGATCCCAGAGAAGCCCCACTGCCATTATTGTGGAAAACGCGGACATATTATGAGGGACTGTTGAACTCGCTTAGGACAATATATGAGATGTGGTTCCGGACAGCATATGATGAAATACTGTCCTATGCAACAAGCATTGACACTATCACCACCAGCACAGAGGCTAGCGCTTCCAGCACCGAAGCCAACTCAGCAAATGATGAGACCAGGAGTACCTCGACCTCCAGCAATAGGGGAATTTCAACGAGGACCACCGCTACCTGCACTGGAGGATCAATTCGCCAGGGCCAGACAGGAAAACCACAGAGGAACGAACAAGCTTTTGTAATGGAAGTGGATGACATGAATCAGGAGATTGATGTCATAGCAGGTATCACTCTTGCTTTTACTTTTCCTGTTGTGACATTGTTGGATACGGGAGCCACCCACTCATTCATATAATCTAGTTTTATTGCCAAACACAACATTGCCTCCACACCTTTATCTAGTTGTGTTAGAATTCTTACCGGAGGAGGAGTTGTATCTATTAGTCGAATTTGTAGACCGTGTCCTATAGTGATTCGTGGCAGAGAGATGAATGCCCGAATTCTATTCCTTCCTATGCCAAATTTTGATATTGTGCTTGAAATAGACTGGCTAAGCAAGTACCATACTTTCTTCGATTACTTTGGAGGAAGCATTTTTTTAAGATACCAGGCTAGCCTGAACTTGAGTATAGCCCCTCCTAGAATATAGAAGTCCCTGTTGTTAGATACTAAGTAGGGTAACCTTCCTATTAAGAATACAACTAGAGTATTGACACATCACTGAGTTCAGAACACTTGATGAACCCTAGCATCCCTTAACTATAGATTGGTTTACCATTACCCCTTGATGTATTTATGAAAACTTGAGAATAGTATAGACACTACTAGAGTTAGTTAGAAGTTTGGCCATAGTGTTTGACCCTAGTATTGAGGACCTAATAGAAATCCAAGGTTGAATATTAGGACTAACCTAGATTTTCATGGTGAGATAGTACTAGAGCACTACAAACTTTAGCTTCTTGACTTGATATCAGCATAACAGTATCTTAGGAAGCCAAGGGAAATAACTAGAATATTTTTCTTGATCATACCTTGAACCCAGATATTAGCATACCATATTTCCTTAGTGAACTATAATCTTATCAAGGGTATCCCTATTTAATTTTACATCTTGTTCCTCCAAAACCTTAGCGTTCGCTAGTTGTGCGACAACTAATTATGTTCTTCTATTCTTCATCTTTCAACTCGTGCCACCTGACACTTCTGATTGTAGATCGAGTGATTTTATTCTAGGATATATAGTTTGCTAAGATTATAGTTGTAATCTTGAATTTTGAATTATATGCTTAGTAGTTAGAGCCTGATAGTTGAGTTATTCATTTAGACTATGATCATTATCCTTTAGTTGTAGATCCCGTAATTTGTATCCATAACTCGATACAAGTAATATTCTATTTCACTTGAGAGCCAGTAATCCTTCCATTCTTAATGTTGACACTTGTTCTATAAGCACCATGATTAAGACTTAAGATGACCGTTACTTATATAATGCAATATGAGACCTTAATGAGTACCAAGATCTTTTCTCGTATACCCTAACAAGAGTTCTATCTTATTTACAAGGACCAGGTTATTCTGAAGAATCCTCTCAAGGCAATTACAGTATTAATTTATTGTTATAAGTTGGGTAGTATGCCTCACAACCTAGTATCACATAGCCCTATTGACCTATTGATGAAGTGTAATAGAATGACACAACTTTAGACTTGTATAAGAAGATAGTGTTTATTCAGACTATGAAAATTAGAGGTTCATACCCTATTTGGTCGACTAGCAACTTGACAAGGAGTTAGTATGATAACTATAGAGACTGTAGAGTCTTATCTCTTTGTGACTCGAATTATTTTGTAACATCTCTCATCATAATCTAGCGTATTTCTATTTTCTGAACTACCTTAACTTATGCTGCTGTTACAGCCTAGTTTTGCAAGCTTATTCTTTTATCAAGCTTGTTCACAACATATGTATTATTGGATGCATACATTAATACATTTCAGAATCAGTGTATTACGGTCTGATCAACTATAGTGCACTTGGTTCACCCTTCGCAATACTACTTTACGTGGATTGAGATACATAGTTGACTAGTAGACGAATATACTTGTCCCTAGACATGTCTGGCATATCGCATCAGTTACATAACTGTACTAATACTAATATGTGAATAGGAATTACCAAAATATGATTTCAACCCACAACCGCCTTGACGATTCCCAATTGAATTCTTTAAAACTCCTTGAACCTCGTCCTTGTATTCTATCACCTTCACCTGGAATTCTTTATTATTGCTCTCCGTCTTCCCTTACTTCGGAAAGACGAAACCTCGTGCTTGGTATAAGTTTGATGTACAGATAGTACTAGATATACCCCATAGGCCAATCACATTATTTGATGATTACTTCCCGAAATTAAGGGTATATCATAGGTGATATATTTTGTATAATCTTTGAGGATTGAATAACATGATTAAATAATTTGAGGAATAGTTTTCTTAAATGTATAGCCTTAAGTGATAGATGGATAAATTCTAAGTTGGGTAGAAATTGCATTATTAAATTTGAGGTAAATTCTTTTAGATTGTGATCAAGAGAGATTAGATAGAGAGATCCTACCCTATTTTAATTTCGAGGACAAATTTTTTATAAGTTGGGTAGAATGTAAGACCCCAAATTTTATAAACCGTATTAATTATTTAATTATAGTAGTTATGAGATAAATAGAGAAAATAGATTTTATTTAATTTATTTGAGGTGTTTGTGCATTTAGGAGATTTATGGAGCCATTATAAATTTTTCTAAATTTATTCCATGTAGGAGACCCTTTGGACAGTTGCTAGCTTAATGGTATACACAAAGAAATTCCTATTGGATCTCAACCCGAAACCCAAACCCTCTATCCTAAACCCACTACCCGTGTAGCCCCTACCCGGATCCGTTAGGAGAAGGAAAATATCAACAACAACAGTAGAAAAAACTAACTTTGCTTTTCCTTCTCCGTACATGTGAAAAAAATATCGGCAGCAACACCACCGCCTCTTAATCTATTATTACTAAACTCTCCTCCACCGAAACCCAAAACAAAGAAGAAAGAAACAACAGCAGCAGTAGTTTTGTGGAACCACTAAATTACCCCACCGCCTCTTATTCTCTATATATATTACAACTCTCCCGAACCCTAGCCCCACTTCTTACACAAACTAAAACACTGTTTTGGAAGTGCACTATACAGAACTCTTACTCGGCAAGTATACCTTGCCATCGTACTATTATTTACATTCCATATGATGTCTGCATAATTTATTTCTGCTTATTTAGTTCTTTTATTGTTACATAAATTGTGCGTCCAGGAAAACTTGGGTGTAACGACGATGTCGTCGTATCCTGTTTATTCATGTATATTTTGGACCTACTTTATGAGACCACCCTATCATTATGGAGCATCATTAGGTTCATTGGCCGTGACACAGTTGTTACATGAGTTGTGAGTCTCATATAGATCATGGACTGCGTGACAGGTCTGGCCTCATGTACGCATGGGCCGTGCGTTAGGGATGACTGCTGATAAAAACTTTGTATGCTAGTAGACCTGGCAGTTATTTAGAGATTTTATCATGTCATGGATGTGGCATGCTTAGAGCATGGGATGGGGAGAACAACAAGTAAGACATTTGAGCTCATTTGCACTTTTCTTTTATGTAACCCGTACGCTCCACCGGAGATACGCGGTCATGATGACCCCTATACTACTTGGCGACCTCTGCCGTTCAAAAGACGACATGCTTGGTAGGCTCCTGATTCTCTGAGAGAATTATGCCAATCCCACTATATTGCCAGATAGCCCACTTGGTGGAAAGTTGTTCTCAAACTGCATTCACTTAGACGGTTAGGCTACCCATTGGATGTTTATATTTCAGTACTTTATTGGCATGTTTATATGTATCTTGTTACGTCCCTCTGAGGACCTGGTCCCTTTCCAGATATGGACGAGCAGGAGTATCCGCAGGAGTACGGACCTGGACCTGACACTACTTACCAGACTGAGGAGGTCTTACCCTCGGAGTATCTGTGATTTTATTATCGCTGTTAGAGATCCATGTTGCTACTTCAGTATAGTCGTTTTGTAGTTGATTTGTTTCCACCCGACTATCAGACTAGATACTTATCTTGGATATTCAGTTATTTTTCAGCTCTTTATTCCTACTTATTATTTGTGCTGTGGATGAGATATAGATTGTGTATGACTTGTTGTGACAGTATATTACCACTGGTGAATTGAATATTCATGTACAGCGTACGTGTGTATATGGTTTCCATATATTGGAGTTCGTATACATACGGCTGGGCGTGTTACGTATTCCTAGTCCTACGTATTTTGGGACTGGGACGTGACACAACCACTTGTAAGTTTCGAAACCCAAGGCCTACAATTTAGTCAGATTTTTATTCATGAACGCGGGCCTCGAGATTTGAAATAGATACGTGGCAGCCGATCTGACGGGTTCTATCGACACACGATCTACCACTTTGTCGTATCGAGGCGTATCTTCCTATGTTCCGTTTCTATTTAAGTTTTGCTTTCCCTAAAGAAAAGAAAATCCAAGACAACGTTTCTGAATCTGTGTTTCTTGGCAATGGCGAATTTTCTGAAAGACCTGTTTCCTCCTGATGTTTCATCTGGGGAACCCTCCCCTTGCGGGACACCTCCCATTCAACTCCTACCAAAAGAGCTACGCTTTATTGCTAATTCCGATGAAGTCCCCTCTTCCTCTGACAGGCCACTCGTTCAGCCACTCATCGTCGTGAGAGTGCCCTCGCAACAGGTATCTTTTTCTTTCCCCTATTTTTATTTTGGAAACTCCAATTAGCTATCATTTATAGTGATTACTAAGTTCTAATTTAGAAACAGGATAGATAAAAAGAAATTTTTTTTCTTCCTTTCAATTCTTATTGTTTGTTGCTAGATTAAAATAAATCTAGGTTTTCCTTTTCATTACCTTTCCCTCTTTTATCCCTCCATCTTTAATACTTATACCCACATCTTAGTTTCAACTTTTACTGTATAACCATTTCATCTATTTATTGAAAATGTTAAATAGTTGAACGATATAACCTTTTCTCATATTTTTACCATATATATATATATATATATATATATATATATATATATATATATATATATATATATATTTGGATTAAACAATTAAAGAAAGTATTATAAAGGAAAATTGACAGAACAATATCTACATATTCACTCACTAAGGAGAATTTGTGATGGGTGGATCTAAGAATTTATATATATGTTTTTTTCCATATCGATAAATTAATATTTTTTTTGGTTATTTATACTAACCTTTCATATGTTTTATGCTTATTACACGGACCTCTATTATTTTTAAAATAATTACACGGACCTCTTTTGTGCTTTATGTTTTATTTTTAAAATAATGGTGGTTTGTATAATAACCCTTTACATAAAACATAAAACAAATGAGATATCTGTTTAATTATTTTTAAAATAAAAAAAATTCGTGCAATAAACATAAAATATTGGAGAAGTTAATTTTTAGATATTCCAAGAATTTATGTCTTCAAAATAACAATAACATTATTCTTTAGCTTGCATTCAATAACTTCAATATTTAATTTGTAATTTTGCTACCAATTATGGTTCCATAAATACTAATTCATATATCAACTAACATACAACCCGATTCTCTCTAGTCTAAATACAAACAATATTTTTCTCACATGACACACCGTCTAACATCCGTTTTCTTGTAAAAATATGACCAATGTGTCTTCTTCGCAGGACCGTTCTGAACATGTGGAAACTGTACAATCATACATGTCAAAAAAAACCAGAATGTCCCAATTTTTTTAATCTCCATATATGTTACTTATGTGAAATATCCATTTAAAATTCAATTATCAATGTCCGGTGGTAGGAATGTTACTAGTTCCATATATACAATCCACACACACACACATTAATCTGCCCTGTCTAGTAGCATTTAATTATGGGAACCTAAGTTTAATCTGGTTCCGGTTTAATGAACCGCGATTTGGTTGGATGAACCATATGTTTATTCATTCCCAAAGGGAATGGACCTATTCAATAGTACATCTAATTTGTAAACCATACATATCATTAGCCTTGGCCTATAATAAGAGATTCATGAACTTCACAATAATTATACAAAGAAAATTATAGATATCGATACTTAAAAGGAAAAGAAAATAAAAGCTAATCATTCAAATTTATAAATAAATGATGATTGAAATACTTGTACTGAATTAAGAAAGTTTAAATATAAAGATAGTTTCACCCACACAAATTAGAATCGTTACCTCATGTTATCGAGCGACACACCACTATTTGCGTATGAATTGGCTCTAAAATTTCCATGGAGAGTTAACCTAAGTAACCTAATTTGCTAAGATTTAAAAAAAAAAATACTATGTCATGTTCTCATGTTTGAACCAAACATACTAATCGAGGCTTAGAAAACACATTCCATCTATAGAAAATATATATAGCATAGATGTGTCATGAATGGGTAAAATATAAATATTTAATATTATAAACTCTAATCGTATAAGGTGGTTAGTAAAACAGATCAGAATTGAACTATCTAAATCGTTTGTAAATCCTCCATTATTTATTAAAAAATTATAATTTTTTTTCTCTTTTCTTCCGGCACAAGCAAAAGTTCTACAAATATATATACAAAAAAAACTAAATTTCAAAATTAATATAAAAAAATATCAAAAATATTTACATTGTTTAACAAATATTAATTCAAATAGATTTAAATATTTAAAATATTTTTCAACCATATCAGAAACACATGTGAATTTACTAGTAGTAATAATAATAATAATATCTTTTTTTAAATAAACACATGAATTACAATTGCAATAATAATAATAGAAGTATTTTTTTTTTTTTGGAAATAAACACATGAAATATAAGTGTAAAATTGTTCTACAATTAAACCTTTTCAATTTCCTAATTTATAATAATATTTTTTTTTTTGAAACAAACACATGAATTACTAAGTATAAATTAGGAATTCTAATTGCCAGGAATGCTTTTACTATATCTAAGAATTTTCAAGATGGATTATCAATACTATCCTCAATTTATTATCGTTTTAAAAAATAAATTATATCTATAGCTTTCCTAATAAATCAAGGGTAATTTTGACAATTCACCTTAAAAAAACTTGGATGTTGTAAAAGCCTCATTAACAATTGCAACCCCCTATTATTATTCTACAATTAAAGCCTTTTTAATTTCCTAATTTATAATAATATTTTTTTTTTGAAATAAAAATTGTTTTACCATTAAAGCCTTTTAAATTGCCTAATTTTTTTGAACGGGACCACGCAAATAACAACAACAAAAATTAAGCGGCGGTTTGCCACGTTCACTCTCCCCCTCTTCTCCACCTCTTCTTCTTCTTCCTCCTTTCTCTCTCTCTCTCTCTCTCTCTCTCTATTCAATTTCAAACAAAAAAAATCACTTTTTTTCTCTCTCTCTACAACACACCAATGTCTAATATTCCCTCTTCTTTCTCTCTCAACCCGCAGTTCGGCGGCGGCAGCGGCGGGCCGGCGCCATTGTCATCGTCGCCGCCCTCGGGCGGAGGCGCCGGCGGGAGGGACAGGAGGATGGCGTCGGCGGAGCAGCTGGTTCTCGAGCTCTCCGATCCAGAGCTCAGGGAGAACGCTCTCTTGGAACTCTCAAAGGTGATTCTTTTGATCAATTATAATTTTGGATTTTTGGTTGTTTCTATGATTGTTTTTGTCAGTTCAATTTAGTCGTACGTGGATGCGAGTAATGTGAGAAAGATCGAATCTTTGATATTGTGGTGATTCTTTTGATCAATTATAATTTTGGATTTTTGGTTGTTTTCTATGATTGTTTTTGTCAGTTCAATTTAGTCGTGTTCGTTATACGTATTATATAGGCCGAGAGAAATGTGAGAAAGATTGGATCTTTGATATTGTGATATATAATAGTGATTGATTTAGTCTCTGCTCTGCTTAAATTAAAGAATTTTTTCTTCTTGTTTCTATAATTATTTCAATCATTCAATTTAGTGGTGGTATATTTACCTAGACAGTATCCATGACTGAAAAAGATTAATTTTTGATATTGTTAGAATATAAAGATGATTCCTTTCTTTAATCTCTATTCTATTTAACGTACAGAGTTTTGTTATGTGATACTTAATGTGGATCAGGAACAAAAAATCTCGGACTTTTTCTAACTTAGACATTAGTTTAATTTTTAGGCTTTCGGACGAGAAGACTTGGAATGGAATATAGGTTTTGCTTTATGATTTTTAGTTGTGGAAGAACTATGGGAAGATTATGAACACACAATCCTTGTGATATATATTGAATCTTGATATTGTGATATATAAAAGTGATTCTTTAATTTCTATTCTGCTTAAATGTCATTTTTGTTTTTGTTTTTATGATAATCACTTCAATTTAGTGGTATATATATATATATATATATATATATATATATATATATATATATATATATATATATATCGCGATATCTGTGATACATAATGTGGATCATAGGCAGGGCCGGTCCAAGACATTTGAAGGCCCAAGATAAGAATATAAAATGTGCCCTCAATTCACACATCTAATCATTAAAAATATAAATTTTTATAAACTTATTATTTCATTTTAAAACTTTGAGGCTTTGTTAAAACCTTACCGGAAAAAACCCATTGGGACAAAACCCCATACAAGGGACAAAACCCCATACAAAGGAAAAAGAGTACCCCATGTCCAAAACATTACATTCAATTCAACAAGAAGAAAAATAAACACTATATTTCTAACTTGTACACGGATGATTTTGTTTAAATTCCAGACTAGTAGTATTGGCGGAGACCGATAGCAAAGCCGCCTAAACTATTGAAACTACTGAAACCGACCAATTCGAAACTGGTACTCATAGAGAGGGGCTGAAAGCGATAATGTGAACCTTGGTTTAGAGTCTTTAGACTAGAACATTGGAAAGAGGAGGGGGGGGGGGGGGGGGGGGGGTGTTGTATTTGGTTAGGAGGTGAAGAGAACTCAGAGAAGTGACAAAAATAAATTGTTAAAAGTGCACTGTCACGAAGTGTGTTTTTACTTAATTGTGTTTTTACTTCATCCTGTTGTTGTTGTTGTTGTTGTTGTTGTTGTTGTTGTTGTTGTTGTTGTTGTTTTGTCCCCTTTGAAGTGTAAATCAAGATTGTTCCGATGTTTGGTTCAAGATGGAATTACACTCATTGTATGATAACTTATATTAAAATCACAATGACTTTTACCTAAACCGTAATGTGATAAATTCTTATTTTAAGAAGTAGACGATGGTTTTTACTAGAAAACATTATTATGTTATCTTGGTTCCTGAAAATTATGTCATTCAGAAATGGGATAAGGAAGAAAATCTGTGTGTAAACTCTCAAGGGTCCATTATGTCAAAGTAGTGATGGAGAAGTGTCAGGCAAATGCCCGAGTATCCGGCCGGACAACGATGTGGCTAAAAAAGTGTCTATGCTATAGAACTGCTGATTACGTATGGTTTAGTGACACATTGTGTATCTCTTTTATACTTCCAAAAGTGTGCTCTCTTTTCATCCTATATATGGGGATCTCAAGATAATCTGGTATGGTTTCTGAAACAGGTATTCTGCTGATTTGTCTTTTAATCTGCAATATATAGAACTATTTTTCTTATATTTGAAAGATGTATTTCAGAAGGCAAGCTCTGCAAAATTTGGGTTCTACTTCTAACGGACATCTTTGATCCACAGAAAAGGGAGATATTCCATGATTTAGCTCCACTGCTGTGGCACTCTTTTGGCACTATTGCAGCACTGCTACAGGTTTGTCTCCAAATCCATCAAACTTGGTCATCATAATATATACTCAAATGTCTTTCATTTTTTTCCAGCTCAAATTCTTTTCTTGTAAGCCTTGTTCTCTTTCTTGTGCCTTGTTGTCATTCACATGATTTTAAATTACTGTTTCTCATCACTCTCTCCTCATCATTTGCAGGAGATAGTTTCGATATACCCCTACCTCACACCTCCGAACCTTTCAGCTGGTGCATCAAACCGGGTTTGCAATGCACTTGCTCTTCTTCAGGTTAACTACTCCATTTACAGAATGTATTGGTTTTATTTTTCTGTTTTATGTAGAAAGGTTGACTGTTCTGTTTCGTTTGACTTCACTATCAGTAAGTTGTTTTGTTGTACGTTGAATGTATCCTGTTATTTTCCTGCATTGCTATTGAAAGGTGCTTCTGACATGCATTGTCTTTATCCCGTGAAGCATTTTTCTTTGTTAACTCATGTAAGTTTTAATTATTTCATTTTTAGCATCGCGATAATGCATTTTATGGGCTTGGTTATTGATTTGTGCCTTTATGTACTCATGCCGTTGCCATATTGTTTATTTATACTTCCTGAAGGTACATGAATATGTCATTATTCATAGTAAATGTATATAAGGAAGTATGAAAACATTGTGAAGAGATGAAGCTGTAACTTCAGTAAGGGGCCTAAAGAGAAAATAAATCTTCAGTAAAGTAAATCTTGACCTCAGTAGGCTGAGTCCATGGATTATTATTGTGGACTGTGGAGAGGAGTTCATGATGTAACTTCTGCTGTGGTATAGTACTTCATGAAATGCTCCTTTTCCCTTTTCCATGGGAGTGTAACACCACAAAAGCTGACTGGTAGGATAATTGGTCGAATCAGAAGGTATAAGTTCTAATTTTCAGGTTATTTAAAATTTGAGAAATAGTGAACGAGTTAAAAAGAGAGAATATTCAACTAGAGGGTCCACGTGCCAAACTCTTAAAGGAGGAACCAGGAAAACAGACCACACTGCTCAAAAGTGAATATGGTTTGTAGGAGTTTGAAGTAGCTCATATTTAGTCTATAAAAGAAGGTTTCAGATAGATGACCCCGCAAATTTGGGACAAGGGGTGTTGTTGTTCATCTTCTGTCTATAAAGCTTCAGATTTCTAGTGTATCACTTAGCGTTTGGTCAGGCAACTAGTACCAGTTAGTTACTTTTCATCTGTGACAACTAATTATGTTAATAGGAACTTTAGTGGCTTGCAAGATCCCTAGTGTTGAAGATGGTATGCTGATGAGTAGTGAGAAAAGGGTGGTAATTCGACCTATATGCAGGTGCATATTCTGATTGTGTAAGGAGCTTTACAAAAGTAATCATAGTATAGTATCAACATTTAGATGTATTATATTCTCACTAGTGGAACAATTGTGAAAGCAAATGTGTTTGTGTTACCACTGAGGGGGTGGTCGAGTGGTAACACTGGGAGGGGTGGGCTTGGGTTCGAATTCCAGCCTGGGCAAAATAAAAATGGGAAGGGTCCTGATTCTAGTAGCCCAGGACAAGATCGGTCAATAATGTTTGGCCTTATCTAAAAAAAGTGTGTTAGCCCTTAATAAATTTATCTACAGTGTGAAGCATTGAAAAATTAATGAGGTGAACAGAATTTTTGTGTGCTTATTGGTAGTTATTTAGTGGGGGTATGATGCAGAGAGTTGGTAAAGTCTGTATGTGGACCTCCTTATATAGGTAATGTTGAATAAAGACATTTCTTGTCATTTTAATAAAACAACAGAGAAGAGGTTATAATGGTGAAGCTGATGATATAGTCATCCTTGCAATGGGTCAAGGTCTCATCATTATTAACTTCATGAACATGAGAAAGCTGTTAAGTTCCAATATGATCATTATAATGCTTCACTAACCGCTCGATTCTCGATTATGGCACTCAAATCAAGGTTTAAAGTTTTGGTCGAAACCGCAAACTATCAAACCTCATGATTACCTGAAGCTGCTGAAACCGATTCTCACAGGATGGTTTTGAAACAGATACTGCAAAGTGCGAACCTTGATTCTTTTTAATAGATAATCAGCCTAACCATATGAAATCCAAGGTTCTCAATGTCAGTATCGGTATCGGTTTTGGAGGCTTAAGAATATCGGTATCAGCCATCTCAGATAGGACTTTCAAAATTTATTGTTTCGAAAAGCCCAAAAATTATTAAGAAACTTGAAAAATATCTGACGGGAATCTTGTCACTCGGAAGAGCAAGAAGCAAACTGTTGTAGCCAGGTCGAGTTCATAGGCAGAATATCGAGTTATATGGCTCATACTGTTTGTGAGATGATGTAGCTTCGAACACCGGCCGCTTATCTTGGTAACCAGTATGCCGATTGCTTGCCTATGCATTGTGATAACTAAGTTGTCATCTTTATTATTAGCAATCCAGTGTTCATTGAGAGGACCAAGCACTTTGATTTTGACTGTCACTTAGTTCGTGATGCACTATCAGACTCGCACTCCATTCACCCGACCTGAGGACTAGAGTGCCTATTTTTAGCCGTTAACATCTCCCCCGTTTTCTGCTTTATGTAACAAGCTAGGCATATATGACATATATGCACCAGCTTGAGGAGTGCTAGAGTTACTGATTGGCCCAATTGGGTATAGCTTACAAGACTTTCCTTACTGGGATTAGGGTCTTATGTATTGTGTATGATCTCCTATACTCTGATGAAAGTAAAAGGTTATTGACACATTCTCCCAACACGGCTGGTACCTTGGTATCTTTAAACCTTGATAAAACACCCCAAAGTGATTGGCGAGAACCAAGAAAAAGTACTAGTAGATCCCTCTCCTTGCTGTGAAATCGGTCAGTTAACTGTGTATCTACGCAACTATACTTCATTGCTGAACATTGTCAAATCCCTCTCCTTATGAAAGGTTGTACCCTTTCTTGAGGCAGGCAGTAACATTTTGGAGATCTTAGGGGAGAGGGGTGGGAGGGGCAACCAATTGAAGACCTCCACAGGTTTATGGGTTGGACACAGTGATAGAAGTAAAATTTGATTATATTGAGATCCTCTTGGAAGATGACCATCTGTCAAGTGATGATGGAGACCAGTAATGGATGTCCAGACTATTTTAATATTCTAACTTTAAGGTATGAAGGGAAGCATCAAAGCAAAGAGAGAATCATCTCCCCTGCTCCCCTTCCAAGTGTTTGTTTTGACTTGATTGAATGCTAGTGCTTTCTATATCTTGCCTCCAAACATCGACATGACACTCCATTTTAACCCTAGTGTTAGTTCCTCTTCTTGTACCTTATCTTTTAATTTTATTATCTTTGAATATTTTGTCCGTAGCTAGAAATTCTTTTCCTTGTCCTTTCAAGCATAGCCATCACACTATAAAAGATTTCACGAGTAATCTTTGGAAACACAGTGTGTTTGAACTTTCTTATAGCCAATTGTTTCAGAATTTAAATGTAAGGAAACTGTGGTCTGGTCCATATAGTTCCAACCATCTGCCTCTTATGGTTGATGAATACCATGGAAAAAAAGAACAGGTGTAATTAATATGTGCAGTTGGTTCTGCATATGTATCATACTATCATGATTGTTCCTATTCCCACATCTGCGAGATTGTCTCAAACTTGGCAGTTAGCTCTACATATGTATGATGATTGTTCCAATTCCCACTTCTGCAAGATTGTCTCAAACTGGCATGAGCTTGCAACTCTATCTAGTCATAACATAGTTGTCACCAATTGGGGTTAAAATTTTTCTGTTCACCATTTGTAACCGTTCTACCATGTTAGTTTTTTTTTTTTTTTTTTTTACTTCTGTACCATTTTTGTCACAAATACAGGTTGCAGTTCCTCTGAGCATTCATTATTTTTTGCTTCTCAACTTGTTGCTTTACTCTAATATTAATTTCACTATTTGTTGTAAATTGATCGATCAGTTTGTTAATGGCATCAGCTCACCGTAATATGGCTGGAGCTGACATTCTGACTATTTCTTCCTTGTTTGATTTCTGTAAACAGTGCGTGGCTTCACATTCTGAAACAAGGATACTCTTTCTCAGCGGTAATTTGTGCATGATTTGCTACCTTGCATGTTTGGTATATCTGGATTAATTGTGCAGATTCAATTCTTCTACATAGCATCAAAATAAATCTAATGCTTATATTACAGCATGATTCAGAAAACTCTCACTAGCTTGTTTTTACCACCTTTATTTTTCTGATGTAGGCCTATGTATCTAGATGCTATTTGCTGTCATATACTCTTACGATTCTTCTTAAAAGATTTATGTCCACTTATATCATCTGTTTGAGATAGGACTGAAGTAATAACTGAGATAATAATGATGGGCCTCAGACCCTTTCTACAAGGAACCATGTAGACTTCGATATGCCATGTTGCACAGGCACAAATGCGACACGACATAATTCAGACACGCACACAGTAATTGCTTTTGATGTGTCCTAGTATTTCGTGCCCGTTACCTTACATGACAGGGACAATAAATTTTCGGAGTGCTTGTGCTTCCTAGGCGGCATGTACAGCGTTACCTTTTTTTTTTTTTTAGAGCAGTATGGTATCAAGGAGATCCCAACCAAACTTCATTTGTAGTAGAGCAATATATTCAGAAGTACAAGATAACAACTGAGCTATATAATAACTAGATGCAAAAGAGGTCAAAGTTGTGAACATAGAACTCAGATATGAATCAAGATTCAAGATAGAGAATTGAACATCATCATGAGAATCCATAGACATATTTACCTTCATAGTGTCAATCCTGGCAACACCATAATAATGTGGCTAACCATAGCATCAACGAGAGCCTTTGACCAACAACTATATACAGAAGCACCTATCTTTCTTAGTTGAGATTTCTATTTTTCTTTTAATCCAGCTTCTACCTAAAAAGATTGGATCTTTTCAAAGCAAATTAGGGAAGAATTAGGATCAACAAACTATGAATTGAAAATTCTTTTACTTCTTTCATGCAAATACACTGAAGTATTGCCATTATAGCATAGTCATCAACAAGTAACGAATCGCCGATTCGCCATGAAGGGAAGAGTTTCTCCAAAAGATCCAATAGTTCACCAGGTCAAAAAGGCATATTGGGGATAATGATGGTATTATTAAGCTTCTCCCATAGAGTTTTGATGTAGCAGCAATGGAGGAAGAGTTAATCAACTAATTCATCATTTTCAAACATAAGATGCACATGTTGGTGAAAGAAAACATCTTTCTTTTCAAGTTTTACGCAGAAGGTTATTTTTAGTTGCAACTTGCAAGCCACATCAAAATTTCAACCTTGAGAAGTACTGGAGCTTTCCATATCCCTTTTGTTGGTGCCCAATTTCTAGCAATTGAGTTGATTATCTTGGAAAGATACGTAACATTATATGGACTATCTCTAGACTATTTGCATCTCACTCTTCTGAATTTGGGAAGCCATGCCCAAACACCATCTCCCAAATACCTTAATCTGAAACTAATTCATTTTGATCAAGCGCAATCGCATAAAGAGTAGGATATAATGAAACAAAGCAATCTGTCTTGCACCAAATGTCACCTTTAATTAGTTGGTGTGGTCGTCTTCATATGTAGTTATAGGAACCTAGTGATGATTATCTTATGTACCATTATGTCACTGTGTGTCCTGCTTGGCCTCTTGACTCTCTTTATTATTAGGGTTAGTTACTGATCTTATTCTTTCTCATGTGTACTTTATTCCTAGTCCTTTTTCATTAGTGTAAAATGTTCACAGAATCGATTAGGGCCATTGAGGTGTTTACATGACTACTTTCCAAGTAGAGGATTTCTGTTTAAGTCAATTCACTATTAAGGGTGCCCTTAAGGGATTCTTCCAATTAAATTATTGATGGGTTTGTCTTTTGCCGGCTAATTTTAATTTATGTAATGTCTACTAAATAAAACACTATTGCCTAAAGCTTAAATATACCATACAGTAAAAACCATGAACCTGATGTAGTTTGACTTATTGAGGTTTACTTCTATCGTTTGTGTTGTTTTACACATTTAGCAGCGTTCTTTTCCACTTTATTAGGTCAAACTGTGTGATATGTGATAGTGTTACTTTTATGAGTATAGAGGCTGTGAATATTTTTTAATCTGAATAGCATAATGGATCTTTTATGTTGATGATCCACACTGTTGGATCTGATCTAAAGTTTCTAATACACCCAACAATGGTAACAGTAGCAGTGCCGTCAACAAAACAAGAAGCATCATTAGCAACAAGCCTTCTTGAACATCTTGGATCCGTGTTCAAATCCACTCATTTTGGCCTGCAGCTCTTTCGTAGCACCTTCAACAATAATCCAGCCACTCCTACTGAGGAACTCTCTGTTTCACATTTCAAAATCATCTCATAGTATAACTTATCCCTTTTCAATGTTTTTACTCCATTTTCATGAAGTAGCCAAAAGATGAACCGAGAATGTCCAATTTGATGCTACTTGATGCATGTTCCAAAAAATGTTGAGGACATCTAGTTGGTGTAGTTGTCATATCACATCCTTATAACAAAAATGATCAAACAACGACATCAACAACATCAATAAGAAGAAAGTGTATCCAAAGGACCCAAACTTTTGGGCGCAAGGTACATGAATACAGTTGCTCCACTTGGCTCTATCAGGGGCCGTATCCTCATTAATGTTTGACAAAGCAGAGAATTGAACCTTTCCCTTCTCAACGAACGGAATAAACTTTTGATTTTGATGGTTTGTGATTCAATTTACTACATACGCACACACAGCATACACACTATAGTGTTCTAGTTGCTCTCTTTCTTTATGTGGGTGCGAGCTCTTGTTTAAGAGCACACATATGCCCATCCCGTCATGGGAGCATGTACATATGTGTATAAACTTACGTTTGCATCGATGTTTGGATGGTTTGTGATTCAATTTACTATGTACACCTATATATATTATTCTTATATAGGTGTACCTTAAATGTATTCATTCACGTGCGTCGCATGAATTTGGTTGTCTAACCAGTTGTCTTTGAGAAAGGTGTATAGAGTCATGTACTAATGCATCTAACATTTATCGAAGATAGTTGATTTTTTTATAAACTTACGTTTGCATCATATGCATATTAAGTACAGTTAGGGAATTTATCAGGATAATTAAAATATTTCCTTCAAGTACTTTACTGGATGTTCTTTTCCAATAAATGTTGATGGCATATAAGTTGTCAGTTCTTAAAAGATGAACAAAATGTTCATTTTTTTGGAAGAGGTAATTATTCATGTTCGCTCTTACCGGGATTCGAACACCGCCCACTCAGGTCTTATGTCTCCACTCTAGCCATTTGAGCTACCAAGTCTTGACACAAAATGTTTATATTTATGTATGCAACAATATATTTCAAGACTGAGCATTATATATATATATATATATATATATATATATATATATATATATATTTCATTTGTTTCCGTTTTTTCTTTTGCAGCACATATGCCATTATACCTGTACCCCTTTTTGAATACTACAAGCAAGACAAGGCCATTTGAGTATTTGAGGCTCACTAGCTTGGGAGTTATAGGTGCCCTTGTTAAGGTATTCTTCTCATTATTTACAGGTCACTGCACTCATATAATTTTAATGTCAGAGAAGTAGATTAAATGTGGTTTGGGTAACCTCTATAACTAGATCCATCGTATCTTTTTTTTCAACATGAATCCTTTTAGCCTTCTTTCACAATCTCTTTGCATGAGAAATATGAAATTTTATGCTGTCAAACGTACATGATTGAACCTTCACTGTGATTTAGTATTTTTGTTCAAACTGAGAAACCCAAATCCTGTGCCCGTACATAGACGCAACCCGGTCTGCTTCGAGATCAGTTCAATCAGTGGCTAAGTTCGCTTAAATACTCACTTCTTCCCCGTGGTAAGCATGCTAGTAGGCCCTTGATCACTTATTTCTCTTACCTCTAAAACTCAAGTTTGACCTTTTCCCTGAGACCAGTTTATCACTTGCGGCCAGTCAGCGGTTTAGTTAAAGAGAAGTACTACAGTGAAGTAGGAAAGTAGCTAACTTGGTATTCCACTAATTCTTGTAAATGCATAACATTTCCTTCTAAACATGTTCTGTGTGATAGAAGTTTGTATCGTGCACTGAAATCTATGATCAGTCTGTTGTTCATCTTTTACCTTTCAGAATGTAACCAGCAAATGATAAAGCTTATAATAGTGTCACATCATAGAAATAGTATTGTTTTTTGAGTTATATGGGGAAATGCATCTCGTGCATTGATTTCAAAATATGAAGTGAGAGTGTAAATGAAATCTGAAGAGGATGGCAGAAAGATACAGCGAATCTATAGAGCCGTAACTTTGTAATCCAAAAGGAACAGGCACAAATAAGATCTTGTGCCACTTGTCTTAACTTCCTTTTTCTTGTAATGTCTGAAGGGATGATCCCTAAGGGACGGTCCTTAGGGACTTATTCAACTAGTCCAGTAAAGTTTACTAGTAGTTTATAATTACATGTTATTTTTTTATGAAACCTTGAAAATTATTTTATATGATGTGTCTTTTTATGAAACAATACAAATTTAATTATAAACTTAAATATATGAAATCATGCAAACTTAATTACAATTGTGTCTTTTTATCAAATCATTTAAATTTAGTTAGAGGCTATGTTTTTATGAAAACGTGCAAATTTAATTACATGTCTTTTTTGAAGCCATGCAAATTTAATTACATGATTTTTTTTTTTATGAAACCATGCAATTTTAATTATATGTCGTCTTTTTATGAAACCATGTTCAAATATATTTATTTTAATAGTCATATCTTCGTACCCATATCCAAAATTTGGATCATTTTTAGCCGAGTCCATGTCTTTCAATTACGAGTTTGAAGGATCCGATTCTTGGATATGTACTTGTACCCGACACCGTTACCTGAGTCCAGGTAATATAGGTCCCATGTGGTTTTAAGTACTATGATCTAGATTTCACATTGCTGAGGGATTTTATGGCAAAAGGGAAAGGTAGGATTTGGGAGATGACAAGTATTTTAGCCTTTAGGTGAAATTAATAGAAGTAAACGATTTTGAATTATTTTCAGTCGTCGTGATAGTTTCAACATTATTTTCTTTCGTTAGTCTGTTATTGAATCCACATGGTTTTCATTGAATTCAGAGTTCAATGCCATTCTATTGACTTGCAATACTTGTAAATCATGAAAATATCAGTCCAATGAATATAATTAATTAATGGCAGAGACTACATGAAAAGTTCAAATTGGATATTATTTGCAAAAAATTGTTACGTCACCTTTTAATTTTCTTCTTCACGTGTCTTTCCCTGTTAGTTTCCTTCACCTCATTCCTCTGCTCTTTCGTTCTTCCTTCAGTTTTCTGGTTGTCTTTAATTACACATTGGAATGGAAGGGTCCACAAAATGCTTAGGACTGTCAGACTCTTGGAAGCATGTAGGAGACAATATGTTATTTTTCTTAGGGTTTTAAGTACTGTCTTCATGTTTCTTTAATTTCCATTAATGAAATGTGGGGGGAATTACCCCCCCCCCCCCCCCCCCCCCCCATCGTTTATTCCCAAAAAAACTATTATTTTCATATATTGCAGGTCTTCAGCAATAATGCAGAAATGTGACGAAATTAACCAAAGTTCTCTTTTGCAGATTGATGATACTGATGTCATCAGTTTCCTTCTCAAAACCGAAATTATTCCACTGTGTCTGCGAACCATGGAAAATGGCAGCGAGTTGTCAAAAACAGTAAGAACCCACCACTCACTCACTTACTCTCTTTTCCTTCTTGTGATTTTCTATAGAAGGCTATTTTGTTGATTATACTTATTTGTTCATATGCTTTCACTTCAGTTAGCTAAGGTGTCATTCATTTGTTGTGAAGACTAATGAACAGCAGCAGTTTTAGTCATTCTTAGGGTTTTCTTCACTTCGATTTTTCTTATTTCAACTCATTTATTGATCCCTGCTAGTAGGAGAAATAGCAGTCCTGTGTCTACTATTTAAGGTTCTATCAAGTGCTACACAGTACTATTTATTGATCTCAATTATAGGTTGATGGGATCATGGATATCCCAGCCAAACTTTATTAAAATTGGAGCAAATATAAAAAAAGGACATGGAATAATATGTCATCTACATAAACATTTATGTTCTAAAATATCATCCATATGCAATGAACACACCTGGCAAATCATGCAATGTAGAGTTTATATTTAAAACTATTGCATCATTCATTAGAAATTCTACTAGTGATGCATGTACTCTTAACCTAGTTGAAAGATAGAATGTAGAGGCCATTTTAGGAGTTTCTTTCCTCAATTATCCATCTTGTGTTTGGTTCCTTTTATCTTCCACCCAATAAACCCCCGCTTATGCATCATGTTTACTGGATTAGGGTTTCTTAACCTGTCTCCATATATGTAGGACCAATCTTTTTGGGGGGACAGCTTTGAGAATCATTGGACAATATATAGTTGGTTCTGTAGAGGGTTGCATCGATAATCTTAAGGACATAAAATTTTGTTGTTTGAGGACTTCGTAACTGGTTTTGTTTTCTTAGAAATTTGGCCATTTATCATGCTTTATTGTTTCCATTTTCGACAAACTAAATAGAAGCTATGCTGGTTTCTAATATGTAATGACTATATTGGGAAGTTATCTTCTCCAAGATAATTTTTGGCCTTGCATATGCAGATTATTTATACACATTGATTTTGATAATTTACAGGTGGCTACCTTCATTGTTCAGAAAATACTTCTGGATGATGTCGGGCTTCACTATATCTGTGCTACCGCAGAACGGTTCTTCGCTGTGATTCAAGTACTGGGGACCATGGTCGAATCTCTTGCTGAACAACCCTCTACAAGGCTGCTGAAGCACATAATTCGCTGCTACCTGAGACTTTCAGATAATCCAAGGTCTCGTGCGTACGTTAATTTTTCACTTCTCTCCCTCTCTACAAAGTACAAACTCAAGACACACACATACACATTCGCTCAACACACACACACAAGCAAATTGAGTGTGTGTGTGTACATCTATTAATTAGTATGTTTTGCATCATTTCTCAGCCTTTCACATGTGACATATCATAGGGCATGCGAGGCCTTGCAGGAACATCTTCCAAAGATACTGAGAGATGGAAGTTTTGAAAGCTGCCTTCGGGTGAGTGGTCTCTTCTTTATGTTAACATCGTTATAATTACATCATGGCACTAGATATGAAGCAACTGTTTGACACACGCTAGTAATACTCTGATTAAGTGATTCAAAGATGGGTTGCTTTGCTTTAGTTAGACAGTGCATATTGAGTTAATGTTACTTGACAATATGCACGAAAACCACAATCGGTTCAACTTGGTCGGTTGTTAGAAGGCTGCTTTTCTACACATGAATGCAATTCTGTCTCCTTTAAATTGTTTTGGTCAAAACTTCGCTTTGTTGATAAAATATTTAGAATGCTTTTAGATTCTTAGTTTTATAATTGAAGTTCTTTTACTTATGACAAGTCTTATTTGGATATTTTACAGGATGATCCTGCAACTCGCAGGTGGCTTCACCAGCTTCTGACTAATATCTATGGGGATGTCCGTCCAACTGCTGTTCAAGGAGGACTCGGACATATGATGGGAAACCAGGGTTCTAGTATGCCTTGAAATTATCAGCACCGACTTGTTGAAGTTTCACCTTGGTAATATTGTTATGTTTTAGCATGTTCTGTTGTATGCCCAATAAAGACTGTTTCAGTATGGTGGTAGGAACAAAAAGACTCAAATAGCCGACCCCCAATATTTTTGGGATAAAGGCTTAGTTGTTGTTGGTTGCCCTTACTTTATGTAATAATGTTTTCAGTGATGGAACTTTGACTTTGCAAAAATGAGTACTCATTTTAGAATTATACAGAAAATGGTGTATTTTGTTGTTTTCCTCTGATTTGGTAATGTCCTTATGTATTGGGAGACTATATATTTGCGTTGACAGATCCCGACAATTATTTGGAGGTTCTGATGATTAATGGTTAGTCCCTGTGTCTCCTTCCTACCTCCTGTTCCATAAAGGAAAATGCGACGCTTATTGGGATGATATTCATTATTCCTCTCACCAATCTTCTTCATTTCATATTCTCTACTCTTGCATCAACATCCACTTCACCATTCATTCCGGCAATTCTAGACTTTGATCCCTTACTGTTCTTTTTGGTGCTCCTTACCTGAGGATTTGGTTGTTGAAAGCATTGGCAAAGGAAGTTTGTTGGATTATTATGACTCAACTTGCCTGTGATATAACTATTAATTGTTGTTAGATTTCAATATTTTATGCCAGTTCCTCACCAATATAATATGTACATGCATTTGCCTATAAGGTTGTCATTGTTATTATATTTTTGGAAGCTCAAGTGTTACTTTATTATGCTAAATGATTGCATTTAAGTTTACATGATTTCTTAATTGTGAACATCAAGTATTAAAATTGCTCTCTCTCACTGAAGAAATCCTTGTGGAATGCCTGTAGTATAAAAACCAGTCTCTGTGTACCTGCACATGGAGGGGCTCTTCTTTCTGTTGTGGCCACCTTATGTACAATATAATATGGCCCTTGACAGAGGCACTACAAAAAAGACTCGGGGCTGACCCAATTTTTTTATAAGTTTTTTACTAAAAAATTTACTTAGGACTAGTCCAACTATTTATTAGGACTGTCAAAATTTTGATAGTCCTTCCAATATGTTGGACTGTCAAAATTTTGACAGTCCTAAATAAAATATGCAGTTTAATGGACTGCCAAAATTTTGACAGTCCAATCCATTTGAAGGATTGTCAAATTTTGACAGTCCAAATAAATATTTGAGCTAGTTCTGAATAAATTTTTGAGTGAAAAACTTAAAAAAAAAATTGGACCAGCCCCGAGTGTTTTTTGTAGTGTCTTTATACACGGCCTATAATATTGCAGTTATCTGCTGGTGGCTGACTAATGTATAGGTAGAGAGAAAATTATTGATTGATTTACTTCCAAAAGAGAGGGTACATATATATAGGAGGAGGCTAGCCTCCTTATTTTCTATTCGATGTGGGACTAAATAAGTCCCCTTAAGATGGATGATAGATATCAATCATCTCCATCTTGTTACAAAATGTATCAAACTCTCTAGGACCTAAACCTTTAGTTAAACAATCAGCTAACTGCTCCGCTGATTTTACATAGCTCAAAGTCAAAAAAATTCTATTCAGCTGCTCCTTGATGAAGAAACGATCAATTTTCACATGTTTGGTGCGATCATGCTGAACTTGATTGTTTGCAATATCAATTGCTGATTTGTTGTCACACCAAAGTTGCAGGGAGTCTCCTCTAAACAAATGCATCTCAGCCAACAAGCTCTTCACCCACATCATCTCGCACAGGCTAACTACCATAGCCATGTACTTGGCTTCAGCTGTAGACCTAGCCACTACATCTTGCTTCTTGCTGCGCCAAGATACAAGATTGCCCCAACAAAAATACAGTAACCTGTAGTGGACCTGCGATCATCCATACAATCCACCCAATCAGCATCACAGTAGCCTTCAACTCTCTGGGATTCCTTTAATATACCTGAGAATTCTGTGAACTGCCTCTATATACTGCTCTCTGGGATCATGCATATATCTACTCACCACACTCACAATATAAGTAATATCAGGTCTTGTATGATATAAATATATGAACCGACCAACTAATCTTTGACATTGCTCCTTACTCACCGGATCACCACCCTCAGCACACAACTTATGATTCTGCTCGATAGGAGTAGAAGCAACCCTGCAACCCAGCATTCCTTCCTCTGAAAGAAGGTCCAGAGCGTACTTTCGTTGAGAAAGTACTATACCATTTCGTGACCTTGCAATTTCAATTCCGAGGAAGTACTTCAACTGCCCCAGATCCTTAACTTCAAATTCCTCTCCAAGCATTTTCTTTAGCCGTAGGATCTCCTCAGTATCGTCTCCAGTAATTACAATATCATCAATATAGACTGCAAGACCAGTGATACGAGTCTTGGACTGACTTTAAAATACAGTATGATCTCCATTGCACTGCCTATACCCCATACCACAGGCTGTAAGCCTAAATCTATCAAACCATATTCTCGGAGACTGCTTTAGCCCATACAAAGACTTCTTCAATTTGTATACCTTCTTCGTTGATTATGAATTAGAAAAGCCTGGTGGAATCTCCATATACACCTCCTCCTGGAGATCCCCGTGCAAAAAGGCGTTCTTGACATCTAGCTGATGTATTTGTCCATTGAAGTTGGCAGCACATGACACCAACACTCGCACAATGCTCATCTTTGGGATTGGAGCAAAGGTCTCGTGATAGTCGATACCATAAGTTTGGTTATAGCCTTTAGCAACCAATCTGGCCTTGTACCTGTCAATCTTGCCCTCTGGAGTATGCTTAACAGTATAAACCGATTTACATCTAACAATACGCTTTCCAGCTGGCAGTGGTACCAACTCCCATGTGTCGTTCTTCTTCAAGGTCTGAAGTTTCTCCTGCATGGCGCTAAACCACCTAGGATCTTGCTTAGCTACCTGCCAGTTGTTAGGTACCGGTACTGAATCTAATGATGCAAGGAAGGACTTATATGTAGGTGGAGTGGATGCATATGAAATGTAAAGTATAATGTCGGTATCCCAACTGCTAAACTTAGCTGGAGATTTTTCAGCATTGACTCTAGAAGTTCTATGAAGCAAGGCATGAGGATTAGAAGTATCTCGGGAGAAATTGTTACCAGGTGACTCAGATGGAAGGGCCGAAGAAGGTCCTGGAGAAGAGGGACTTGGGACATCATCATTTGTGGGTACTAGCATAGGGGCATCAGGAGGAAGCTCATGCTGCTTATGCTGCTCCTACTGCTCCTGTTGCTGCTGCTCATGCTGTTGCTACTCATGCTCCCTATATACTCTCAGCTCCCCCTGACTGTCGGCTCCCCTTGAGACACCATCACTCCTCGGTGACTCAAAAGGATATGGAATCATACCAACCATGATGCCACTCTCATTCTTTCCCTCTCTACTAGCATCAGTAGAGCCATCCTCGAACAAGGAACTTAACTCCGTCTTCTCCCCATAAAATAGTTTAAACTCTCGGAAGGTCACGTCCATACTGACAAACAACTTTCTTTCAGTGGGACACCAACATTTGTATCCTTTCTGACTTGGTGAGTAGTCCACAAAGATACATTAAACTGTTTGTGGATCCAATTTGCTAACCATCATTCTGTGATCTTGCACAAAATATGTACAGCCAAACACTCTGGGAGGAACAATAAAAATATTAGAGCTCAAGAGCATCTCATTGGTGTGTTCATCCCTAACACACTTGACGATATCCTGTTGATTAGATAAGTTATCAGCCTCACTCCACAAATTTTTTGGCACATTCATTATCAACATTAAAGAATGTGCCACTTTTAGTAGATGCCTGTTCTTGCGTTCAGCCACCCCATTCTGAGAAAGAGTGTCTGGGCAAGTGGTTTGATGAAGAATTTCCTGACTAGAGATGAAATTAGCAAACTTCTTGCTGGTGTACTCGGTCCAATTATCTGTTTGAAGAATCTTCACATGTACTCCAAACTGGGTCTTCACATATGCCGAGAAGTCTTAAAAATATTTGTACGCCTCAGATTTTTGCTTTATCATGTAGATCCAGGTCATACGTGAGTAGCAATCAATGAAGGTAAAAAACTATCTGAATCCACTGATAGAAGTAGTAGGTCACGGTCCCCAAACATCAGAATGAACAAGTGCAAATGGCTCAAAACTTTGAAGACCGACCATTTTATAAGTAGAACATGTATGCTTTCCAAGTTCACAAGCATTACAAAATAACCTTTTTTTTGTCTACTTTATTCATTATCTCAGGTTCTAACTTATTCAAACTATCAAAAGATAAATGCCCCAATCTGCAGTGTTGGAGCATTGCTTCTGTCTTTGGACCGCCACTAGTAGTAGCAGCAAGCATTGCAGCCTCCCGGTCCAGGTACCAAAGACCATCACGCCTGATGCCAGTCCCAAGCCTCTTCCCCGTGGCCTTCTCCTGGAAAGAACACATATCTCGATAAAAAAGAACAGTATAATTCAATTGATCAATGAGAGAGCTAATATAAAGTAAGTTGACCGAAAATGAAGGAACATGCAATACAGATGACAGGGTAACAGATGAAGTACAATGGACCGAGCCAGTACCTCTGATGGGTTGGAATGTCCCATCAGCAGTCTGAACTGTCTCGGGATGCATATGCTTTCTCGGATAATATAATGCAAACTCACTAGATGCACCTGTGATATGCCTAGATGCAAGTGCTTGAACCGGAATACCTTTGCCCATATAAGCAGCGTAACCAGTAAAGTTACCAAGGTAGGTAGTGTTATCCCGATCCTGAGTAGCCAGTCCCTTGACTTTAGAACTCTCAACCTGAAGCTTGAACTGACATAGTTCCTCTAGCTCTATCATCTCAGCTCCAGTCATTTTGGTAGTGGTCTCCTTCGTCACAGCTAGGTGAGAAACTCCCCAGCCTCCGTGTCCCCTGCCTCCTTGACCTGCACGTCCACCTCTCTGTCCTCCGCCTCCTCAACCATGACCAGAATTGCAGGGTTGAGGGCAGTTGTAGCTGAGGTGCCTTTTCTTCCCGTAATTGTAGCACTCCCTGTCATCGCTACTGGGAGAACTAGGAACCACCAATACAGAACGTATAGCTGGTGAGTTCTCACCTTTCATCACCTTATGTCGGATCTCCTCTTGCTCCATCGATGCAACAACCTCATCCAAGGACGAAAAAGATGGCAGATGACACATTGCTGCCCTCCTAGACTCAAACTGTAGGTTCAGACCCTTCATAAAATGAGCCACAAGCCTACGCTCAAGGTACTATTTTCTAAGGAGAACATCTGCAGGATTTTACAATGATAGCGAATCATAGTAGTCCAAGTCTGTCCATAAGCGACGTAGCTCCGCTGCATACTGGAGTATCATCTTCTCCCCCTATGTAGTAGCATCAATCTTCTCCTCAACTTCTATCATTATTATGACACTCCCAGCTCCAGAGTACATTCCAGTCTGTAGTGCCTCAAATCCCGATCCGACCGGGATGTGCACTACGTAATTGGGCTTGTGGCTAGTCTGTCTGAGTCGTAGCTTAGATCTTCGGCATCTTCTTGCCACGGACGAAATGCGATGATCCTTTCCAACTCATGGAAAGACCTCTATTGAAACGAGTCCAATAGTTTTCGTATTTGGTTGCTTGGTTTTCTTGATTGCCGCTTTGGGATTTTGATTTGGTGTTGCTTTCGATTTGCTTGGTTTTCGCTGCTGCTTTTATCGTTTGGAGCTTTGATTCTTGGGGAGTTCGGCAAGGAAGGATAGGCAAGAATTCTAATTGGTGCTCGTGCTGTGCAGGTCCGCGTAACTGACGTTTGATCGTCGCTAGGCGGAATTCGTGTTTCAGCTACCTTTTTCTTAACCAGTGAGTGGTTTGGACCCTTCTTTCCTACTTCTTCACGCCCACATCTCTAATGTTTCAAACGTTCACTCGATGATGCCCGGTTGGACGCCTAGGAAATCCTTGCCACAATGCATGCCAGCCACTAAGAAAGGAACATGGGATTTGTAGACTAATTTACTATATGCTTGCACACCTTATAATTTGAGTTGTTTATAAAGGGAATTGGTTGTTGGTGGCGGCCTAGTGCCTCGGACGGAGTTTGGACCTATGAGATACCAAAATCGGAACACCGCATTGAGAAAATATGAACTGTTGCATGAGATATATATTGCTGCTTTACTTCTTTGTTTATTTCGATGCATTGTATGATAATATGAATTATTCATGCATTTGCATGGTCTGGGACAACTTGTGCACAAGGTTTGGCATTTCCTCGAAACGGCTTTCCGGGGCACTGGAACCGTATCGATCAGGAGGGAAATATTTGATTCGTGCTCGTCACGATGCATTGCGGGACCTCCAGCAGGGCTTGCTACCCGGGCTGATAGGGCACACCGCTAATGCTTGAAATATGTCCCTAAGGTGTCGATCACACCAATGACCGCATAGAATAGAACACATGCTAATTTATTGTCTTGTGCAGATAGTAAGTATACTTGTCTTTCGTTGCAGGGAAGGCATGCATCGGTTGAGTAAGCAATCGATGCACTGGTTTGATTCAATGCTATTTTTATTCCTATCAAAACATGCAACTGATATGAATTGAATTCACTTGCTTCTTTATAGAAGTTATCTTAATGCATGCTCGCCCCTAATAAGCTAGTGTCGATTTAGTCGAGTGGGTTCATCTCGCTCACCAGTACAAGTTGAGTACTGACCCACATTGTGGGCAACTATTTCAGGCACTCAGACGGTGCAACGCTAATGGATAGACGAGGAGGCGTTACGAGCACCTCTATTTTGAAGTATAGTTGGAGTCAGATCATTTTGGAGGCTTGGACTTTCAACCTATACAAGGGCGTAATGTATGAACGACGTGGACTATCTGATGGAGCGCGCCCTGCCTTTTGAGTTATCTTTTTGTAATGCAAATCAAGTAGCCGAGAGGCGCATCAATGTAAACTCTATGTAAATTACTCTGAATTATCAATGAAAGAAAGTATGTTTCTTCCTGCACTTGTGTTCAAATCTCTGTGAATGTGTTTTCTAAATTGTGTTTCAAAATGGGTTCCTATAACTGCAAGTTCTTGCCTTGTACGAGCGCAACTCCAGGCTCGTACGACATCACGCCCCAGCGAGGACGAATCGGTTCCGTGAAGGATCCAACGAGGACGAATGACCCTTTCGGGATCGGGGCATGACATATTGGTATCAGAGCCTAGGCTTTACTTCCATGGGATTTCAAAGATTATATAGGAGTTTGATGCGCCTCTCAATTGAGTTGCGTTCGGCGTCCGCTGCATGAGATGAGTCGCCTATACAATGAGCCCATAGATACAAAAATCTATCATTTTTGGAGTGTTAACAAGCTACTCTCTTTTGTAGCCATGGCAAAGAAGAACACTGCAACTGCCAGCAGTGCTCAACCCATTCAGAGCGATCCAGCAAGCTCTGGAGAATCTAGAGGAGCGGGTTCGAACGGAATGACGGAACGGCTTATGCATCTCATGGAGGTACAGCAACAACAAGCTGTTACACAACAGGCGCAATTTGCTTCCCAGCAGAAGCAAATAGATACCATGATGCAACTGATTGCATCCTTGGTACCAAGCAACGGGACTGCCACTGTGACTCCTTCCCCACCGCCGGCCGTGGCGGTAGAGGATGAGTCCGAAGAAACACAGCCTTCAGCGAAGAACTCCTGCCGAGCAGCTGAGTTTACAAAAATGCATCCCCCTACGTTCAACGGACGAGCGGAGCCGGACGTGGTGATGGGGTGGATTGCTAAGCTGGAAGGACTCTTCAACCTGGTTGGCATCAGGGGATCCAAGCGAGTGGCTTGTGCATCGGTTCAGCTGGAACTGCGTGCGCATGATTGGTGGGAAGCCACGAAGCAAGGGATTTATGATGCCAATCCCAACTGTAAAATTACTTGAGAAATGTTCAAATCTGCCTTCATTGAACAATATATTCCCCGAGCCGTGCGTCAACAAAAGGAAGACGACTTCAGTAATCTGGTGCAAGAAAGTTTGTCTGTTGACGATTACGACTCAGTATTCGCTAAACTGGCTAAGTTTGTAGCGCACTTCTTGCCTAATCAGCAGGCGTGGTGCTATCGATTTCAGAAGGGTTTGAATGACGATTTGCGTAGGGACGTCATCAACCAAAAATGCCAAACATACAGGGAATGTTACGAAGCGGCTCTGAACAGCGAACGAATCTTTGGGCGCCCTCTCCCAAAGGCCGAGGTGCAAACCCCCCGTACCAATAACAATAAACGTCCTCATGAAACGGGAGGGTCTGGAGCACACAAGCGTTCGCATACGTCTGATAATAGGGGCCAATCCCAATCACTAAACTGCAGCCGGTGCGGCAAATCAGGGCATAAAGTGAATGAATGTCGGGTTCAAGGATATTTCAAATATGGTCGCCTGGGTCACAAACAGTTTAACTGCCGAGAGGGCAAGCCGAATCAGAACAACGGGAATCAAAACAAGGGGCCTCCAGCAAGTGATGCCAATGCTGTGCCAGTCAATCCACAACGCCAGGGTGCTCAAGGCCGAGTCTATGCACTGACTCGGGATGAGGCATCTGTATCTGAAACTGTCGTAACAGGTACTTTACTTTTCAGAGATTTGCCTGCTAGAGTCTTATTCGATTCAGGTGCTACGCATAGTTTCATATCTGCTGATTTTACTGTTGAGCATAAATTAGCTTCTACTCCTTTAAATATGAACCTTTGCGTAAGTACCCCTTCGGGAGTCGATATGCCCGCCCATGCGATCTGTAGGGATGGTTACATTTGCATCGGAGGAAGGAAGCTTTCCTTAGATGTCATTGTACTAGACATCAAGGATTATGATATTATTCTCGGTATGGACTGGTTGGGTGCTTGCCATGCAACAATCGAGTGCGCGGAGAAGCGAGTCGTATTCCGTCTACCCGGGGAGGCAGACTTCTACTATTCGTGCAGCGCTGCACCGAAGACGGTAATGGTGATATCAGCAATTTCGGCTAGGCGTATGTTGCATTCGGGCTGTGAAGGGTACTTAGCTTCTGTTCGAGACACCCGACGGGAATGTGTAGATGCAGCTCAGGCTGAAGTCATTGCAGATTTCCTCGACGTGTTTCCAGACGAGCTGCCTGGAATGCCTCCTGATCGTGAGATCGAATTCAGCATTGACACTTTTCCGGATTCACGACCGATATCAAAGGCACCTTATCGCATGGCCCCAGCAGCGCTTAAGGAACTTAAAGTTCAGTTGTAAGATCTGTTGGACCGAGGATACATTCGTCCAAGTGTTTCTCCGTGGGGCACTCCGGTGCTGTTCGTGAAAAAGAAGGATGGATCCATGCGGCTGTGTATTGACTACCGAGAGCTGAATAAAGCGACCGTGCGGAATCAGTACCCATTGCCAAGAATAGATGACTTGTTTGATCAGTTGCAAGGTGCAAGAGTTTTCTCTAAAGTTGATCTCAGGTCAGGATATCACCAGTTGAAAATCAAATCAGAGGATATTCAAAAATCTGCTTTCAGAACCCGTTACGGACACTATGAGTTCCTCGTGATGTCGTTCGGTTTGACGAACGACCCTGCAGCTTTCATGGATCTGATGAACCGCGTGTTTCGGCCGTTTGTGGATAAATTTGTAGTCGTGTTCATAGACGACATACTAATCTATTCCAAGAACGAGGCGGAGCACAAGGAACACCTGAAGATCGTGCTGCAGACATTACGAGACCATCAGTTGTTCTCTAAGCTCAGCAAGTGTGAGTTCTGGTTGAACAGCGTGGCGTTCCTTGGTCATGTCATCTCGGCCGAAGGCGTCGCCGTAGACCCGAAGAAAATAGAGGCGGTGGTGGACTTGAAACAACCTACGTCAGCCAGCGAAGTTCGAAGCTTTCTGGGCCTTGCGGGATACTACCGTAGGTTCGTGAAGGATTTTTCTAAACTGGCCTCGCCGATGACTCGCCTTACTCAGAAAGGGATTGCATACGAATGGGGTGATGACTGCGAAGCCAGCTTTCGGGAACTTAAGCGGCGTCTTGTTTCAGCTCCGATTCTTGCACTTCCGGATGGGGTA
This sequence comes from Iris macrosiphon, assembly GCA_036927795.1. Lineage (NCBI taxonomy): Eukaryota > Viridiplantae > Streptophyta > Magnoliopsida > Asparagales > Iridaceae > Iris > Iris macrosiphon. Next base: position 210,962,239 of record JAYESA010000007.1, read on the forward strand.
GAAGAGTTTCAGATATACAGCGATGCTTCAGGACTCGGCTTAGGGTGTGTGCTCATGCAGAGGGACAAGGTAATATCGTACGCCTCCAGGCAACTGAAGCCGCACGAGAAAAACTACCCGACGCATGATCTGGAATTGGCGGCAATTGTGTTTGCTCTGAAGTTGTGGAGGCATTATCTTTATGGTGTTGCTTGCAAAATCTTTACCGATCACAAGAGCCTCAAGTACCTATTCACCCAGCGGGAATTGAACCTCCGGCAGCGGCGTTGGCTAGAACTGATTAAGGACTATGACCTAACGATCGCGTATACACCGGGCAAGGGAAACGTCGTTGCTGATGCTCTGAGTCGGAAGCACGTGGGCTCGTTATCTATAGACAACCGTTTACTTCGAGATCTTGAGGCGATGGGCATCGAATTTCGAGTTCGGCATCAAGGAGTGCAGCTGGCACCACTCCATCTTGAACTGGGTTTACGTGGTAGAATCAAATCAGCTCAGGAGGACGATCAGTTCTTAGCGAAGGTGCGCGGATTGATCTCGGCGGGGAAGACGTCTGACTTTGTGGCAGGCGAAGATGGGGCCTTACAGATGAAAGGAAGGCTATGTGTTCCTAGCGACCCAGAACTCCGAAGGGAAATTATGGCGGAAGCACACTACGCGAAGTATTCTTTACATCCGGGGAGCACTAAGATGTACAAGGACTTGCGCGGGACCTTCTGGTGGCACGGTATAAAGCGGGATGTGGCGACCTTTGTGTCACAGTGCATGGCCTGTCAACAGGTTAAAGCTGAACATCAGAGGCCCGGCGGGGAGCTTCAGAACCTCGCTATTCCCGAGTGGAAATGGGACAACATCACTATGAATTTTATTGTGGGATTTCCGAAGACGCCACGGGGGCATGATGCGATTTGGGTCATAGTTGATCGTTTGACCAAATCAGCCCACTTTCTTCCCATAAAAGTTACTTGGAGCGTCGATCGGTTAGCACAAATTTACATAGATGAGATTGTCCGATTACACGGAGTACCTGCCTCAATCGTCTCTGACCGTGACGGACGCTTCTTATCTCGTTTCTGGACTAGTCTACAAGCTGCTTTGGGGACCAAGCTACAGTTCAGTACCGCATATCACCCGCAGACTGACGGACAGACAGAGAGGACAAATCAGATACTTGAAGATATGTTACGGCTGTGTGCTATTGATTTAAAGACTAGTTGGGACACGCATCTTCCATTGGCAGAGTTTGCGTACAACAACAGCTACCAATCAAGCATCCAGATGGCACCGTACGAAGCACTATATGGGCGAAGGTGTCGATCTCCAATCTGTTGGGACGAAGTCGGCGAGCGGCAGGTACTCGGGCCAGAGCTGGCAGAGCAGGCAGTTGAGAAAGTTCGCTTGATTCGGGAAAGACTCCGCACAGCACAGAGCCGACAGAAAAGTTATGCTGATGCTCATAGAAGGCCTTTGGAATTCTTGGTCGGGGATCATGTCTTCTTGAAAGTGACGCCGATGCGAGGTGTGATGCGTTTCGGCGTGAAGGGCAAACTGAGTCCCCGGTTTGTAGGCCCCTTTGAGATACTGGAACGAGTTGCAGCTGTGGCGTACAGGATAGCACTACCTCCCGCCTTGGCAGAAGTGCATGACGTATTCCACGTTTCCCAGCTCCGGAAGTATGTGCATGACCCTAGTCATGTGGTTAGCTTCGAACAATTGGAATTGCGCACGGATTTGTCATACTCAGAGGAGCCGGCGCAGATTCTGGATCGTAAGGAAAAAGTACTTCACAACCGTACGATGTCCTTGGTTCGCGTGCTGTGGCAGAACCATTCTGTTGGGGAATCAACGTGGGAGTTAGAATCAAAGATGAAGGAGAAGTATCCTTCATTGTTCATTCAGTCGGAGGTAGGGCCTTGTTCTTACGTTTCGGGTCGGCCTTGTTCTTAAGTTTCGGGTCGAAACTTTTTCTTAGTGGTATATTATGTAGTGCCTCAAATCCCGATCCGACCGGGATGTGCACTACGTAATTGGGCTTGTGGCTAGTCTGTCTGAGTCATAGCTTAGATCTTCGGCATCTTCTTGCCACGGACGAAATACGATGATCCTTTCCAACTCATGGAAAGGCCTCTATTGAAACGAGTCCAATAGTTTTCGTATTTGGTTGCTTGGTTTTCTTGATTGCCGCTTTGGGATTTTGATTTGGTGTTGCTTTCGATTTGCTTGGTTTTCGCTGCTGGTTTTATCGTTTGGAGCTTTGATTCTTGGGGAGTTCGGCAAGGAAGGATAGGCAAGAATTCTAATTGGTGCTCGTGCTGTGCAGGTCCGCGTAACTGACGTTTGATCGTCGCTAGGCGGGATTCATGTTTCAGCTACCTTTTCCTTAACCAGTGAGTGGTTTGGACCCTTCTTTCCTACTTCTTCACGCCCACATCTCTAATGTTTCAAACGTTCACTCGATGATGCCCGGTTGGACGCCTAGAAAATCCTTGCCACAATGCATGCCAGCCACTAAGAAAGGAACATGGGATTTGTAGACTAATTTACTATATGCTTGCACACCTTATAATTTGAGTTGTTTATAAAGGGAATTGGTTGTTGGTGGCGGCCTAGTGCCTCGGACGGAGTTTGGACCTATGAGATACCAAAATCGGAACACCGCATTAAGAAAATATGAACTGTTGCATGAGATATATATTGCTGCTTTACTTTTTTTTTATTTTGATGCATTGTATGATAATATGAATTGTTCATGCATTTGCATGGTCTAGGACAACTTGTGCACAAGGTTTGGCATTTCCTCGAAACGGCTTTCTGGGGCACTGGAACCGTATCGATCCGGAGGGAAATATTTGATTCGTGCTCGTCACGATGCATTGCGGGACCTCCAGCAGGGCTTGCTACCCGGGCTGATAGGGCGCACCGCTAATGCTTGAAATATGTCCCTAAGGTGTCGATCACACCAATGACCGCATAGAATAGAACATATGCTAATTTATTGTCTTGTGCAGATGGTAAGTATACTTGTGTTTCGTTGCAGGGAAGGCGTGCATCGGTTGAGTAAGCAATCGATGCACTGGTTTGATTCAATGCTATTTTCATTCCTATCAAAACATGCAACTGATATGAATTGAATTCACTTGCTTCTTTATAGAAGTCATCTTAATGCATGCTCGCCCCTAATAAGCTAGTGTCGATTTAGTCGAGTGGGTTCATCCCGCTCACCAGTATAAGTTGAGTACTGACCCACGTTGTGGGCAACTATTTCAGGCACTCAGATGGTGTAACGCTAGTGGATAGACGAGGAGGCGTTAGGAGCACCTCTACTTTGAAGTATAGTTGGAGTCAGATCATTTTGGAGGCTTGGACTTTTAACCTATACAAGGGCGTAATGTATGAACGACGTGGACTATCTGATGGAGCGCGCCCTGCCTTTTGAGTTATCTATTTGTAATGCAAATCAAGTAGTCGAGAGGCGCATCAATGTAAACTCTATGTAAATTATTCTGAATTATCAATGGAAAAAAGTATGTTTCTTCCTGCACTTGTGTTCAAATCTCTGTGAATGTGTTTTCTAAATTGTGTTTCAAAATGGGTTCCTATAACTGCAAGTTCTTGCCTTGTACGAGCGCAACTCCAGGCTCGTACGGCATCACGCCCCAGCGAGGACGAATCGGTTCCGTGAAGGATCCAACGAGGACGAATGACCCTTTCGGGATCGGGGCGTGACACAGTCAATGTTGTTCAGACATCAGCTGCACTGCAGATTAACTCCACCATCCCAGCTATGGATGGAGACATAGAAGTCAGCAGCCAAGAAACCACCAGAGAATTAAGGTGCCTCAATGTGCTCCTCCACTTAGCACTCGTCTTATCTTTTGGCTCAGTGGACTCTCCCTTCACATATTTTTCAAGCCCCTTGGTCCGAAGGTTCAGCAGCGCCCTCCTAGACCAACTTAGGTAGTTTCTCGTCCCCTCAAGTTTGATGTCATTGGACAGCAACTATATCTTCTTTATCATATACGACGATTCTGGTGCGGGCACGACTGCCCTATTGGATGAGGTCTCCTCTAATTTGGCCTGAAACACTCTGGCCACCCCCTCCAGTATCTCAATCAACATAAAGAATAAAATATCAAGAATAAACTGCAGTGCTAAAGTCGCCCGTCCAGTAACACATAAGCTCGAATAGACTCGAGAAAGAAATATGAGTCTATGAAACTAGCCTACATCAACAGATGAATAAACAATATGAATAATAACCATAACTCCGAAAGAACTAATATAAGTACCTGGCACAAATGCCTGTAAGACAAAGCAACGCACATCAGCAACTCCAGGCAGGCTCCACAACGGTCTATGCTGCAAAACTGGCAAGGGATCAGGTCCTCAGGGGGACGTAACAAGGTACAAGAAACAGCATGCCAAAGTAAACTAGTATAATGCCACATACTCAAGGGTAAACTAATATAACCATCTAAGTGATATGCACGTGAGAGCATCACTCGTACTCAGGCTGAAACCACTATAGGCTCTGTGTCGGGAAGCCCATAGCAGCAAGTAGTATCACGACTCTAGTATATGTGCCAAATCAAGTAGTATCATGACTCCAGTATATGTGTCAAAGCAAGTAGTATCACGACTCCAGTATATGTGCCAAAGATCTGAGATAGAGTCTAAGGTACTTCCAGTAGTATAGTATATATATAAATAATCAGCCTGTAGTATGGTGTGTCTCTTTCCATCCAATTTAACCTCACGTCTCATGTCCATGATGTCTCATGTCCATAACACGCAAGATCATGACCTCTAGCTAGTACAACGAGTCATAATGATATATCTATATATGCAAGTCTCATATCACGAATCATGTAAGCCTATACAAAATCACCATGGCTAACTCAAGAAAATTTGTATCACATAAAATAGTGTCAAGTGTCCAATGGTATAGCGTACTTAGTAAAGCAATCACGCAAAATAGGATCGTGCTATCAACTCTCTAAGTGACGTTACTCGACTCCGCGTATGGCGTCAACACCCGAATCATGTTCGAACACTAAACAACGTCTCACGGTCCTAGGTTGAACATGCACATCACAAGAAAATATAAAAAGAAACACAAGTCGATAATATAACATGATTTACTGTAAGTTGGCAAGGTACACTTACCTGGGCTCTGAACTCCGTCAACTGCTCCTGTAAAAGTGAAATCTCCAAGTACGCCTCTGGATGCTGAAACAAACATCACCATGATTCTCAGAATACTTGAAATAGCTAGGATTGACTACCCATAAGTCCAATTTGGACACATGGACAGAATTGACAGTTTTGGGTCAAAGTGGGGTCTATAAAAGCCCATTTCGTACCGAAAAATGTGCCAAAGACAAAATTTTCTAAAATTATCAAACTTAGTGTTTACGAGTCCAAACGATGATACAAACCCAATAGAGTGTCCAAAATTGGATTCTGGTGAGTCGGTCACGAAATCACCTGTCAAGTGGAACCGTGGGGCCCACGAAACGGTATCTCGTCAACGTTCTAAGAATTGAACCAAACTTGGGTCACAGGACCAGCGTAATACTGTGAATCCGACGGTGCAAGTTTCGTTACAAAATACGACAAGACACAAAAAGTTATGACAAGTGTCAGAACAGGCCGATACGATATTTTTTGACGGATACACGTTGATTTCGGTGTGCACGCACATCCAAATTAAGTTCCGTAAAATTCCACACATACGCGCTAACGATACGCACCTTTTGGTACAATTCACACACGATGAAGTGCCTTGTTTGGCGGGACGCACCCCGTATCGAGAAAATTTGGTTTTACAAAAAATAAGTTTTCGATAGATTTCAACGCTGAATAATCTGCAGATAAATCAACAATAAATTAAACTAATTAAAAATATTAAATTTTGGTTATGTTGTCTTTAATTTGGAAAAAGAAATTCAAATTTTGGTTCATTGGTTTGAAAGAAAACGGCTTTGGAAAACGGGGTGTTGGAACAATTCCTTATGATCCCGAAATCAAGTTTTTCTTGATTTTGGATCGCAATTTGCGATCAACATAGAACGATTTAAAACAAACCATTAGAAGTGAGTTGTGGGCGCATAGGTTGTGGGTTTACCTGCAAAATTGATTTGGAAAACTATAGAGCGAGGGAGGAGAAAACTAGCTACGAAGTAGGGGTTTGGGCCACATTGCTGCTGTCGTTGTTCCCGCGCCATTCGCACTCTCGTGGCCGGCGACGTCCTGTGATCGCCGGGAGGGTTGAAGTCGGCGGAGGTTGAATGTGACGGCGGTGTATATATACGGAGAGAAGGGGGGTTACTGAAGGGGAATGGGGAATCAAAGGGGTGGGGAAATTTCAGTAGGGGAATCGGAAGGAGTCGGGGCTGGGGGTTACTGTAGCGGGATTTTGGGTTTGGGTTTGGGTGCGGGTCTCGGGTTGGGTTTAGGATTTAGGGTTTGGTTTATATTTATTTCTTTTATTATTAACGATATATATATATATATATATATATATATATATATATATATATATATATATATATATATATATATATATATAGCCATTTAAAAATAGGTTTGTACCTCAAATAATTTTCAGAAAAATTCTACAATATTTTAATAATAGTTGTATAGCCAAAAATATATTTTCTGTATAATATTTTTAAATAATTAAATAAAAAAATATCTATACACGAATTTTATATTATCTATTAGCTAAAAATAATAAAAATATTCTCCCTTAATCTTAATAATTATATAATAAAAATTTTAATAAAATTTTAAATTTAAATCTAAAAATCAGGGGGTTTATAATCTACCCAACTTATAAAAATTTTGTCCTCGAAATTAAAAATTAAACACCGTAGAAAAGATTTTAATTAAGCAAGGTTGCACTAAAGATGGGGTACGCAGTTACCAATGGAATCCTATTTTGATGTCTCATTCCAAGAATAGGGGTACGCTTAATCAAGGCTCTACCCAACTTATAAGAATAAAGTTGGCCGTGAAAATTTTGGCCACCCTCCTGTTGGCAAGAGTTATATAAGTCTATCTTCAAAGGAGGTACGAGATGTTTAGGATTTTGTGACCGTAGTCACAGACTATCAGAAGAAATCTAGGAATTACCATGGCGTTAATGAGTCAATAACTCTATAAAGAAAGTTTTATCAGTTCTTCTTGTTTCTAATTAGGTCATGAGTCTACAAGACAATAGGAAATATCATAGCCAAATACAACTAGGGTGAAATAGTACCGAGGAATACTTCATCACAAATCTTGTCAAGGTGATTAACATTGTGTAAAGAGTTTAAGGGCTCAACTTAATGCAACACCAGTGTCATTGACGTTGTTTGGCTTGAGTGGGCTACGGGCATATCGGTGGTTAGGGTAATTAGGTTGCCGATGTATAATTTAATTTAATTGCAACAAAATTGAATATTTAAGTATAGAGTTTTCTAGAAGGAGGTATGCCACGAATGTTGTGGGGTCTATATGGAGCATGTGAATGTATATTTGGGCGTAACATCTGGGTCATTAGTGAAGTAGGTCCAGTTAGGCTCATATCCTATTAGTCAAAAATCTAAATTCCTGGCCCTAATCAGTTTGTGTGTAAAGCTACAATATTCAGCTATCATTCCTATAAGACTTTCATCTTCCATATACACTTCTCTACCATGTGTAAATCTATAATCTAAGGGTCTTGTGATAATCCTCTACAGAATAACCAACAAGTCAGTATGTGATTCTGAACCTGTGTTTAATTTCTTGAAAATTCATATCACTTAGAGACTGGTCGACAATTTCTACTCGCACTAAGTTCCCAAAATTCCAAAAATATTACAGTTCATAAATACTAAAATTATTATCCCTCAAGTCTATATCACAATCCATTCTCCTTGTTTATTCCATGTATACCCTTCATCCAAACTACATGGTTACCATCTTGTTATAGCTTGTTATCTATTATAGGCAATTCACTATCTAACTCAAGACTATAACATCTATCAAAATCTCATCCTTCAACCTATTTGCTCTATCATGGATACTAGCTTATCTACCCAAGTAATCAAGGGTGGAACTTCACTTGTTCAATTATCACTGACAACCCAGATAATCAAGTACATATAGTTTGATTTTGAAAGCTATACTTTAGTACCTGAGTTATCTAATTACTCAAACAATTGGTCTAGCAATCTACCTATCTATTTAGTCCATACCTATAGTCATCAATAATTTAAGAGGGTCATAAGATCTAATTTTGATACTTAAAGTCACAAGAAAACTAGAGATTTAACCACTATGGCCTGCTACGTAAAGTTCCAATTTCTTAAGGTTATAATACAATTCCTTGTATCACCATCATGAGCCACATATGATCCCTAGCATCTAGCTATGTATTTCATAAAGTATTCTAGTGCATTTGAATCAAACAATCTTTCTAACTTCTAATACTTTTAAATTACTGCTACTTTAAGCAAAAGTAAGGTTTTATTAGTTCTAGGCCTCTAATACTATATTCAATTCTCATGCTAACACTCTACACTAGCTCTAGCATATAGGAATAACCTATCTATATATCCTACTAAGAGTAATCGTCTTCTCAAAATTTATATCCAGCATGTCTTCTTTCGCCTTAACAAGGATCTGCTTCTGAAGGAAATACCGCGCACGAACTTCCATCTCTCTAAAATAAGGAGAGATGATAAACAATAATAAGGATGTCGAGGGAAATAAAAGAGTACAATTATGAAGTCCAAGGGCGATAATCAAATGCTCAGGAATTTATAAATCAGTTGTGGATTGAGATACTAATACTGCTAATCCTGATTACAGACTCGCTCGGTACTGGAAAGTAACCGAAACGATTTAATCAAGACCTGTATGGGCCACCACAAAAATATGTAACGCCCCAGTCCCAAAATACGTAGGACTATGAATACGTAACATGCCAGCTACGCATTCAACCAGACTCTGGTCTGACTCGAATACGTATAAGCTGTATAATAAGGATAACTATCTAAGAATACTGAAAATATCTATGTCTCAATCCACATAAAGAATAAAATATCAAGAATGAACTACAAGTGCTAAAGTCGGCCGCCCAGTAACACATAAGCTCGAATAGACTCGAGAAAGAAATATGAGTCTATAAAACTAGGCTACATCAGCAGATGAATAAACAATATGAATAATAACCATAACTCCGGAAGAACTGGTATAAGTACTTGGCACCAATGCCTGCAAGACAAAGCAACACACATCAACAACTCAAGGCAGGCTCCACAACGATATATGCTGAAAAACTGGCAAAGGACCAGGTCCTCAGAGGGACGTAACAAGGTACAAGAAATAGCATGCCAAAGTAAAATAATATAATGCCAAATACTCAAAGGTAAACTAATGTAACCATTTAAGTGATGTGCACGTGAGCATCACTCGTACTTAGGCTGAAACTGTTGGCTTAAATTCCTAAATAAAGCAAATAAGAAGATGTAAAATTAAAACAAGAAATAGTATAGGATTCGAGGCACGTTACACGCTGTCCTTAGAATAGATTTTTGCCCCACGAACAGTGCAGTGGGTTCCTGGCGATCTATCCCCGAGATACAACGAATCCTTCGATTCACTTCACCGTGCACCCGGTGGGGAATCCCATGAACGATCACAACCTTGCCCGACAAATAGAAATTGGACGGAGGAGTTTAGGAGGAATTTTGGTTCTGGAGTTTTTCTTTTCTTTTTCGTCTCTGTGAGATTGTTCTTCCGTCCGAACAGAGAGCGAGAGAGAGAGAGAAAAGAAAAACCGATTTTTGTTTTTCAGATCTCAGGATCGTGTCCTGGATATACCTCTCACGTAACCTTTCCCACTTTTCCAGTAACGGGATTACGTGAGAACAGTTCCGTGGAAGACCAGCAACCCACCAGACCAAATCAACGAAAATAAAAATAAAAAAATAAGTTATGAAATTACCTTTGTACCCGTGCCCGTTCTGCGGCGCGCAAGCATGCAAAGTGCTAAGTGCACGAATAATAAATGCGTAAAAATGCGCATTAAATCGCGCACCCGCTCGCGGGTTGGATGAGATCAAGCCCATCCCCTATAAAGCCCATTTACCCACTAAGAGGGGTAAAGCAATATATGGAAAGGAGAATGACTTCTCCTTTCCCATGTGGGACTAAAAGAAAAGAGTGATTTGTTGAATCATATAGTTTAGATAAATCTAACAATAAATATAATAATCCCCCACATGATTCAAAAAAGAAGAAAGGAAGGTATAGCACGATAGGACATATAGGAAGGAAAACAAGATATGGGCAATCACACTGTGTATCAGGGGAAGGTGTCTTCCGGACTTGAACCTCCCCTTAGTGTTATACATCTCATCTATACAGACCCACAGTGACTTAAGTCTTGAACTTAGGATCTTACTTGTACAGACTCAACATACACACAAACACATTGTAGTCATTTGATCGTATCAACAGTTGTGCACTTTTCGGCCATGTGCTATCTCGTTTTCTTAAGAGCTCTAGAGAACAGCCCGAGTTCCCATAGAAAGCGGCCCCACTTTCACTCTTAAATAGGTGAATCTTTCTAGGTATTCTGCAATTTATATACCCTGCTTTACAAGCCACAGATTCATTGAGATTTTACAATCACCCTTTTATTTATTGTAGATCAACACTATACATTAGAGGAATGGTTCTTTACAATTACTATCATATAGTGTTTCCAGTCACACATCAATTTTGTTGTTACCCATTGAACCTTTTCTTGGTGCTTCCAATCAAAGGTTGGGTTGCCTTTGAGGTGACTCAATCTATGGGCTTTAACCCCATTCCTCTTGCCGTCTCCAACACAAGTCTCCTTGAGAGCCCTTTAGTTAGAGGATCTGCTAGATTGTTCTTTGATCTGATGAAGTCAATTGTAATTACTCCACTGGATCGCAATTGCTTCACCCGATTGTACCTCAGACGTATATGTCTGGATTTTCCATTATAACTTGTCCTTTGAGCCTTTGCTATTGCAGCTTGGCTGTCACAGTGTACAGGGATAGCATGAACTGGTTTGCTCCACAGAGGAATATCTGTTACCAGATTCCTAAGCCAGTCAGCTTCTTCACTGGTGAGGTCAAGAGCTATAAATTCTGCCTCCATAGTAGATCTAGAAATACAGGTCTGCCTGGTAGAGTTCCACGCAACAGCAGCTCCACCCAATGTGAATACATATCCACTTGTGGCTTTGGTCTCATCTGTATCGGAGATCCAGTTCGCATCAGTATACCCTTCTAATACAGATGGGTATCCTCCATAGAATAATCCATGGGATATCGTGCCCTTTAGGTATCTCATTACCCGTTCCAAGGCAGTCCAATGTGAACTATTCGGATTGCTAGTATACCGACTAAGCTTTCCTACTGCGTAGGAAATATCTGGTCTGGTACGATTAGCAATATTGTTCAAGCATCCGATTTGCTGAGAATACTTCAACTGAGCCACATTATCTCCTTTATTCTTCTTTAACCTGATACTTGCATCATATGGAGTACTCACAGGTTTAGAATCAAAATAGTTAAATCTTTTTAGAACCTTTTCTATATAGTGAGATTGGGAGATACCAATTCCCTCAGAAGTGCGACTTAATTTAAGTCCTAAAATTACATCAGCAGGTCCTAAATCTTTCATATCAAAATTTTGAGACAGAAATAATTTGATATCATAAATAATATCCATGTCAGTACCAAAAATAAGAATGTCATCAACATACAGGCATAATATTACACAAGAGCTACCAATAGTTTTGCTATATACACATTTATCAGAATCATTAATAGCAAAACCATATGATAGAATTACCTTGTCAAATTTATCATGCCATTGCTTTGGCGCTTGTTTCAGCCCATAGAGAGATTTAATTAATTTGCATACCTTGTGTTCTTGACCTGGAACAACAAACCCTTCAGGTTGTTCCATATAGATCTCTTCCTGTAAATCTCCATTCAGAAATGCAGTTTTTACATCCATTTGATGAATAAACAGTTTATGAACAGATGCAATGGCTATTAACATTCTAATTGTAGCAATTCTTGTAACAGGAGAGTAAGTGTCAAAAAAGTCTACCCCTTCTCTTTGTTTGAACCCTTTAGCCACTAACCTGGCTTTGAATTTCTCATTAGACCCATCAGGTCTTAACTTCTTTCTGAAGATCCATTTGCAACCTATTGGTTTGTAACCTGCAGGAAGGTTAACCAAATCCCAAGTTCTATTTGATATAATAGAATCTATTTCACTATTTATGGCCTCTTTCCAAAATAAGGAATCGACTGAGGACATAGCCCCTTGATAAGATATAGGATCCTCTTCAACGAGGTAGGTAAAAAAACCTTCACCTAGGTTTGGTTCTCGTCTTGTTCTTTTACTTCTCCTGGGTTCTGCTGGGGTAATCTCCTCTGGTTGTGAACTAGAGGTTACTACAGGGACTTGTGTAGAAATAGAAGAACTAGATATTCTATTTTTCAATGGAAAAACATTTTTAAAAAATGTAGCATCCCTAGATTCCATAACCGTGTTAGCATCAATACTATTTACCTCACTCTTAATTACAAGAAATCTATAAGCAGTACTATTTTTGGCATATCCCAAAAATACACAGTCTACGGTCTTTGGTCCCAATTTCCTTTTCTTGGTAGGAGGGACAGAAACTTTAGCAAGGCACCCCCACACTTTGAAATATTTCAAAGATGGCTTTCTACCTCTCCAAAGTTCATAAGGGATCTTATCAGTCTTTTTGAAAGGAACTTTATTTAAGATATGACATGCAGAAAGAAGGGCTTCCCCCCACAAATAATCAGATAAACCAGAGCTACCTAACATAGCATTAATCATATCAAGAAATGTTCTATTTTTTCTTTCTGCAACCCCATTCTGTTGAGGAGCATAAGGAGCAGTTACCTCATGTATAATGCCATGCAATTCACAAAAGGAGTCAAACTCGGCAGAGGTGTATTCACCCCCACGATCAGACCTAAGAATTTTAATTTTCTTCTCAAGTTGGTTTTCAACTTCAGCTTTAAAAGATACAAATTTACTGAAAGCTTCATCTTTAGTTCTAAGCAAGTAAACATGGCAGTATTTTGAATAATCATCTATAAATGTAATAAAATACCGTTTACCACCACGAGTGAGAATACCGTTCAATTCACAGATATCGCTGTGAATAAGCTCCAATAGCTGAGAACTCCTTTCAACGGAATAAAAAGATTTTCTGGGCTGTTTGGCTTGTGTACAAATCTCACATTTTCCATTCCTGCTCATGTCAATCTTAGGAATCAATTGTAACTTAGACATTCTCTTTAAAGAGTTAAAATTGACATGTCCCAAACGACCATGCCAAATATCACAACTATCAGTATTATAAAAGAGAGCATTTGAATCAGAAGTAGAAGTAGATACAATATTATTTAAACATGAATTTAATGTACTGCAAGGCATGTCCACAGAAAGTTTAAACAGACCCCCACATACATAGCCTTTCCCAATAAAATTATCGTTCAGGGAGATTACAACTCGATCAGACTCAAATACCAGTTTGTAACCATGTTTATTTAGCAAATAACCAGAAATTAAGTTTTTGTTTACGTCCGGTACGTGCTGCACATTATGCAAAGGGAGAATCTTGCCCGAAGATAACTTGAGGTTTACTCTTCCCTTTCCAAGCACTCTGGCAGCACTCGAGTTTCCCATAGCTACTGATTCGCCTTCCTCAACCTGTCGGTAGGAGGAAAAAGAATCAATATTAGGGCATACATGGACATTTGCCCCTGTATCAACCCACCAGTCAGTAGGCTGATACGATGACTCAAAAACAGAACATACGGTTACAAACCTCTGATCATCGGTACCGATAGATTCGGTCCCGGCTATGATAACATGAGCATGTGGAACAACAGTAGAGTCTGCAGGAGTTCGACGATCAGGATTCTGAAATCCCTGACCCTTCTTCCTGTGGCGGCATTGCCTAGCAAAGTGACCAGGCTTACCACAGTTGTAACATTCCCGCTTAGGTCTGTTGTCTTTTCCAATCGCAGCTCTTGGCTTAAGAAACTGTTTCTTTGCAGGGTTTCTGTTCTGGGGGTTGTTCCTCTGTTGATAGGGTTGGCCCTTAGGCTTTCCCTTGGTTTCAACAATGTGTAACTTTGCCTCGAATTCAGTACTAAGAGGTTCCTTGTCTCTAGTTCTACCTTCTTCCTCAATGCGGAAGGACACAAACAGGTCATCTAAAGACATGGGTTCCTTATTATGTTTTAGTTTTAAACCAAATTCCTTCCAAGAAGGGGGAAGTTTATTAATGAAGGCAGCAATTAGAAACTTATCAGCAAATGGCATGTCTTTCTGAGACATCGTGTATGATTGTTTGAAGGGTATTAGTCTGTTCAACAACAGACTTCTCATCCACCATTTTAAACTCTAAAAATCTGTCAACAATGTAAATCTCAGAACCCGCTCCTTCATTGGAGTATTTTTTATCGAGAGCTTCCCAAAGCTCTCTGGACGTAGAGGTAGTGCAGTATATATCATAGAGGGTGTCAAAAAGATAACTGAGAATTTTACCATGACAGATAAAGTCTGTCTCGTTGTAGGACTCTAATTCGTAGGTCCTGGCAGGTTCGTGTAAGTCAGGTTGGATTTCCGGTTCTTTGAGAACCTTAACCAGTTTCAAGCAAGTCAGCCAGTAGGTCATCCTACGTTGCCATCTCTTAAAATTCAGTCCATCAAACTTCTCCGGTTTGGAGGAGTTATGAATGTTCGTGGTCAGTTCTTCTACGGTGTTCATCATGTAGATAGGAATTTTTTTTCAACCAGAAAATAGAAAGTGGACAGAAGCTACGAAAAATCTATTCTAAGATTGTTGGCTTAAATTCCTAAATAAAGCAAATAGGAAGATGTAAAATTAAAACAAGAAATAGTATAGGATTCGAGGCACGTTACACGCTGTCCTTAGAATAGATTTTCGCCCCACGAACAGTGCAGTGGGTTCCTGGCGATCTATCCCCGAGTTACAACGAATCCTTCGATTCACTTCACCGTGCACCCGGTGGCGAATCCCACGAACGATCACAACCTTGCCCGACAAATAGAAATTGGACGGAGGAGTTTAGGAGGAATTTTGGTTCTGGAGTTTTTTTTTTTCTTTTTCGTCTCTGTGAGATTGTTCTTCCGTCCGAACAGAGAGCGAGAGAGAGAGAGAAAAGAAAAACCGATTTCTGTTTTTCAGATATCAGGATCGTGTCCTGGATATACCTCTCACGTAACCTTTCCCACTTTTCCAGTAACGGGATTACGTGAGAACAGTTCCGCGGAAGACCAGCAACCCACCAGACCAAATCAACGAAAATAAAAAAAATAAAATAAGTTATGAAATTACCTTTGTACCCGTGCCCGTTCTGCTGCGCGCAAGTGTGCAAAGTGCTAAGTGCGCGAATAATAAACGCGTAAAATGCGCATTAAATCGCGCACCCCGCTCGCGGGTTGGATGAGATCAAGCCCATCCCCTATAAAGCCCACTTACCCACTAAGAGGGGTAAAGCAATATATGGAAAGGAGAATGACTTCTCCTTTCCCATGTGGGACTAAAAGAAATGAGTGATTTGTTGAATCATATAGTTTAGATAAATCTAACAATAAAAAAAAGGTAAACTAATGTAACCATTTAAGTGATGTGCACGTGAGCATCACTCGTACTTAGGCTGAAACCACTACAGGCTCTGTGTCGGGGAGCCCATAGCAGCAAGTAGTATCACGACTCCAGTATATGTGCCAAAGCAACTAGTATCACGACTCCAGTATATGTGCCAAAGATCTGAGACATAGTCTAAGGCACTTCCAGTAGTATAGTATATATATAAATAATCAGCCTATAGTATCGTGCGTCTCTCCCCACCCAATATAACCTCACGTCTCATGTCCATGATGTCTCATGTCCATAACACACAAGATCATGACCTCTAGCTAGTACAATGAGTCATAATGATATCTCTATATATGCAAGTCTCATATCATGAATCATGTAAGCCTATACAGAATCACCATGAATAACTCAAGAAAGATTTTGTCACATGAAATAGTGTCAAGTGTCCTATGGTATAGCGTACTTAGTAAAGCAAGCACGCAAAATAGGATCGTGGTATCAACTCTCTAAGTGACATTACTCTACTCCGCATACGACGTCGAAATCCGAATCATATTCGAACGCTAAGCAACGTCTCACGGTCCTAGGTTGAATAGGCACATCACAAGAATATATAAAAAGAAACACAAGTCGATAATATAACATGATTTACTGCAAGTTGGCAAGGTACACTTACCTGGGCTCTGAACTCCGTCAACTGCTCCTGTAAAAGTGGAATCTCCAAGTACGCCTCCGGATGCTGAAACAAACATCACCATGATTCTCAGAATACTTGAAATAGCTAGGATTGACTACCCATAAATCCAATTTGGATACAGGGGCAGAATTGACAGTTTTTGGTCAAAGCGGGGTCCACAAGTGACCCATTTCGTACCCAAAAATGTGCCAAAGATAAAGTTTTCCAAAATCATCAAACATAGTTTCTACAAGTCCAGAGCGATGATACGAATCCAATGGAGTATCCAAAATTGGATTCTGGTGAACCGATCACGGAATTACATGTCAAGTGGAAACATGGGGCCCACAAAACGGTATTTTGTCAACGTTCTCAGAATCGAACCAAACTTGGATCACAAGACCAGCGTAACACTGCGAATCCGATGGTGTAAGTTTCGTTGCAAAATGATAAGCACATACTAAGTTATGACAAGTGTCCGAACATGTCGATATTGTGTTTTCGACGGATACGTGTTGATTTCGATGCGCACGTACATCTAAATCAAGTTTTGCAAAATTCTACACATTCTCGTTGATGATATGCACCTTTCGGTATAATTCGCACATGATGAAGTTGCCTCGTTTGGCGGGACGCATACCGTATCAAGAAAATTTGGTTTTACGAAAAATAAGTTTTCGATAGATTTCAACGCTGAATAATCAGCAGATAAATCAACAATAAATTAAAATAATTAAAGATATTAAATCTTGGTTATGTTATCTTTAATTTGGAAAAAGAAATTCAAATTTTAGTTCATTGGTTTGAAAGAAAACGACTTTGGAAAACAGGATGTTGGGACAGTTCCTTATGATCCTGAAATCAAGTTTTTCTTGATTTTGGATCACGATTTGTGATTGTAAACCCCCTGAATTATCAAAATTATTAAACTTGAATTTTTTCCAATTTTCTGAAATTTTCTGAGAATTTTCTGTAATTAAAATCAAGGTTCTTAATTAATAAATAATTTTTAATTATTAATAAATAATATTAAAATATCATGAAAATAACATTTTTGGGTGTAAAATGGAAAATTGGACTTAGGACAATTTTTTTGGATTTTTTTGGGCCTCAGACCTATTTTTAAATGCCTAAAAATAATTTTTATTAATTAATTAATTAACTGTTTATTTATTTATTTTTTATTTTTTTTATTTTTATTTTTTTCTCTTCTCCTTGGGCCGGCCCGGCCCAATGGACCGGCCCGTTAGCCTCCAGCCCAGCCCGCCTCTTACCGGGTCGGGTCGGGTCAGCCAGACCCGACCCGCCCGCGAACCCGAACCCGACCACCCTTCTCCCCCACGCCCCCGCGAGACGCGGTCAGCCGCCGACCCGCCCGGCCACGCGACGCCTCCGCCGGCCACCTCGCCCGCACCCCGCGGCCACGTCCCCCCTCTTCCCCGCCTAGCCCGGCCCCCCCTAACCGCCCTCTCCCCTATAAATAACCCTAGTCGCCTCTTCCCCCGGCCATCACCTCCCCAGACCACCCCGCCTCGCCGCCGTACTCCGCCGCGCCCCTCACCGCCAGCCGCACCCCTTGCCGCCCCTCCTCTGCTCCTCCTCCTCCGCTGCCTCAGACCCCTCCAGCAGCCGAGGTCGACCCGCAGCAGCCCGGACACGCGAGCAGCCGCCTCCTGCCGCCCCTCCTCTCCGCGCGCCGCCGACCACCGGCTCCGCCCAGCCCCGGCAAACCTTCTCCGGCCCTCTCCGGCGCCCCTCCGGTCGGCCCCCGCCGTCTACGGCCATCCGCAGAACCGAAACCCTATTTGCCCAATTTCCTCGTGTCGTGTCGGACACGACACGGACACAAAAATTCCTGTTTCTTGAGCCGGTTCAGGTACTCGTATCTTGCACCCTGTATCTCCGTTTTCGATTCTGTAAATTTCTACGCGAAGCCTGTATGACCCTCTCGGTGCCCGGATAAATCACTCGGGGCATCGCGTCCTGTGGTGATCGCACACCGCGATCCAAAAACAGGAAAAACCAGACCCTGTTTCACCCCGGAACTGAGTGCGCCCCGCCAAACGGGACGACTTGGTCGCGTGCGGTATTCACAGATACGTGCACGTCGTCGATACGGACGTGTGAGATTTCGTGAAAGCTGATTCGGGTGTGCGTGCACACCGGAATCAACGCGTATCCGCGGACATCGTCCCGTATCCGACTTTTCTGTAATTCGCCCTAACTTCTTGTACACTCGTCAGATCGAGACGAAACTTATGCCATCGAACTCATAGCGATACGCTGGTCCTGTGGGTCAAGTTTGGTTCAATTTTGAGAACGTTGACGAAATCGCGTGTCGTGGGCCCCACAGGTCCCGCTCGACGGGCGATTTTGTGTTCGGCTCATCGGAATCCAAATCTGGAAGTTCCGCTGGGTTCGTATCAGCGTTCCTGACCTGTTGACACTAAGTTTGGTGAATTTAGAGACTTTTGACCCGGACACATTTTTCGGTGCAAAGCGGGCCCACCGGCGGACCCCGTTTTGACCCGAAACTGCCGTTTTTGCCCTTGTCTCCAAATTGGACCCAAGGACAGGCATTTCTAGCTATTTGACATCTTCTGAGCGTGATGGTGATGTCTATTTCAGCTTTTGGACTCATCTCTGGAAATTTTCCCCAAGAACCAAATTAATCAGATCCAAACAACAGGCAAGTACCTGCACTTCAAGTTAAATCTTTATATTGTGATAATTAATTCCCTGCTTTACTAGTACCCTTGATGATTACACCTAGTGTTAGAAATGCTGGATTTGCATGTCTTGAATATTGAAGTTCCTGTCTTGTTTTTCATGTCGGGTGGGAGAATACTAGAAGGCATGTAGTTTACCCTTTCCCCTGCCATATTTAATAGCTGTTGGTACACGACTGTACCTCAGTCGGATCTCGATTTCCCCTGTTTAATAGCCGTTTGTGACGGCCGAATTAGCCTTATAAACCCCTACATGCCAACTATGTATTCTAAAACAAACACAAGTTCACACAGATAGTTTCTGGTCATGTTATATTTCTTGCTGACAGTTGTAGTTTCATTTCCTGTTTCATTTATTTCTGTTTTCTCATATTCCTGTTTACAGCATTTAACTCTGAGATATTGATGTTCTTGTATGCCGTCCCCAACATGATATTCATATTTAATTGTCATAAATATTTTGTTTAACCTTGTTGTGCACTGTGTACTTTGCTCCTTTCCTGACTGGATCTGTTGATTTAGGCGATGATGAGGACCTTGCCCCTACTTATTATGGTCCCTATGAGGGGACAGATGTTACTTATGAGGAGCCAGAACCCACCCCGGAGACCCCTGCTGCAGAGTAGCTAGCAGTAGCTATCTTTTATTTCTGTTTCTTATCTTAGTAATCGGGTTTGTCCCCGATTTCATTCTGAATTTCTGTACTAAAATATTTTGAATCTGTTGTCGTATTTATTTCAGTTGCAATCTTAAGTTTCTGTTCTCATTATTATCTTGCCTATGTTAATTGTGAATGAGCTAGTTTAGTAAATCTGGAATTGACCTAGACAGCGTACTACCGCCGACTCTGCGGCGTAGGCTGGACGTACCCACGCACTCGTGCCCGAATTTCCGGGTGCGGGTCGTGACAGCGATCAACATAGAAAGATTTAAAATGAACCATTAAAAGGGAGTTGAGGGCGTATAGGTTGTGGGTTTACCTGCGAAATTGGTTTGAAAAAACATGGAACGAGGGAGGAGAAAACTAGCTGCGAAGTAGGGGTTTGGGCCATGCTGCTGCTGTCGTTGTTCCCGCGCCATTCGCGCGCTCGCGGCCGGCGGCGTCCAGTGGTCGTCGGGGAGGGTCGAAGTTGACGGTGGTTGAAGGTGACGGTGGTGTATATATACGGAGAGAAGGGGGGGTTACTGAAGGGGAATCGAAGGGGTTGGGAAAGTTTCAGAAGGGGAATCGGAGGGGGTCGGGGCAGTTTCGTAACTGAAGGGGTCGGGGCTGGGGGTTACTGTAGCGGGGTTTTGGGTTTGGGTGAGGGTCTGGGTGCGGGTCTCGGGTTGGGTTTAGGATTTAGGGTTTATAATTTGGTTTATATTTATTTCTTTAATTATTAACCACACACACACACACACACACACACACACACACACACACACATATATATATATATATATATATATATATATATATATATATATATATATATATATATATATATATATATATATAGCCATTTAAAAATATGTTTGTACCTCAAATAATTTTCAGAAAAATTCTATAATATTTTAATAATAGTTGTACACCAAAAAATATATTTTTTGTGTAATATTTATAATTAATTAAATATAAAAAAATATCTATACACTAATTTTATATTATCTAATTAGCTAAAAATAATAAAAATATTCTCCCTTAATCTCAATAATTACATAATACCAATATTAATAAAATTTAAAATTTAAATCTAAAAATCAGGGGGTTTACATAAGGCTTGGCTATCGCTTCTTCGGACGATCCAGTACCTGCGAACAGAACTGGTGGGGTCAGCACTTGGGGAAAAGTACTAGTGAGTATAAAAGCAACGAACAGAAGCAACACTCTCTAAAACCAACACTAAGTAATCATGTGGTAAAATATTATATTACTAATGATCTTGTTACTTTTACCTAGGTTCATTTCATGCAGCACATGAACAGAATCATATTACTTTTTTTTTGGAAACATCTTTGAAATCAGAGTTCAGTTTAATACAACTAAGCCTACCAGACAAGCATTTCATGCATGATATACAGGTTCAAATACTATCTTATGTGCGCAGCGTGTTTTATGAGCTTTATCCATTAACTCTAAGGACTTTAGCATCATCTAGTGGACTATTCTTCTTATCATAAGGGTATCATCACATTCAAGCAAAGCATACAAGTCTAGGAGCAGTACATGATAGCAAGCAAAAATCAATAATGAGTACATCACTTATTCAGTGATTCTTACCTTTCG
The DNA here is from genome assembly GCA_036927795.1 of Iris macrosiphon. Taxonomy (NCBI): domain Eukaryota; kingdom Viridiplantae; phylum Streptophyta; class Magnoliopsida; order Asparagales; family Iridaceae; genus Iris; species Iris macrosiphon. The sequence goes on from JAYESA010000007.1 coordinate 210,983,613, forward strand.
TCGAATGGTTATCCCTGCAACAGACATACAAGTTAGCAATAATTTGCATAAACATCTAAGTATTATTTCTTGTTCGTCTCTATATCAAACAGTTAGGTATGCAAGAAGACTATCCTAGCATGCGACCTAACTATATGATGGTCCATGGAAACCCATGATTAGCAGTTGGGACGTACAAGCCCATCTTACTAATAGACTGACACCCTTCCTTAATTATGAGGTCTTCAAGCCTCAGGGTGTCATGTCCTCTCCCAGGCCGAACGATTTCCAGTGCCCCAAGAACCGATCGAGAGGTTACGTCCTTGTGTACAAGTTTATCCAGACCGATGCATGAATGCACTTCTATCAGATAACGTACTATGCAAGCAGGCAATAATCAAGCAGCCTCTTCTATATTAACCCTTCTAATTATTAGTCTATATTGATGTACGAGATATGTAACCATCAATCATCTTCTTCTTATTTAGCGCAGTACTCAATGTACGGAGCACGTAACCATCGATGTACGGAGCACGTAACCATCGATGTACTGGAGTAGTAACCATCGAGTACTGGCTCGTATTATCTCTTCTCTTATGCAACAGTTCTATGAATCAGGAGTACAAATATCTTTATTAACAGGCATGGCATAGTCTTTATTTATCTTTACAAGCATGTAGTCCTACTCTAGTTTAGCATACGATACAAAGACAAGTTCAAGCAATAATTTACTCTTCTTTTTTAGCATGACAGTAGTTCGTTTAATAGTAGTGTTCATGTATATTTAATATGCAATATTTTTATCTTGACTTAGCATGGCAAGGGTTTGTTCTTAAGCAGTGTCTGTGTGTACTAGCATGCACATTCATTTCTTAACTAAACATGGCAAGGTTCTATCAATAGACAAGCATTACAAGTTCTCTAGTTAAGAATGCAGATTCATGTTCTATCATTCTTCTTTATGAACAATAATCTACTTAGCAACAAGTAGTCATAAAACCATATTCTTTATTAGGTGTGAAAGAATCAGAGAATACAGTTCTTTCCACTCACTTAGATCAATCGTCTTGTATTTCGATCGGAGAACTCTTCGAGAAGGCTTCTGCTCGAGCTATCAAAGAGATATCTCTTGTGCCACGCCCCGATTCCGTAAGGGACCGATCATCTCGCTTAGAGCTGCAGAACCAATAATCCTCGCATGGGCGTGATATCGTGCAAGCCTAAGTTGTGCTTGCACAAGGCCAAGGCCTTGAACAAGGACAAGATAAGCTATTCAGAGTAAGAAGCAGCGGCACAACATAGCAGAAAAGTAAAGAACATAATGGCATAAGAAAATAAGCTCTTTATTGATATTCAAGAAGTGTTACAAGCGGCGCTTGACCGAGGTTACAATTCGCTTAAGCTCTCTCTCAATTACAATAATGTCGTTCCATACATTACACCCCTTTATACAAAAATAGCTCAAAATATCTCTATACATTACAAGGCATCGACTCCAGATTTATGGCTCCTAAGGATTGGGATATGCTATCGCTTCTTCGAATAATTCAACACCTGCGAATAGAACTGATGGAGGGTCAGCACTTTGGTAAAAGTATCGGTGAGTATAAAAGCAACGAACAGAAGCAACTCTCTCTAAGCCAACACTAAGTAAGCATGTGATAAAATATTACATTACTAGCGATCTTGCTACTTTTACCTAGGTTCATTTCATGTAGTACAGGATCAGAGTCAGTTTACTTCTTTCAAAAATATATCTTTGAAAACAGTTTGCATATTAAATACATTCAAGCATACTGTAGGGACAATGTTCTATCGTGCAGTGCGCAACATGTATCGTAAGCCATAATCATTAACTCTTAGGAACATAAGCTATCTCTAGTGGACTATTCATCTTAATTCAAGGCAGCAATAACATATACACGCAAAACAGACAAGTCTTATGAGCAATTCGATAAGAAACATAAACAATAACTAGTGATCACTTATGTAGTGATTCTTACCCTCGGTCGGACGGTAATTCCTGCAACAAACACATAAGTTAGCAATAATTTCATATACAAATATGTACTATTTTCTGTTTATCCCTGCATCAAACAGTTAGGTATGCAAGAAGGCTAACCTAGCATGCGTCCTAACTATATTATGGCCCCCGAGTGTTGAATCCCAGAGATTAGCAGTTGGGACGTACAAGCCAATCTCACTAATGACAGATCGACTAATAGTTGCTGAGACACATGGTTGCTCTGCACTAAAATACGCTCAAAATAGCAGTCGGGACTCATGGTTCAGCATTATACTAATAGCCCCACCCTCCCGTAAATAAGGACTTCTAGCCTCAGGGTGTCCAGATCTCTCTCAGGCCGAATGATCCCCAGTGCCCCAGGAACCGTTCGAGAGAAACCTTGTGCACAAGTTGTCAGACTAATACATTGATGCAATTCTATCAGTTAAAGACTATACGATGCACATGTCCAGAAACAAGCAGAGTTTTCAATCAAGCGATAGAGCCAATAGCTCTTCAATCTCTTCTATTCAATCAATTCGATAGGTTCAATCTTCTTTCTTTTCAATCGATCGATAGGTTCCATAGCACACATTACAAGTCATTCATACAATTCTATCTTTTTGCAGTGCGATAAATGAAACATGTTCAAGCAGTTTTCTGTTAGCAAGCATGGCAACAGTTATCTATCTCTTTATAAACTAAGCATGTAATTCTATTCTATCTTTAGCATATACGATAAAGAAACATGTTTAAGTATTCTTTTTTTCTTCTTGTTAGCTCGTTCGATAGCGTTGACCGTGTAACTTAGCATGTAACATTTCTATCTTGACTTAGCATGGCAATGGTTCTATCTCTTTTAGACAAGCATATAAGTTCTTTTGTTAAGCATATCAATGATCATTTATTCTATAAATCAGGCATGCAAGCATTCTTAAAGCATATAAGGTTCTCTAAGTAAGCATGCAGAGTCAGGTTCTATCACTCTTCTTATGAACACTATCTTCTTAGCACAAGCAGTTATAAAACCATATTCTTTATTAGGCGTAAAAGAATCAGAGAATGAACTTCTGCCCACTCACCAAGAGCAGTCGTCTTGTGTTTCGATCGGAGAACTCTTCGAGAAGGCTTCCGTTCGAGCCAACAAAGCGATATCTCTTGTACATAGTGCCATCGCGAAGCGGAGCACTACATCTTATACATAGTGCCAACGCGGAGCGGGGGACTACGGAGGGGGGGGGGGGGGGAGCAAATATGCTGTCCAATATTATGTCATGTATTTATGTCCCCTCTCTCTATCTCTCTCTTCCTCATTTTTTAATACCGGTTGGGGCCCACATGTAATAGGCATGGGACATAAATATAGTACATAATTTGTAGGACAACTGATTTGCTCCCGGGCGAGGATCTAAATGTAACTACAAGAACATTTATTATAGCCTTTATATCCATTCTGGTGTTTGGTTGGTTATAAATGAAGCCATTCATGCACCCAAAAAAACTGCAATACATAAATCAAATTCCTACAACATTTGTTGCAGCCATTGGACTGCAACTACAATTACAGTAGCAAATGATGCAAGAATTTTTAATTACATGCAACCAAATAGCCCTGAGTGATTCTATTTACAATAAAACAACGTAGGAATTGACGTAGTGGTGCAACATCATTTACAAGCAACCAAACAACCCTAGCCAGTGAAGTTTTTGCTCGCGTGTATAAAGTTCTCCAAGAAAACATGGTATGATCATCTCACATTGGACTAAATGTTATCCGTATCATGAAAATAGGGTATCAGTGACACTTTATCATATGATAAATGACCATTTGAGGGATTGTTTTGAATTTGAAGGGGGATAGCTCAAATCAGCTTCCAAGGTACTTAGTTTATGTAGCACTTGAATGATTGGCGTGAGGCTGAGCTATTTTATTCTAGTTAAAAAGAGTGTTTCATACACTTACACAGCAAATTTTACTTGATACAGTACTGCCCAGACACTAAATAAGTTTCTATTAAGGTTCGTAGTATCGGTATCGGACCATTCCTACGCGTATCAGGAACGGCGATATTGATAGTATCAGCTGTTTCGGATCGAAGTATCGGAAAGCAAAAGGTTAATAATAAATTATTAACATTTTAGAAAATGTACTTTATACATTTAGACATAATTTTAAGTATTTTAAGTATTATTTCTTAGTAGTTTTGAATTGAATGAAATAATAGACACCCTTGTTGATTGGTTTACTTGCAATAGATAAGTTTTCTTCTTTGACATGCTGTTACAACCTTATTATGTTTTTACACCCTTGTTGATTGGTCTTTTTTCGTTCAATTTTTTTTGTGAGGTTGACTGGAAAAGAGACCCCCAATATCGATATCGGTCAGTATCAGATATCGGATCGGGACATGTCAAACCATATCGGTATCGGCCGTATGGAATCGGTATCGGCCGATACTGCAAACTATGTTTCTAACATGTTTGAATGTAACTCCAGCTAAATTCAGAGAAAGTAAGTTGCCAAAAATTCTTAGTAGCTAGATATGTGCAACTTGCATTTCTACTGAAAATATCTAATTCCAAACTTTTCTGGCGAACATGCATGCTGGACAAATATTGAAGTTTAACACATGTACAATATTGGGATTCCACTATTTTCAATACCATGAATTATACAATTCCTCATGAATGTCAAATTTCAGAGGCATGATGTTATTAATTTGATACAATATATTTATCCAAGATAATCTAGTAACATGGACACAGGTACCAAGCACAGTCCTCTCTTCCTGAGCTCACTGCATTCTGCAACTCTCTCAACCAAGCTTGCTTCAAGTACTCTTCTCTCTTTCCTCAGCTCCATGCACTCATCTTCCTACAAATACCAAAAAATAGTCCATATAAATGATTTGACTTATGTAAAACAAGTAAAAAAGAAAAAAAGAAAAAGAAAAAGAAAAAGAAAAAGGTATCCACAAGAAGTTGTTTTGTATCTTTGGTAATTGAAGAGAACCAACCTTGTCATCCTTGTTCATCTGGATCAATATTTGATCAGTATCCTCCTATATTAGTTTCAAAGAAAGCGACACGTTATACATACATACCATACATATATATACCAAGCTTCGCAGTATCAGTATCGGACCATTCCTATGAGTATCGGGATCGACGGTATGGACAGTATCAACGATTTCAGATCGGAGTATCTGATTTGTCCGTATTGAAAAACAAATAATTATTAACATTTTAGAAAATATATTTTATACATTTAATGCATAATTTTAAGTATTTTCGGTGTTGTTCCTTAGTAGAGTTTTGGAATTGAAACATTGCCGATTGATTCACATGCAATTGATAAGTTTTCTTCTTTTACATGCTTTTACAACGTTATTATACTTTTACACCCTTGATGATTGGTCTTTTTCGTTCAATTTTCTTTGCCGAATTGATTGAAAAAGAGACCTCAATTGTCGGTGTCGGTCAGTATCGGATATCGGTTGGTATCGAATCGGGCCATGCCAAACTATATTGGTATCGGCTGATACTATATATATATATATATATATATATATATATATATATATATATATATATATATATATATATATATATATATATATATACTGATGAATAAAGATGAAAGTAGATGTGAATAATGTATGGTTGTTATTGTAATTAACCTTCTGAGAAGTGTTGATAGGAGAAGTAGCTGTATCTTCCAAAGGGTCATCATCATTGCCAGCAGCAGCAGCAGCATCATGCAAGTCTCCTTCTCCCCTAGCCTTCCTCTTCCTCTTCAACATGACACAAGAAGTTGTGCATGTGCTTGAGGTTGCAGTAGCTGCTGCTGCTTGATCTTCTTCTCTCTTGGATGATGCCAACAAGTCTTCAATGTACAAGGACCAACCGCTCTCCTCTGAAGAAGTTGTGCTTGATATGGAGGAGTTGGAGTGAGTTGTCTCCTCCATATCATACACATAAGAGAGCAAAGAGGAGATGAAGCCAAGGTGTACTTCTTGTTATATAAGGCTGTGAGAGTGGAATGGACTATTTTTTTAATCAACACCCAACAGACCCAATTCAGTCCACAACCAATTGGTAACCTATCTGGCTATCTCCAGGTCTTAACTACCTAGCTTTATATAACCCTAGCCCTACCCTACCTATATGTTTGAGAAATATTGTAGAAAATAAATTTATAATTATATAAATAAAAAAAATCTCATCATTATCGTAGAAAATAAAACTCACATCAGATCATTATTGTAGAAAATAAATTCATCTAACAATTGAGGGATCTTTAGAATCAAAACAACAATTTAACATCTTAGAGATGATAGATTGCACACCGGTCAGAGTAAGATCTTTGAGAAGTCCTAAATTTTTTGTATGATTATAAAAATGAGTCTTAGAATTGCTAGGGAATAAGGATTGAAGAATTGAAGGTCTTGGGAGGATCGTAGAGTCTAGGGCTTGAGAAAGAAATGAAATAAGTTAAATTACAAAATTATAAAACTGACCCTAATATTTTTTTTGAGGCCCCAAAAAATTTGAAGACCCTGTGCAGCCGCACTTTTGGTATATGGGTCCACTCATGTCTAGGTTCCAAAAGGAAAATATAGCACAAAGTGGTTCAGCATGGCCTTGCATTCATAGAAATCCAATGAGAAACTAACATATATTACAGGATGAGCCTTGTGTTGCTTTGGATGTCAAGGGGTCCAGTTACTGGAGTACATAATACCTATACCATAATAAACTATATATAAATTACGCAAAAGATAACATATTTGTACATATAGAGTAACAGATCGTTATAGGCAATTGCGGTACGAGTGAATGCACTGAATGACGGTATGGTGACTGTTACGCCACTACTACTTACTACCGGCGGATTGATTGTTGGACGATTGAGTTGTTGTTGTTTTTTTTTCTATTTTTTAATATTCGTCGCCAAAGCACCATTAGCGCTGATGGTTTAGGCATAGAACCGCTAGTAGTGATGACGGTTTTGATTTTTTTTTTTTTTTTTTTTTTTTACAGCGAGTAAATATACTGTCAAATCGTCATTACTACTGGCGGTCTGCGGTCTGTGCCCAGACCGCCGGTACTAATGGCGGTTTGACGGCAAATATTAAAAATAAAGAATAGAGAAAGGAACACAGTAGTAATGACGTAACATCCACCGTACCGCTATTGTCTTGACGATTTGTTACTCTATCTATATTTTGCCATTTTTTGCGTAATTTATATAGAGTTTATTATCGTATACATAATTTTCTGTTGATTATATATGGGAAGTAATACCAAAAGGGACATTTTATTGGAGAAATGATAATAAATAGTATTCGAGTATCATCCAATGATCCCTTCCAAATTGTGGAAGAAAATTCAAGACAAACTTTAGACATCTGACCCATTAGCAAGCAAATGACAGAACTTTAGAAAGTTAAAAGTAGTGGTCTTATTTTGAACAGTTATTCACAAAAAAGAAGAAGAAGAAAAGATTGTTATGTTGTCTGCCTAGCTACTTGCTTCTTAGTGAAGTGATCCTGTGGTTGATTTTGATGGGGCTGCATCTGAATTGTCAACCAATATAAACCTTGAAATTTTGTCAAGAAGTCGTTTTTACTCAAGAGTACTACATACCAACTTGGGTTGACAAAGCTGCAAAGTACTAATCCTAATTCCCCTAATATCTATTAATAATATAAGGTCTAAAAATTGAGTACTCTAAATCGTTTATAAATATTCCATTAATTATTTTTTTAAAAATTAATTGTTTAATTATCTAATATAATTTAATTATAACTAAATATTTTTAACTAAAGTGATTAAGGTGGAATGAAAAAAGACCTTTTATGACGTACATTTTTGTGCCGCAAAAGGCTATGTCGTAAATAACCGTATTATTTACGGCGCGCATTTGAACGTTGTAAATGACCCTCTTCCTATTATTTACGACACGCATTCGAACGCAGTAAATGACCCTCTCCATCTTTTTTACAGTGTTCAAATGCACGCCGTAAATAATATGGAGAGGGTCATTTACAACGTTCAAATGCGCACCGTAAATAATATGGTCATTTACGGAATGCTCTTTAATGGCACCAAAATGTATGCCATAAAAGATCTTTTACGACGTGTTTCGCGTGTTGCAGTGTGGTTATTTTACCTAGCAAACGAGGTATTGGTCCCGAGAGTGCGTTGCTGCCAAGGTACAAGGTATTCATGTGAAATAAAATGTCTAAACCAGACTAGAGAGATGAGACATTGTTGTCAAAGAAACATATGACGAGCAATATGGCATCAATACTTCAAGAAAAATAAAAGACAACTTTAATCCCTCTATGAGAGCAATATGTGATCTGATTTATTAACGATAACAAATAGATGAACAATAAACAAGTTAGCTAAGATCAATTTTTTTTTTTTTTTTACTAAGAATCCAATCCTTTCAACCACAAGTTGAATGACTTGTGAAGTCTTAAACTTGAACATGAATAGAAACAAACTAAACTACAGGGCTATAGGTGTGAACTTCACTTCCACGGGGGAGGACACATCACCATCACCATCGCCATCTCCAATCTCAATGGTGTGCTTCCCCGATGGCAGAACATAGTACGCCGTCTTCTCCACGATGCGCATAGCCTTGCAAGCAATGATCTCGAACTTGACCGTGTCCACTCCTCACCCCTCTTACACGGACAAGAACTCGATCATAGGCGACCAGCTGCTTCCTCGGGGGCCCCTTCGACTCCGGCGGGAACCTTCGAGTAGACCAGGACCGCGTGGGCTCCGTCTACCAGACCAACATTCGCCACGTCCACCTCGAAGGCGATCGCGGCCTCCTTGCATGGGTAGTCACTGATGGCCACTGAAGTAGGAGAGGGTCTTGCAGTTCTCCTTAAGGGGGCGTCGACGCCGTCGCGGTAGGGGAGGGGCTTGCAGTGCTCTACATTGCCAATTTTTGCGGCGACGACGTTATTGGAATGCGACTGTCAAGTACTTGAAGTTGGTGGGGGGTGGGGGGGGGGGGGGGGGGGGGGGTGAGTAAATGAAATTTTAGGTTTTGGGGATGTTGGATTGGATGGAAATGGACGGAAGGGATTCGCTTTGGAGGGAGGACGCGGATAGGGATCCGCTGTTGCTGGTTTTGGCTAGTGGAATTGGATGTTGCATTGGATGCAGGAGCTAGCATTTTAGGTCACCAGGGCGTGCATGTCAAACACGTCGTAAAAAAGATAAAAAAATAACTCTTTACGACATACAGATTTGCACGCTGTAAAAGAGTGTCATTTACAACACGCAGCAACTGTCCGCCGTAAATTGTATGCCGTAAATGCTATATTTTCTTGTAGTGTCCTCCCCGCGCCCCCTACCCCTCCTTCCCTCACCCCCACCAGGCCACCCCCCCTCCTCCACGCGCCTGGCCACCCACACCCCCTCCTCCCTCGTTGCCCGCTGCTGTGCCGCCGCAGGTGGCCGGGCGCGGGAAGGAGGGGGGCTCGGGGGAGGGGGCGCGGGGTGGACGGGCTAGGGGAGGAGAGGGGGGGTGAGGCATGGGGAGGAGGGGGGCGCGGGGAGGAGAGGGGGGTGGCGACTGGGGGCGCGAGGAGGGGGGTGGCCCGGTGGGGGCGCGGGGAGGAAGGGGATGGGGCGCGGGGAGAAGGAGCTGGAGGAGGAGCAGGAGGGTTATGGGGAGGGGGGATGTTTTGTGATAGAGGGGGGAGAGAGGGTTAGGATTAGAATTATGGTTAGGGTTAGGATTATGGAGGGGTATATTAGTCATTTCACGTCGAATTTGACGTCCGTTAATGGCAGAAAATTAAATTGGGTGCAAAATGCACAAAATATAAAATGCGAGATTTTTTTTTAATCTATGGGTCTTTAATTGCAAAAATGTAAATCTAAGTAGATTTTTTTTGCACTTTACTCCCGAATTTTTCAGTGAAAAGTATGTACAAATTTGTGCTCACTACGTATACGGGTTGGCCAAACCGGTACCTGTTTTGGGCGTATCATCATGATTTGGCTAGTTTTTTTTATTGGAAATCAACTACTCATATTTGTTGGGCTATCTTAATGGTGAAGTTAGAATTCTTAAGTTCTTTTAGGGTTTCTTAGTCCTATATATTAGAGGAGAGGTTTTCGTTGACACGCTCTCAAAGAGATTCAAGGAAGAATCCATCAATTCTACGAAAGATTCAGTGCTTTGATGTCTTACGCTTCAAGATAGAAGAAGGCTTATGATTAGAGGTTCGTTTACTTCGTCAGGGAGATCGTCACCGTCAGACAATGGACAATTATTACTCAATGAGCACTTTGTAAGGGTTGGGTTTATTTTACGATCTTATTGCATTTTGTATCTTCTTCTTAAGAGGATGTAAGAGTCAGCTCTTGAGGTAAGGGAGGCGACAATTACTATAGTTGCAATATTTAGATAAATAAATGTTGAGACTTGTCTAGGTGTCCATTGTTAGTACCTGCTCCGGACGATGAACTATGTGTGGGCTTGTGACTAGTTTAACTCAGATGTAATTGAGTATTAGAGAACCTTTCAGCATCTAATCGATCAAGACGACTGCATATAGAATCTTTCTTATTTATGGATTTATTTATGTTGAAATGAGTTTTAAATGTGGTGGATTGTATCTTGATTAACAAGCTCATTATAAGAGTTCTTTCCATACCCTTTTATTGTAGTTTTTGTGGACATTTTTGCTTCTTGATTTTGATAAATGTGCTTTCGTGTTGGTTTCGATGATTATTTAGATTATCCGCTTTCATCAATTCCTGCATTCATTCTCATTATGAGAATTTTATGAGGGAGGAAGGACAGAAGAAGCGTATTGATTTGATGTCGATGCCATTGCAAAAGGACGCACAATCATTGTGAAGCGATCCTCCTTTTCTTGACAAATTTTCTATTTGGTGGGTAGTTCTGATCATTCTTTTATATCCCTTCATACCTTAACAAAATAAATTCATTATTTTCTTGCAACGTCCTTAGATCGATGATGCATATTAGAAGTAATAGAAAAATGAAATGCACATGCATGTTGTAACACTAAGAAATTGGAACACTGAGAACTGTAACTGTTAAGTGTATTTATGCACGAGATTTGTGTAGTAAAGCGCTTCATGTGGGAAGCGGTATAGTTGTGATGTGGTACGACGAAAATAGTTGGAATGATTTGGGACCAATGGATTGACAATTGAAATTTTTTTTGATTCGCGATAATGAACTGATATACAAGTAAGATTTACATTGATTTATTTTAATTTTTGCACCATGCATATATTTTATAGTTAAACTATTCATGCATTTATATGATCATGGAAAACTTGTGCACAAGGTTGGCTTTTCTTGAAACGGTATCCTAGCTACTGGAACCAAATCGATATAGAAAAAAATTATGTGGAACATGCTTCATGCACGAGATATTGCGAGACCTTCAGTGGGGCTAGATATCCGAACTGGAAGGACACTTTGCAATACCACGTAATAGTCCTTTATGCAGTCAGATTAACCAATTACCCTCATATAGACAGACTGCATGCTAACAAATATCTTATGTATGAATAGTAAGTGATGATCCTCGTTTTATGCATGGATGGCAGTTGTTGGTAGTAAATCATTATAAGTGTTATGGATACATGTTTCATGCTTTCACTTTATACTATCCATTATAAATTGTCAATCAATCATACTTCAAATAGGAAGATCATCTTAATAAATTATATGCTTCACATGATTACAGTGTTGGTTTAGGTGAGTTGGTTTTGTTTCGTTCACTAGTAAATTTTTTAATGTACTGACCCCCTCCTCCATATGTGTCCGGAACAACGCGGGCACGCAAAGGCAATAGCAGTCTCGGAAGGAAACTTAAAGCCTCTTCCTATTTCCAAAGTATTTTGAAGATGTTTATTTTGAAGGCATTCTGATTTCAATGTACTAAAAGGACATGATATATGGAACGATAATATTATTTCATGACACTTGTTAGCCATTTTGTTTGTTTGTCTCAGAAGGAAACTTAAAGCCTCTTCCTATTTCCAAAAGTTTTCCTTTATCGAAAAAAAACATATATGTGCTTGGTTCTTTTGCTATTGTTGTTGTTGTTGTTGTTGTTGTATTTCTTTTGCTTCAGGGAGAGATTCTCATTAGAGACCTGGAGTTTGAGACTTCGGAGTAGGAAACTATGTTGTACGGATACGACCAAATAATTTGTGTATCTGTATTATGTTTGTAGTCGTGTCTGTGTTCATATTCGTTCAACGTAGATAACTACTTTTGTACTTGTTTGAAAATGTTTGTATCCCCGTGTCTCTATTCTTATTGTGTCCGTGTTTATACAATATAACTTGAGAGTTTCTCCGAAATATTTGGAAGACTACTATTTCCTCGAGGGCTGTACTGACTTCATTCTCACTGTCACATGCCTCCCATCTTCTCTTGAAACTGAGTTTTTCTTTGCATTTCACTATATTTTCACATGGGTTGACAAATTGAGACCCAAGTGAGAACACACACAAATGAATTGTTTTCACGAGTCAACTGGATCATTGTTGCCAGGGTCCAGCAATGACAATAGGGAGGAGAACCCCTTTTCCAAGGATTGGGAAAAGGTACTGATGGCTTGTGGTTTTGGATGCTGACTTGATCTATTCAATGAGAAAGGACAAACACAGCCTTGAATGCCGTTTGGTTTTTGGCAGTAGGGGGATACTGGCAACCACTTTGACCATTACTCAACCATTCTCTTTAGTTTCCAGTTTACCAGTAAAATGCATTTCTTGGTTTCTGTATGCTCATAAAAGCTCATGGCTCTACTAGTGTTGATTGTTGAACTTGAATATCATAAAGTAGCCATTTAATGTACTTTTTGGATCTACTTAATTAATACTATCCTAGTTTTTTTTTTTTTGATTATTTTGTATAAAGGTACCAGGTTTATAATCTAATTAGACTTTGGGTACTGGATTTGTCAGTTTTAGACTTTGGGTACTCGAATTTTTTTAGTGACACATTTTAGTGATGAACATTCGTCATTAAAGACATATCGTCACTGAAAGTCCAATTTCGTCACTAAAATGTGTTACTAATAAAAATTCGAGTACCCAATGTGCAGGTAAGGTTGGTATCAGCGAGGGCCAAGTATCTGGGTGAGTGATATGAGTATTGGTGAGGGTATACACTGCAGTGAGTATTAGTTATGATATAGTATAGTGATATTGATACTAAGGTATCCCAACACCTAGTATGACTTGTATCTTGTAGGTATGAACCTCAAAACTCAGGCATAGGCTAGTACAACCTAGAAATGACCTAGAAAGCATATTTATCACCTCATAACACTCAAATGACATGATATTCCTATGTAGGGTTGTGTGACACCAGCTCGAACACCGAGTTACCTCTTTTGCTCCGGACTAGAGGCGAGTACATCTCTTTGTTAGTTTTTATTTCATGATAGTGTATATATTACTTGTTCTAGAATTGTATACTTGACTCCGACACATTATTACACAGACTGGTACTATATGAATTATGTTAGGAGATGTTATCCCCTTACCGTATTCAACGGGTACTCCTACACATGTATTTCATCATGTGCATCGGGTATTGTTCTTCATGTACATTCATGTGCTCTCACTATTCATGTGCAGTGTGCTTATATTAAATCATGTGCGTAGCGTATTGTGATTGGATCCATGAGTATTGGTTGGGGCGGAGGAGTAGAAGTTGATTATGTGATTAATTTCTTAGCGTAAATCATGTGTATATCGACTATACACTTCACGTATAATCGAGTTACCTTGGAATAATCATGTGCAACCCAAGCCGATCATATATCGAACTTGTGCTCTAAATCACATAAACTGTACTCTAGCTTCTCTTACTTACAGTTTATTTTGTATTTCTTGTATTTACCTTTCCAGTACCTATTGTATTTATTTTCATGTTTCAATTATGTTTTCACTTTCTAGTGCATCTTGTATTCTTTTCTATTGCGTGTCATATATTCTCTACCATGTATTTAGAACTGCTTGCAGAGTTTTGTACTTTGTTCCAATCCTGATTGGATATATTTTTCAGATGATTGGCTAGAGGAGTTGTGTCCCACTTACTACGGGCCGCAGGACGGCGACCACTACAAGGTACTTCCCTAGAGCAGGAGAACTTAGTGCCCGTGACCGAGGAGGCTTAGACATTTATTTTGGACATTGTATTAGTCTCATTGTTAGACTTTTAGCATGTATATATTATTTGAGACTTATATGTTGCATAGACTTATGGTTTTGGACTTGTGATGTATTGTGACTCCTTATTTCTCTCTTCTATTTCATATCGTGCTTTTATCCTCATTTAGTTTTATATTGTGATTGAGTATTGGTTAGCATTTATCATATATCATATTGTTCCTCCATTTGGAGTTGAGGTATCATGACAGATATAGTATATATATTGTGTGAGATATTTAGATAGTATTGTTGACCTAGACAACGTTCTACCGCCGATGCTGCGGCATAGGCTGGACGTACCCACGTACTTGTACCCTCAGACCGGGTGCGGGTTGTGACACTTTGTAATCCTACCATTAAGTTTTATGCTATTAGTTCAAAGAGAAATCTGCTAGGCATCTAACTTTTGGTTCAAGGGAGGACCACTAATTAAAAAAATATCAGGTACAGTGGGTAGTCTTATGGACAATGTGGGATACGTACCCGAAACTACTGTAGTCTACTATTTTGTTCTATAGAACAATTCCTGTGTAAGGATGGCTTCGACGCCTTAATGAGTTCTCGAGCAGAGTGAATATCTAGCGTGCGTTACAGGAAGCACGAGTAGTTCATCACTACGAGGAACTTGTATCCCATGCTAAAGTGACGTGACACCATGATGAGGTAAAAGATGTAAAACCTCGGTCCTGGTCTATGTCACAGCGGCAGTAGCACCGTAAATAGGCAGATAGCCTAATATTGAAAAGATAGAGAGTTGTAGCACAGCACTACTAAAAGGCCAGTGACCTCATGCTACAATGGACGACACCACATAAGTTAGTTAACCTCGGCTGCGAGCCATGTCACAGCGGTGTAGCACCGCACAGAAGCGCAAGACTTCATGCTGGGATGTAGTACAATACTACTAAGAGGCTAGTGACCCCATGCTACTGTGGGTGACACCACAAGAGGCAGTTAACCTCGGCTATGAGCCATGTCACAGCGGCATAGCACCGCACGGAAGCGCAATGCTTCATGCTAAAAAAATTTAAACTCTCTTGAAAGAAACTCACCTAAGTGTATGGACATAGATATAGGCCGTCTCTTGAGGGTAAACTTGTAGACACCCAAGATATGTACATACACCGAAACCAGGTCAGCACAGGACCTTTAATGTGTGACCGGAGGCACAACTGATGTTATTGTGCGAGTGAAAAGAGCATCAGCTATGGTTCAGAATTCAAGACGTAGTCCATTCTTGTATCATATTGTTGTTTGACCTATGCGGGAAGATTCAAGTTGCGGACGACATCTATCATATTGCATGATGGAAAGTCACTGTGAGGAACGCTCAACCATATATTGTGATATATGTGGGAGATTGTTGGTGCTTTTCACTTTGCTTTTGGAGTTTTAGTCCCACATCGAAAAACCACCAATGTGTATATCTCAATATATAGCTTTGTTTAGTATTGGTATATGCACATGGGGTGGTAGCCTATGTGGGTTGACTTTCCTAGAGGGATTAAGTGTGAACCCCTTTATGACAATCTTAATTTTGTCACCACCTTTGGGAAATTTCCTTTATGAACTAAGCTTCGATGGAGCTTAGCGGCTCAGACTCGGACTCGGACTCAAGGGCGCAAAGTGGCGCTTTGTTGGCGCACTTTGCACTTAGCACGTTAGCATCGTTGTATGTTCCTCATACGCTCATTTATGCACGAGTTGCATGCACAGTTGCTTGCTCGGGCGCATGCTTCGTGGCGCTATGCGGCCGAGGCGCTATGCGGCCAGGAGCTATGCGTCCAGGAGCTTTGCGGCCATGCACTATGCGGCCAGGTGCTATGCAGCCAGGCATTATACGGCCAGGTGCTATACGGCCAGGTGTTATGCGGCCTAGCGCTATGCGGCCAGTGGGTTAGCATGATCGAGTCGAGTGTGGAGGGGATTGTGGCGCATGAGGCGCATGGTAATTCGTGCCTTCCGGATTATTGGGCGCATGCGACGCGTGGGGGTCTGTGAACATTGGCTGCTGCTTTCGGCCCTTGGCGGCGTTTGACGGCGCTGTCCTATGCAGCCTGACCGGCGGTGGCAGCGACGCATGCGACTTCGGCGACGCATGCGGCTACGGCTACACATGCGGCATGGTGTCGGATAACGCTTATGCGTTCTTGAGCTTTTTCAGGCTGCATATGTGCTGTTCTCCTCTATATAGAGAGGAGCTTCTCTTTCTCTAAAAGAAAAAAAATCAGAGAGCACCAGAACGATATGCGGCCGCAGTGAGCACCCTCTCAAAAATTGTTTTCCGAGTGATCCGAAGGTGACAAAGAGCGTTCCAGAAGTTCTCGTGTGGACTTGTTGGATCCTGGGACAGTTCGTTGTATAGCGCGAATCTTGCCTTGAGCTTCGGTGGTTTTGATCACCCCAGCAAGGAGTTTCCTTCTTTGTATTTCTTTTCTTGTTCACATTCCTTCTCATTGTAGTGTCTGCGAACATAAAGAGAAGAACGATTTTCTGATTCTTGTTGTATTTATATTTTCTTTGGGTCGTCATCTTGTAACCTGTTCGTGGTTTAGTGCTGTTAAAATTAGTTGTGGTTTTATTGATTGTCTCATTGGCATTATATAGCCTTACAGTCATTAATACAATGATCTCAATCATTATGACAATAATCTCATAATGGAATATCCTGTGACATATTCTGGCATCCCAAATATGTCCTCAGGATATTCCCATTGCTTATACTATACTTAAATATGACACCCAACATACCATATCAACACTCCCCCTCAAGATGGGTGAAAGATATTCACTAAGCCTATCTAGTCACATCCTCTAATTATGCTCACTGAGGCGAGTCCCTTGGTTAGTCCATCTGCTACTTGATCCCTGGTTGGAACATGGCCAAGCTCCAGTAATCCCCTATCCAACTTCTCTTTGATGAAGAATCTGTCAATCTCGATGTGTTTGGTCCTATCATGCTGTACTGGATTGTTGGCGATACTAATAGCTGACTGATTGTCACACCACAGCTTCATTTTGGCTCCTTGATCCATCTTCAGCTCCACCAGCATATTCTTCAACCATAGCATCTCTGCAACTCCCAAGGCCATAGCTCTGTACTCTGCTTCAGCTGTCGATCTGGCCACCACAGACTGCTTCTTACTCCTCCAGGAGACCAAGTTACCTCCTACAAATATGCAATATCCCGAGGTAGACCTCCTGTCATCAGCACAACTAGCCCAGTCAGAATCACAGTAGCCCTCGATGCTCACGTGATTGTTCTTCCTGAATATTAGTCCCTTCCCGGGAGCACCTTTCAAGTACCTCAGAATCTGGTACACTGCATCCATATGACCCTTCCGTGGGTCATGCATGTAGCGGCTCACCACACTTACTGCAAAGCAGATATCAGGACGTGTGTGGCTCAAATAGATCAACTTGCCAACCAGTCTCTGGTATCTGTCCCGATCAACTGGTTCTCCAGCCTCAGCATCAATCTTGAACCTCTGATCTATTGGTGTCGCTGCAGGTTTGCACCCCAACATCCCAGTTTCTGTGAGAAGGTCCAGTGCATACTTCCTTTGAGAGAGAACAATCCCCTCTGCTTCTCGAGCAATCTCAATCCCAAGGAAGTACCGAAGAAGGCCGAGATCCTTCATCTCGAATTCCTTGCCAAGCTTTCCTTTGAGTTGGGCGATCTCCTGCTCATCATCTCCTGTGATAATCATATCGTCCACATACACCGTAAGCATGGTGATGTGGCCTCCACTCCGACGGAAGAACACAGTATGATCAGCATTGATCTGCTGATATCCCATCCCTATCATCGCCCTTCTGAATCTGTCCAACCACGCTCGAGGAGACTGCTTCAGTCCATAGAGGGACTTCTTCAACCTGCAGACCTTGTCCACTGTCTGATTGGTGCCAAATCCTGGTGGTATCTCCATGTACACCTCCTCCACTAGATCTCCGTGAAGAAACGCATTCTTCACATCCAGTTGGTGTAGCTTCCATCCACCATTAGCTGCCAGAGAAATCAGAGTCCTGACAGTGCTCATCTTTGCAACTGGTGCAAATGTCTCGTCATAGTCGATGCCGTACGTCTGACTGTATCCTTTGGCTACTAGTCGAGCTTTGTAGCGCTCAACCTGTCCATCTGGGTTCTGCTTCACGGTAAAGACCCACTTGCATCCAACTGCTCTCTTCCCCTCTGGCAGTCTCACAAGCTCCCAAGTGTGGTTCTTCTCCAGAGCTCCCAACTCCTCGTGCATTGCCGCTTTCCACTTCGGATCGTTCTTGGCATCCTGCCAATTGTTAGGTACAGTAATACTATCCAAAGATGCTATAAATGCTCCATGAGAAGAAGAGATATGGTCATAAGAAACAAACTGAGCAATATCCCAACCATATCTGTTTGGAGGATTTCCTGCATTGCTGCGAGTGGTCCTCCGTACAGATAGTGGTGTGGGAGGAGTAGAAGTAGGAGGAATGATATCTTGTGAAGGAGGGGGTATCACCTGAAGGGGGGTTGGTGTCGGTGCCTCAGGAGTTGGGACGAACGCAGGCAAGGGACTTGGCATTGGCACTGTCGGTACTGGTCCTGCAGTTTGTTTCTCTCTCCTGCTGTAGGTAAGTAACTCTCCCTGAGCCGTAGGCCTAACACCTTCACCTTCTTGTCCCTTCTCCGTGCCTCCATGCCAAACTTCTAAATCGGTTACCACCAAGTTCTCCATCTCCCCCTCTCGCCTAATACTGGCAGTATTAGGCGTGTTGTGTGAAGTTCCGTCGTGGCGGTAGTATGGCTCATGCTCCCGAAAGTGGACATCCATACTGACAAACTTCTTCTTCTCTACTGGACTCCAGCACACATACCCCTTCTGGGTCGCCGAGTAGCCTACGAAGATGCATTTGACCGCTCTAGGGTCAAGTTTCCCAACTGATGGCCTGTTGTCCTTCACAAAACACACACACCCAAACACCTTCAGTGGGAGTATCCCACTATTATTGCCTTGCAATACCTCACATGGGGACTTCCATCCGAGGACCTTCGAGGGCATCCTGTTGATGAGTTGAGCTGCTGTCAACACTGCATGCCCCCACGGACTCTGTGGGACATTCATGTCGATCATCATACTTCTTGCGACCTCCAGAAGGTGTCTGTTTTTCTTTTCTGCAACTCCATTTTGTGCTGGTGTGTATGCACAGGTGGTCTGATGCTGTATTCCGTGTGCTGACAAGTATTTTGCAAGCGTCCTATTGGTATACTTCGTTCCATTGTCAGACCTCAGTACCTTCACAAATGCTTTATACTGAGTCTGGACATGCTTATGGAAATCCCGAAAACAAGCAGGTACATCATTCTTATTTTTCATCAAATATAACCAGGTAACACGAGAGGCATACTCAATGAAAGAAACAAAGTACTTATAACCATTCATAGTGTTAGTTGCACATGGACCCCAGACATCAGAATGTACTACCTCAAAAGCAGAAGTGCTCCTATGACCCGTGCCAACATATGAGCTCCTAGAAAGTTTTCCTAACTCGCATGCATCACATACTAATTTCTCTTTATTTGTTTTTGTATAAATCTCTGGATACAACTTACTTAGAGTATCAAAGGAAGAATGTCCCATCCTCCAATGATGGAGTATCAAGGTATCCTCAGTCCTCTGCTGCAGTCCTTCCATGCCAGCCTTCTCTGCCATAGATACCAATGCTGAGTCCAGTCCTTCTCGATCTAGGTACCACAGTCCCTCATGTCAAGTGCCAGTCCCAAGTCTTCGTCCTGTCCCTTTCTCCTGGAAGGTCACCTTAGGAATATCAAAAGAAACAATGCATTTAAGTTGGAGGATTATAGATCTAATGGACAAGAGACTGACTGGAAAGGATGGAGCATGTAAAACATTAGATAATCTTACTGAACCTGTACAATTAACAGTACCCTTACCGACCACTGGCTGGAAAGTGCCATCAGCTGTCTGAATGCTGTCTGCTGATGCTAGGTGAGTGTAGAAAGAAAACTCACTAGCATTCCCCGTCACATGTCGAGATGCTCCCGAGTCGATAATCCAGTCTTCTGATGGATGGGCATACATGGCAGCGTTGCCCCTAACAAAGAATGAGGTGGACGCCTCCTCTGTTCTACTCCTCATGTCTCCCAGTGCCTGGTCCTCCACAGTAAAGGTGCCATCAGCTTCTCCGTTCCCTTCTGATATCAGGAGGTTCGCCCGATAACCTCCTCGGCCGCCTCGTCTACCCCCTCGACCACGACCACGTCCTCCATTATATCCTCGTCCGCCGAACGATCCTCGTCCACCACCTGAATCTCCCTCCCTAGGTGGTTTGGTACAAGCATACCGATGATGACCCATCTTCCCACAGTTGTAGCACTGCCGGTTATGCTGCCAGGGCTCTCCCTTAGATCCTGTGTTACCTGAGCTGGTGATCGCTAGTGCTGACTTTGCTTCGGGGGGACCACCTGTCCCGGCTTGCAGCCTGATGCGTGTCTCCTCCTGGATCATGGCTGAGATATCCTCCTCAAGGCTAGAGATCTTTGGTTGGGCTAGAAGTAGGGCCGTCCTCTGTGCGAAAGCTGCAGTCAGCCCTTTGAGGAACTTCATCGTCCTCTCCTGCAGACACACCTGTCTCTCCTTACACTTAGGGTCCCTGCAGCTCGTCCGATCTGAGGAGTGATCATAATCCAACCACAGACGCTCCAACTCCGTGGCATACTCCTGCACCGTCTTCTCTCCCTGTACGGTGTCATCAATCTCCCCTTTTATCTGGAAGACCCGTAAGTTGTTCCCCACACCATCATAGGTCCTTCTCAACTTCTCCCACACATCTTTCACCATCTCAATACCGTCTACTGTGGCGGCAATAGACTGGACTAAGGAGTTGAGAAGCCAGATGTAGATCACCATATGAGTGGACTTCCACTCATCGCGTCCTGTCGAGCCCTCGTCCGGCTCTGTTGTCTCGCCCGTCAGGAACCCCTCCATGTTTTTTCCTGCGAGGGTTCTTCTCACCCGCCGTGACCAACTCAGATAGGTGGCTGGTCCATCTAATTTCAGATCGATGGAGGGAAGCTTCAACTCCGGCGACGTTCGTGTCGTGTTCTCACCAGCCGACATCGTCAACAACTTCATCAACGTCGCCACCTCTGCAGAATCTAGCTTCTTGATGATCTCCTCCATCGATGCGTCGTCTATCCAATCACGTCACGTCCGCTCCACGACTCACGCTCGTCCTCGTCGTCCGCTCCTAGATCCGAACATGTCCCCCCTTTTTTTCAGATCTAGGCATCCCTATTAGGCGTTGTCTCATGCTGGTGCGGAGGAGGCGGCAGCACGCATGTCACAGTCGCCGTCGCAGCAGCAGCAGCAGTAGTAGTAGCCGCAGCAGTAGCGGGACGGGACAGCAACAGCGAAGGGCGGCCTGCGAAGGGCGGAGAAGAGAAGAGAAGGGAAGAAGGGGGGGGCGTGGAAGAGTTCGGTGGAGGAGATCTAGGAAATCCTCATGTGGGTTTGTGGAAGCTTGGTGACGGCTAGGGTTTGTGAAAACTTGGCTCTGATACCATGTTGAAATTAGTTGTGGTTTTATTGATTGTCTCATTGGCATTATATAGCCTTACAGTCATTAATACAATGATCTCAATCATTATGACAATAATCTCATAATGGAATATCCTGTGACATATTCTGGCATCCCAAATATGTCCTCAGGATATTCCCATGTGCTTATACTATACTTAAATATGACACCCAACATACCATATCAACAAGTGCTGCTGTGAAGTTGTGTGTCACTGTTGAGGCGCTCTCGAGTGACTCACAGTCTACCAACTTTCATAGAAGACGAACTCTTGAGTGAGTCTCTATTTTGTGGATCTCCTCTACTTTGATTTGACTTCGGGACTAACAAAAACGAGTACCCAAAGTCTAATTCGGTCATACACCTGATACTCTTATACAAAATAATCCCTTTTTTTCTCAGATGAATTTCCATATTGTTTTATGAATCAATGTTCTTAGGGTGGTCCATCACACAAACATGGATACATATACGAATAAGAACACGATACAGATATATAATACCGACATTTTTAGACATATGTAATAAGTAGTAAATTATGTTGCACTATGCTGACACGGATACAGGTACCTACATGAACGGGTACGGAGACCATTTTCTCCGTGTCCGAGGAACATAGATGCGAAGTCAACTGCTATTATGATTGTGATGAAACTGCATCAGAAGCCTGGATTCATTAATTGTCTAGCATTAACTTGTATGAAATCTCCTCATTAATCCCTTATTTAACATTAACTAATTGTACAAACTGTCCTCGTTTGTAATTCCTTAACCAACATAAACTCGTTTGGATAAACTCTCCTAATTAAAACCATCAGTAGAACTTTGACTTAGGGGTGGAATTTAGCAAGGTTCTTGTCTAACTGTGCTGGCTTGACCTTGGATTCAGCTTAAATACCTTGTTTCTCGAATATCTGTATCTTAGTCTTGCACAGCATAATTATCTTATTCTTAAATACCTTGTTTCTCGAATATCTGTATCTTAGTCTTGCACAACATAGTTATCAGTATTTCAGTTATAGCTTAAATACCTCGTTTCTTGAATATATGTATCTTAGTCTTACACAGCATAATTATCAGTATTTCAGTTATCGTATATGGTAGATCAATGTTGGAAGCGATACAAATTCGTTTTCAGTAATGGTACCGAAAGAAAAAAAATCTTAACATCAATATTTTGAATACATTGTTTCTTGAATACCTGTATCTTAGTCTTACACAGCATAATTATCAGTAATTCAGTTATAGCTTGAATACCTTGTTTCTTGAATACCTGTATCTTAGTCTTACACAGCATAATTATCAGTAATTCAGTTATAGCTTGAATACCTTGTTTCTTGAATATCTGTATCTTAGTCATACACGGCATAATTATCAGTATTTCAGTTATCGCATATGGTAGATCAATGTTGGAAGCGATACGAATTTGTTTCCACTAATGGTACTGAAAAAAGAAAATGTTAACATCAATATCTTGCGTCTTTCATGTTAGTAGAACTAAGTAAAAATATATGTTAACTGAAACCAGGATAGCAAATCCTACTATAACAAATAAGGTTTTTGAACGTACATCTTGTACCTTGAACTTCATTGAAGGCCTTCTAGCAGTACATTAAATATAATTCATCACGAAAAAAAAAAAACTCTAACCAGTACTTGACATTGACAAATCAAACCAAGAACATGAATCCACTAACAAGAACAACAAGCCATACTAGCACATTTCTAACTTTTTTGTGTCTGTTCACAGAAACGAAGATACAGCCTAAAGAGAAACAGAGAGTTGGGGTGTCGGAAGAGGTGGTGGCACTAGCGGTGGCGGTTGATATAGGGAAGTCAATACCCGAACCAACACCCTTGCATGGTGGTGTGCGAGTGGCTAGCTTGCGATTTTTTCACATGAGGCAGGCAGACAGTACACCACATTGCAAGGAGTTATCTGCGGTGCGTTCTTGACTTCTCACATTGTGCAAAAATCTCCGAGCTCCCCTCCCCTTCTCCTGATCAGGAACACAAAACTTCGGTCACATTCTCCAAAAAATGATGCATATGTAAAGATGAACATATGGATTGGGTTGTAGTAGAAATACACAAAAATTCATATAGGGGGAATAAATTAACCCAATTTGCACGAAAGAGGATGAACTTGAAATTTTTACATAAAAATGGATGAGGCGCCACTGGAGATCGCATTACATAAAACACTATCTCTAAAGGCACCCCCCTAGCGGATAATTGCACGGAGCGCTTACCAATGACACATTCAATGGGACGCCATTGCAGTTGGCGCCTCCTATAAATGAGTGTGGGACGCCAACTCCAGTGGCGTCCCATTAGTTAAAAAAAAAAAAAAAATCAAATGGTAGTATGCATACGGTCATTGACAACAAAGATCAATGTTGGATACTTCGATTCGGGAAACAAACAAATCCTTATTTCCAATCTGATTAAATACACGAACATGATGGTGCACCTAAGGTTGACTTGAGGCTTGCTAAATGATTGTTGTTTTAAAAAAGTAGTCTGATTTTAAAAGTAATAATCCAATGGGTCGCTACTGTAGTTGGCGTCTCACACTTTACATTTCATAGGAAACGTCAACTGAAATAGCGCCCCATTGAATGCACTATTTCTCGGTTAGAGGACGCCATTAGAGATGTTACGTCCTATCCCTTTATATACAAATATTTCAAATTCATCCTCTTTCGCTGCAAATTGAATTATCTCTTCCCCCAATATGAAATTTTCTGGTAGAAATATGCCTGAATGTGTTGATGGAACAGGAAGACTACAACTTACCACTTGTTAAACCAATTTCAGTAAGATCATTGTGCAGCCTCCCCAGAGACTGCAGCCTTGATCCTCTCCACAGTGCAGGCAATCAGACTATTCACTGTGGCGACCGAACCAAGCGACAGCTTCGCGGTCGGAACCGAGTCGACCAGGATCTGAAATGCGACTGTCAGGAGCGAACCGCCCGATCCGACCTCCCCTACGGGTCCACCTGCAGTGCCTGGCAACGCGCTGTCTGGCCCGTCGGGGAGGATGGCGAAGCCCGACGGCAGGAGCGCCACGTAGTCGGGGTCGCCGCCGTTGACGACTACGTTCATGGCGACCACGTCGACTGGTGCGTAGATTACATAGGACCCGGTAGAATCCGTGCAGCTTTCTTGTAGGATTAGCATGTTGCTCTGGCTGGAGTTGGTGCTCTGCAAATTAAGTAGCAATAGTATGGAGTTCAGAATAGAAAGATATTACATATGTTTCTATTAATGGTTTATTTTTGGGATCTATCACTCTCTTGCCTTCAATCAAATACTTTGTAATGGAAAACTTGGTGATCATTCCATGATGTCTATGTTGCACAAATATGGATACGGGCAAATAAAGGATCCAAACATTTCGGCATAGGTAGAATAAGTATAACCTATGTTGCACCAATACATACTCAAATATGGATATCATAGTTTGCAGCATCGGCCGATATCGATCTGATACAGCCGATATCGATACGGTTTGACATGTCCCGATCTGATATCGATATTGTGGATCTCTTTTTCGGTCAATTCCGCAAAAAAAACATTGAACGGAAAATACCAATAATCAAGGGTGTAAATGCATAATAAAGTTGTAAAAGCATGTAAAATGAGAAAACTTATCTATCGCAGGTAAACCAATCGAAAATGGTAACTACTATTTAATTCAATTCCAAAATTACTAAGAAATAACACAGGAAATATTTTAAATAATGCCTAAATGTATGGGGAAAAAAAAACTTCTAAAATTTTAATAATTTATTAATAAATACTTGTTTTCCGATATCAAAAAATTCCATACTCCGATCCGAAACCGTCGGTACTGCCGATATTATCGATCCTGATACTCACAGGAAAGATTTGATACCGATTTGGATACTCGATTCTGCGAACCTTGATATGGATACAAACACGATACAGGTATGAAAAGTAGAATAGCAACATAGAATGATATTAATTTCGGACTTATATATATATATATATATATATATATGTTCTATATTGATTTTAACTAATGTAAATGAAAAGTTTATTAATCTCAAGTAGAATTGTTGAAGTAATTTTGATGACAAGATCGAGAATATATAGAGAGAGAGAGAGGAAGAGCCTTACATTGACGCGAAGGAGAGAGACACAGTTCCCGTGGTCCCGGCCATTGGCTATATGAGCCATCTCTTGAACCACCCCGCCATTAGAGAGGATATCCCACTGCAATCAAGTTCATGACCCATGAACACACACACACATCATGAGCTGTTCTGTTTTTCAGAAATTTTCATATACAATAATATTTTTTATTTATATAACATATACAATAAAATGCAAAAAAGATAACGGATTGCCGGAAGTAATCGCAGTATGAGTGCATTCACTCGTACCGTTATTACTAATGTCGACATTGGTGGCATTACGCCATTTGTCAATATGGTATTAGCTTCATTTTTTTTACTATATGTTTCCAAACCGCTGTTAGCACTGGAATATGGTCAATTTTAAGTACCTCACTGCGAGAGCTCTCGTCGCGCAGAAAGTCGAAGACCCTCCTAGGAGGAATGGGGAGCCAGAAGGAGGTTGCGGCATTGAGGACGATACCGGGAGGTCTGCCGGGATCGTCGACGCTCTTCCTGGTCATCACCCTCACGTCTTCTGCTCCGCTCCCGGACAGAGTAGTCCACTGGTGGGTGGTGGAGGCGCTCACGCCGCCGCAGAAGCTTATGACCATCCTCTCTGCCAGCTTCAACATGCTCTTCCTGCCTTCTGCAGTTTGTATCACTACAACACAGAACCAACAACAAATTGTCACTAATATGTTCTAATTATTCAAAATTTTCAACTTGATATTCTAAACTTTAATATTAGACAACTTAATACCTCATCTATAATGAATTTTGCTAAATGATAAAAATATCCTCCTCTTTCATGACGGAGGGAGTATCGACTTGAAAATATTCAATAGTTAAGAATAGTGGCGGGTATATGATATCAAAGTTTAGGATATCAAATTGAAAAAACTTGAATATTTGAAGGTATCAAGTTGAAATTGAGCATGTAAATATTCATTATAGGAACTGGAATAATATGATGATGTATGGATTGTTACGTACCACCACCACCACCGTCGCCTGATGGAATGTTGCTCGCCATGACGCTTGCGAGGCGCTCGCACTGCCTATCCAAGGTCGAGACCCATCTCTTCGCTCCGAAGGCGAGGCCCGAGTTAACCAAGGACTTGTATATGTTGTGGACAGACCTATCGTCCACTTCGACATGTTCCACCCAAGTTATCTATATATTGATTGATTATCAGTTGTTACAGAATACTATTTGGCAACAAAATGATTATGGCTACATATATTATAACCTTAGCTATATCATATATATTTGCCTACATACCTTTGAGTAACCATTTGGCATTTTCTTTGAATATATATAACTTTAGGTATATCAATAAGTGCATATTTGCATTTGTGCATATTTGACTACATACCTTTTGAGTAACCATTTGGCATTTTCTTTGAATATATATAACTTTAGGTATATCAATAAGTGCATATTTGCATTTGTGCATATTTGACTACATACCTTTTGAGTAACCATTTGACATTTCTTTGAATATATATAACTTTAGGTATATCATTTGTGCATATTTGCCTACATACCATTGACTAACCATTTTACATTTCTTTTGAATATACATAATTTTAGGTACATCATTTGTGCATATTTGTCTACATACCTTTGAGTAACCATTTGGCATTTCTTTGAATATATATATATAACTTTAGGTATATCATTTGTGCATATTTTGCCTACATACCTTTTGAGTAACCATTTGGCATTTCTTTGAATAAATATAACTTTAGGTATATCATTTGTACATATTTGTCTACATACCTTTGAGTAACCATTTGGCATTTCTTGGATTAAGCATCCAGATGGCCTCCTTCGACATCTAGGGACTGGGCTAGGGCGCAGGCTGTCCAAGGAGACGTCCCCGACCGCCCAAGTTCCGTCAGCATGTTGTTTGCAGTACCTCACAAATAGACTCTCCCTGGTTGGGACAAGAGGGGAAGGTACTTGGAATTCTGCGGACATCTGAGAAATCATGAAAAAAAATCCAATCAATATTGGTTCTTACTCCCAAGTAAATCAAGTCTAAACTTAATACTAAAAGCCTTACAAAGATGTAATTTGATTCTCTAGGTGATATACTATATTAGAAGTATTATTAGAATGAAGGCTTTTTCAGACTTTGGATCTTGAAAAGTTATAAAATTTGTATTTGGATCTTCATAATCGACCTAATTAGTATTTGAATCTTAGACCAATTGTTAACTTGTCATTCATGTACACAGATGAATCTTCATAATCGACCTAATTAGTATTTGGATCTTAGACCAATTGTTAACTTGTCATTCATGTACACAGATGATGAAAGAGTCACTCTAGTACACAAAAGAAATAAAATTATAGGAGGTATGGATATCTACCATGAGATAGATACAAGAATTCTTACAACAACACAAACCAATCAGTCGAGTCAACCGTTGGTCCAACACATCCAAATACTAGCTAATTAGGTCGATTATGGAGACCCAAATATAAATTTCACAACTTATTCAAACCTAAACTCTAAAACACTCTAAAATGAATGTCGGGTATTTTGCTTCCTATTTGTATGGGTTAATTTTACTACAGATTGAAAAAAATCTTGTATTCCATGGATTTCTAAGTATTACTTTTCTTGCATTTGTGTGAAGTCACTAAATGAACTGTGCTTAGAGTTCTAGCATTTGGAATTTCAAATAAAGATTTTACATAGAAATTATCAAGTACTAGTAAATTGAATAACATCTCTAATCAACTATATTGTAATATATATCTAGGCATGCATTTACAACTTTGAAATAATTCATACAACTAGAATTCAAAGTATTAATAAGCTATAGTAAATCTACAATCAGAATTGAAAATAAAAAAGGAATAACTTGAATTTTATTTAATTTTAACAATGTATATATACCAAGATAATTGGATCACAAGGTTTGTCAAAGCAAGTTCTGTTAAGGCAACCAATGTCCTCTTTATTGTCGGTATCTATTGCATCAACCAAATAATATCCAAAATTTGCATGTGAAAATTGGTTTCATGTAGAAAATAAATGGGTTATTTATAATAACTACCTCTAAGTTTTGGACTTATTACACGTGATACTCCTATTTTTAAACTAATTACACTGACCATTCCTATATTTTATGTTTATTACACAGGATCCCTCTACTTTAAGATAAAAATAAAAAGTTATAACAGTAACTACCCCTATTTTTGTATTTTTATTTTTCTAAAGAGATGAGTGGTCAGTGTAAACAACCCAAAAAAAATTATGTTGGTGCTAGGTTACAGTAATACAACTATAATTTCCCCCCTTATGTATGAAGAATAGTAGAGATCTAATGATATCGTTATTTTATGTTGTGGTATGCTACTAGCTAAAAAAGAATTTTCTTTTCTTTTCTTACAAATGATCATCTCAAAAACCTTGAACAAATTGTTATCAGTTATAAATCTTACTGTTAAAAAGGAATTCATGGCTATATTATAAATGGACTAAAATCTAATATATAGGAGATGTCCGTCGTGTATTAGTTAATCAATTTGGTTTAGGAACTTTGTATTATTGTTATCTAGCTACTGTGTACATACATGGATTAAGAAAATCCTGAAGTATACAGATCCACAAACTAAAAACTTGATAATTGATGCAAATTCATAATCTCTATTTACTTTTTGGCCGAAATATAACATTAATTACTTAGTACTGCAATATCAAAATTGTGAAATTCAACCACGATCACAAGCATAGAGGAAAAAAAAAAATCTCACAAAAATTACATTAAAAATAGGCTAAATAGTTTTTTTTTTTATCAATTAAACCCCCACATTTTTGGTACTTTGATCAAATCATCCTCTCCGACCACTGGCCATTACAATTATATACGTAACAATTAAAGATTACAACGGTCTTACCATCCTTCTTTATATATGTTTAAAATATCACATATTTACCATTTTTTTTATTTTTTCTCTCCATGTTTCACTATGTTCCCACTATGTTTCACATTTGTATATTATTAGTTTATTTTCTTTCCTATGTAATTAATCCAAATAAACCTTGTAGACAGTAAATTTGCGGTCTGTTGACACCGTCGTTCAATTTTGGTAGAAATTGCACCAAATAAAAATTAGAGAGAGTTTTTAAACTACGAGTCTATATATATACTAGTAACGTGCACGCGCATTGCATGTGCGTAAAAAAATTGTTAAAAAAATTAAATATAAAATTATTATAAATATCGTCATTTCTAGGAATTGAATTCAAGCAACCAAGAAAAATACCTCCCATCTTAACCACTGGAGTTAGAATTGTTTAGTTATAAATAAATAATATTAGGTAATTAAATAATTAGTTATTTTTTAAAAAATAGTTAGTAAAGTATTTATATA
Source organism: Iris macrosiphon (assembly GCA_036927795.1). Taxonomy (NCBI): domain Eukaryota; kingdom Viridiplantae; phylum Streptophyta; class Magnoliopsida; order Asparagales; family Iridaceae; genus Iris; species Iris macrosiphon. The sequence continues at coordinate 211,013,967 of JAYESA010000007.1, forward strand.
CGACTTAGACGGCTCAATTTTAAGCTATTTTCAAGCCTCATTTTATATATATATATATATATATATACTCTAGTCCAAGTAGTTGAGGAGGGTGGCATCCCTCCATTGGTCTTGGGTTCGAGCCACTGGGAAGCACATTTAATTCTCATGGGAAGTTGGCATCCCCCCATTGTAATGTGAGGGCAACATGTGCTGTAATGTCCCATACTGCATGGTGCATTGAGAAGGTTTGTTGACTCGAATGGTCATTTGAACTTGGGTTCATGCAGATGATTTATTCAGATATCTGCTCTGTTGAGACAAATATGTATTTCTTCAAGGTGGATGATTTTGATCATCCTCTCATTTACCTTCACAGTAATAAGAATGGGTGCTGCATGTTTAGTTTTTAGTTGAGTTTTGTTGCATGCTAATAAAAATAAACCAAGATAGATAAAGAGAGTAATCTTATTTCTTTAATTTGTTACTATAGAAATAGAATTGTTAAACTAATGATATAAGCTTGTGTAATATAGAACTGCTTTTATATTATCACATGGAGCACTGTTTTATTGCTATATTTTAGATGTAAAATATAGTGTCGTGGTAATGTACCTTTGGAGTATAGTATTGTTAGTTTAGGGACAGAAACATGGAATGGTTTGGGACCATTGGGTCATCAAGGTAGAATTCCTAGACTGGAAAGAATGAGGTAAGAGGTGGATCAAGGAATGGTAATACAGAAGAGATGTGTTATATAGTTATTTCTGTTTTGTACCATATATAGGCTTTATAGTTTAACTGTTCACGCATTTGCATAGTCATGGACAACTTGTGCACAAGGTGTATAGGCTCCTCGAACGAATCGTCGGAACACCATGATCGTGTCGGCCTAGGAGGACCCAAGGTAGTTGCTAACGTACTAGCACAAGTTATTCGCGAACTTTCGTTGGGGTTCGCTACACGCGCTGAAAGGATCGCCGTCTAACCAGACAACAGTCCAAGATAGTGTGTCGCTAGTGACCTTCATATAGTTATGTCGTATACTAATGTCAATATGCTTACAGACCTATCAGAATGTTCGTAGGGATTATGAAGACTAATGATTATCTTTTGCAGGGACACCCTTGTGACACATTTATTATACATTATGAATGATATCATTGTAAGCAGAAAAAGATGGTAAGTATTGGTATAAGTTCAACTATGTTGCGTGACACTTGCTTATAGACATATGTATACTCATGAATATGTAACTGATCCTAAGAAAAGATTGAAAAGACCACATATGTTTGCTTACACTCACTTAATCAACGTGTTGATTTTAGTTGATTTGGCTAGAGGTCACTCACCAGTGCATTTTGTAATGTACTAACCCCCACCAGAGCTTGCTTGGACATGTTGAGACATTGGAGCTTGTTTGACAACTTGAAACTTTACGGCTGGAGATGTTAGTTGTTGTGTCTATAAATGACACAATGTATGGAATATCCTTGTTTGTATATAGTTCTTGAGTTGTAAGCCTTGTGGCATGTTTCATTGTATTGAGAGAGAGAGAGAGAGAGAGAAAGAAATTGTAATCGAGTTATTCTTTGGGTTCGAGCCATTGTAATTTCACTCTATTTATCAATAAAGAAATTTTTTTTTTATATATCAAATAATGAATTCACTGTACGTATATTTTATGAACACTAACCATAGATGCTGGAATATACACTCATGACATAATTATATATTATAAATGGTAATATGGTTCGCAAGAAAGGATGGTAGTATTGGGTAAATTTTATTGTGTCCAGTGACACGTTTATATTCATGTATATTTGTTTATGAAATTGTTTACCGATGTCACATGTATGCTTATATATATATGTCAATAAAATCCATACCACTTGTAATGCTCCATTGCAGTTCCCTGCTACACCGGTCGACAGTACTTCCAGAGTGATTGCCTTGGACACGATTCCGGAGAAAATAGTAGACCATTGATTCTACAAATCGTCGAAAGTAGTTTAATTTGTTGGTTAATTCTCAAAAATTACTACGTTTGAGAACAAACCCTAATGAGTAATACATACTATACTTTATCATACCACATCCATGAGCATCTCCACAAGACTGATGTGGTTCATGATCACCACCGCGGACTCTCGAGACGCCTCCGATTTCAGTCCGAAAGGTTTCGGTCCGATCCCCCTCGGGAAGTTCCGGACGTACTCCTCCTCGTTCAGGCTCTCGGTAGCGCCGTCGAGACACGGTGTCCACAGCGGCTCCCCCAGCTGGGCCATCCTGACCAGCTCCTCCATCGCGGCGACCGCGAGCTCGATGACCATGGGCTTCTCGATCTCGGGCTGGCCGGTGACCGACCTCAGTAGCTCCCCGGCCCCCCCGAACATCGACTCCCCAGCTCCAATGCCCCCCATGCCGAAACTTCCGACACCGAGATCCAGTGGGGAACGCGACGACGAGAGGAACGGGTAGGAGGACGACATCGGCTTCCCGACGTACTTTGCGGCGATCCCCGATATCCTATCGATCTGTTAATTAAAGCAAGTCACGGAAGTAATTAAGAACATGTACACATTAGGTCAACCCAAGTGGAGTTGAATATTTGAGTACGTTGCTGATAAGCAGTATTTTAGTAGTGTACTACGTACGTACGTACCTCTTCTCTGAGGCGTGCGTTCTCAATCCTGAGGTGGTGTTCGTCGAAGGACATCTCTCCGAGGGCGGCGGGGCCGCCGCAGTTGGGGCAGGAGGCGTGGCTAAGGGCCTCCTTGTACCTCAGGTTCTCCGACCGGAGCTTCTCGTTATCGGACCTCAGTTGAGTGTTCTCGTGCCTCTCATGTTGTGTCTATAGTTATCAGAGCTAGGGATTCATTAGTACATGTCACAAACATTGCAATGACAGTTACAAATGTGTTCAAAAAAGAATGAAAATATTTTAGACCTTCATTTGGGTGCGCTTGTTTTGGAACCAGAACTTGACTTGGAGGGGCTCTAGCCCTAACTCTCTGCTCAGCTCCTTCCTTTGCTTGTCATCGGGATGCGGGCATTCCTTGAAAAAACTGGACAAACAAAAAATGCACATCAAAAGAAGAAAAAAAACCAAGAACTTCCTCATATAATAGGAAAAGTATAAGTTGTGAATTCCATGGCTACTTTCATCATAAGATTAAGGCTAAATTATACTCGACCGTTTTTGGCACCTTAACTTTCCACTACAAGATTTTGTCATCTAAATTTTATAAATTGCTCATTTGAAGGACCTTTCGTTAAATTTTGAAACACATCTGAAACACTACAAAAGAATATATGACAATACAAGTATCTAAATTTCGCTTTTGTACTACAAAATATGTTTTGAAGTGATCTCAATGTGCTTCAAAATTGACAATATATATTTCAAAAGATAAAAATTATGAAATTGTGGTGCCTAATCAAGTAGTGAAAAGTTTAAAGTGCCAAAAACGTCCCAACGCTTTAGTTTGGGGTGCCATTAGGATAATTGAGCCTAAAATTAATAGTAGAAAGAAAGAGAGGTGGATCGTTCGTACGACTCCATCTCCTGGATCTGGTGCTGGGTGTGGCGATGGTAGCGCTTCTTCTTATTAGGCCTCTGGTTGGGGTCCTGGTCGTCGCCGGAGGCCCCCCCGCCTTCGATGTTCTCGCTCCCCGACTTGCTCTCGAGTTCTTCCTCCCCGCGGGCGGCCATCGCCATGATATCGTAGCTCTCCGCGGCCGTCTGCTGCCCGATGTCGGCCAGCTGCTGCTGGAACTGGTGGTGGAGCTGCTGCTGCTGCCCTTCCAACATGTTTGGCTGCAATCAAATTCACAAAACAAAAGTCCAAGAAAAGAAGAAAAGTAGAGTAATGAGAGAGAGAGAAACGAAATAGTATTCTCTGATTTTTATTATTATTTTGGATTTATTTTCGATGTGACTGTAACAAGATGTATAGAAAAAATTCACAGAAACTGGGGAGGATTTATCAAGAAATGGCTCACAAGCCCCCTTCAACAATTAATTAAATCGAAATAGTACACGAATTGAACGCATAAAATTACAAAAGGAGAGGAGAGAGAGCTAGAGATCGAAGAACAGTACTAAAAGAATCATATAGAGAAGAACAGTATACTGTCCCATGCAAATAAAACCCTAACTAGGAATATTGAGTACTTTGATGATGATCACCTGGGCGAGGGACAGCGCGGCGGCGGCGGAGGAGGAGGAGGAGGAGGAGCCGTAGGCGCCTGCGCCGCTCCTTCCGATCATCATCGAAGGGACTTGTAGTAGTCGCGGCGAAGGGATCATGATCCCTGCAGGCATAATATTGTTTCTGATCCCCCCACCAAACCCTAATTCCCTGTCTCCCTCCACTTTTGATTGATGATGCTCTTCTCTCTTAGCTCTAGCTCTAGCTCTAGCTCATCACTCACTCTTCACTACTGATCACTTTCTCTCTCCCTCCTTCCCTCTATAAGAGAGGAGAGAGAAGTTGATAAGTAATAAGAAGAGTTTCAAGAGAAAATATAGGAGGAGAAGATCTCTCTCTCTCTCCTGTCTATGAATATATATCAAGGGAGAATCACTAAGTGCATGAACTTATAAGAAAGAGAAAAGGGAGCTAGGTCGTGAAGAGAAGAAGAAGAAGAAGAAGAAGAAGAAGAAGAAGAAGACATGGAAGAGCTAGAGGTGATCAAGAAGGAGGAAGGAAGAGGGAAGGTGGGAAGGAACAGATGGGGAGGATGTAGCAAAGAAGGAGTTATTGCAGAGCGTATTGAGAGGGTGCAATGACATTTATTGAGAGAGAGAGACAGAGGGTGGTGTTATTGTAGAGAGAGGGAGATGGAGAGAGAAACCAATATGTATGCTTGAATTGTTTTATTTCTTTTCTTTCTTTTTTTCTTTTTTCCCAAAAGGGATGAAGTGAGTGCTACCAAACACCCTACAAAGTTACTACTACTGCATGTAAGTAGAGTAGTAGTGTAATAACAATTAATTATATTAATTGTTAACTTGCTCTTACTTGTAGGATGGAATATGGGTTTCATGGTTTTGCTTGAAAAACATTTTGGGTTACAAAGAAAAGTACATTAAAAAAACAAAATAATACATCAATTTGATGCTTACAACAACTTGTAATCAAATAAAATTATAAACCGACTTGCTAGAATTATCAACTTTCAAACAACAGTTGTGCAACGGAGTTGCTATAACAAATAGAAAAAGAAAGAAAAATAGAAAAATAGAAATCGTGCTGAAATGATGAAGATCACCATTGTTCAAAAATCTAATAGCTCGTAATATATAAGTCGGTTCTAAGTACATATGTTCTTTATGTATATATATACAAATATACTACATTTCTACTCGATGTTTCAATTAATAATGTTGTTTTTGAAGTGGTTGCAAATTACCTTAACCGTTTAAAATATATTTTATCCTAGACAATTTACTTTCACTAGTTATTTTAGTTTTCTTGCACGCAAGTACCTTAAATCTTCATCATTTCTACGTAAAAAAAAATGCCTTCCAATTTTGTTATTTGCATTCGAATTTCAAAGTTCCTCAAAATCATATATATATATATAAGCAAAAGCTCAACTTATTTCTTTTTACGGAAAATTTCAATGAGAGCATTATAATATAAAAAAAATTCCAAAAAAAGGCATTAAATTTTTAAATTTTACAAGCAGAACATCAAAAGCCCTTTCTAAGAACGTTTTATGCTTTTAGTTAACTCTCCGTTAACGCAGAAAAAAAAATAAAAAAATATCATACACAGGAAAATGTCCTTTGGAATGGCGTTTTTTCTAGAAAAAACGTCCTTCCAAAGGACGTTTTCCCTCTCTCTCTCCTCTCCTCGCCTCTCCTCTCCGCTCTCCTCCTCTCCCGCTCCCCTCTCTCTCTCTTTCCCGCTCCCCTCCCCTCCTCTCTCTCTCTCTCTCTCTCTCTCTCTCTCTCTCTCCTATCCTCTCCTCTCTCCTAGGCAAAGTAAAATAAATATTATATATATATATATATATATATATATATATATATAATTTTTTTCAATTAGTTTTTTTTTTCTATTAATTTATTTTGTTAAAATTGGTGGGGGGGCCAATTTATTTTGTTAATTTTCTGTTTTATTTAAGAAAATATATTTTAACGAAATAAAATTAAAATAAATTAACAAAAAATTTACTGTATCGAAATTTCAAAATTAACAAAAAATTAAAATAAATTAACTCAGTTGTCGATATGTATCAAAATTTTAAAATATCCCAAATTTTTATCCTTAAAATTTGTTAAAGTATTCTGTTATTTAAAATATCCCAAGATTTTATTAACAGTAAATTTATTATTGGTACAGTAAATATTTTGTAAAAAAAAATACCAAAACTAAAATTTGGAGGTCGAAACATCATTTTTTGCGATTCTAAAAATTTGAAAAACGGTGAAACATTTATCCCGAAGTATTTTTCTATACGATCATTTTGGCACAAACTGGGCTTTGTTTTGATCTCCCAGTCAAAAGTTATGATACTTTAAAATTTTATATTTTATATTTTTGTCTATAATATGTACGTCTTACTTCGGATGAAAATTCTCTCTACACGAATTGTGTTACTCTCGTCGAAAACATACAAATCGACCTATTGTGTGACGAAAAATGATTTGAAAACAAATAGTTATGGCTGTTCGAAGTCTGATTGACGGCAGACGTAATATTCGTACTGTAGATTTTTTTTTTTTTGGTTCAATGATAACATATTTTATTTTGGATGTTAAATTCATCTCACAAAAAAGTAAAAAATCAGAGTATATATATATATATATATATATATATATATATATATATATATATATATATATATATATATATATATATATATATTACTTTGGCTAGAGGAGAGAGAGAGAGAGAGAGGGGGGGGGAGCGGGAGAGGAGGAGAGCGGAGAGGAGAGAGGAGAGGAGAGGAGAGGAGGGGAGCGGGAAAGAGAGAGAGAGAGAGAGAGAGAGAGAGAGAGAGAGGGGAGCGGGAGAGGAGAGGTGAGAGGAGAGAGGAGAGAGGAGAGGAGAGAGAGGGGGGAAACGCCCCTAGGAAGGGTGTTTTTTTCTAGAAAAAATGCCCTTCCAAAGGGCGTTTTCCTTGTATAATATTTTTTTTCTCCGTTAACGGAGAGAGAACTTTTTACTAACGAAAAGTATAAAACGTCCTTGGAAATGGCGTTTTGATGCTCTGCTTGTAAATTTTAAAATTTTAATATTTTTTTTGGAAATTTTTCATATTATAATGCTCTCATTGAAATTTTCCGTTCTTTTTTACTTGAGTCCCATATCGGTTGGACCCCTTCCCCCTTGTTTGTATATATTAGTTCTTCTTCATTGCACTTTTAAGATGTTGTGTGGGGAATCCCTTGGGCCACACGCGTGCGCCGCCGCCCAGCTCAGTTCGGCGCGCGTAACGGGTGCGGGTACGTGCCCACACCTGCGGGTGCCGAAAGCCGATCTAATTTACTATTCGGGTTCGGGCTGGGATATCCTAAATATCTTTTTGAACCGGTTTTAAACTCTTTAGAGATTTGAACGTTGGGCATTTATTGCTCCATTTGTCCATGTTCATTTGGCACATGTAACAGCTTATATGACAGCATTTTTTTCCACGTTTTTCTTATATTATTGCTCTTTAATGGCCAGTTATGAGTCATTTAGTTTCTTATCTGTTGGTTGTGTCTAGGGACTGCCTTTATATTGCGGTCTCCTCCTCCTCCATTTTTTACATATTTGTTCCTCTACATGAAACATCTTTCTCTACTTCATCTCTCCAACAACATTCTCTCCTCTAAATTCTTGCTCTAGGCAGAGGTAAGTTCGGTCTCTCTCTCTGAGTTGTGTGCGACAAAGAAAAGTCGGTAGTCAGGAGTTTTTACCACTAGGAGCTTGCGAGAAACGTCTGCACATAGACATCGGATTAACTCTTAGGATAGTGCTTCGTGCACGACTTCCCCGGAGGCCGGTAACATTAACTATTTTAATTTTTATTGTTTACAAATTTCTAAACAAGAAAAGGTGTTTTTATCGATAACTCTAAGAGTTAATCTGATTTCATGTTAGGTAAAATAATAGTAAATAGTGCAATAATACAAGTGTAAGCTACATTGCGTTACTCCAAAAAAAATAATTTTTGCTTGTGATCAACTCCATTATTTAGAATTTGCTTAATCTTCTGAAAACAAATTAAATCATTTGCTAGATATCTACTGTAGCAATATAAATCTGCTTGTTTGCTACTAAGTTGTTCATAGTTGTTTAAGTCACTATAGCAATTTTGTTTCTAGCAAATAATTAAATAAGTTTAGTAGTTTTTTTATTTCAATAAGGTTATGTAACAACTTTTATCAAATTTTAATTTTAATTGTAATTGAACAATTTCTTATATATCAAATTGTTTATATACCTTGCCTTGTGAAAATAGTGTTTGGGCATATTTCTACTGCAACTTAGAATAATAGAAACTATTTCTAGAAGTAAAGAAATAGTTAAAGTGAAACTGCAAATCCCCTTTGAGTCTGAATTCTAAAAGTAGAGATAAATTTGGGAATAAGCCGAAATGGTCCTTCTGTCAACCGGGTGTAAATAGCCCTAAGGGACACGGTACTTAAGTATCTTTGGACTACCGCTAGCTGGGAACCGGCCCCTACAGCTAACCCAAGTTAATCAACACTTGATAGACTAAAGATTTCATAAGGTTGATTAGAAAAATCACTCAAACTATTCTTCTAGAACACTAGACTTTGTTATTGAGTAAAATACATATTTTGCGGTTTCAGACTATTCACATTAGCGACTATGACGGGCAAGGATGAGACTTTTACTGCTAAACCTGCTAAGTTCCACGGGATCTACTTTAAGAGATGGCATAGTCAAATAAAGTTTTGGCTCACAACTTTAGGGCTGATCTTAGCCATTGATAGTTCCACACCCATCATAAATAATTCTGATGACACCGAGTCTGACGTAGGAGTGTCCAAATCCACCAGTTCCTCAAAACCCAAAACTCCCAAGGAAATAGACTACCACTACTTCCATAGAATTCTAAGCCTTTGTCTAAATCATTATATGACATATTCTTTGAATAGAAGAGTGCTAAAGAACTTTGGGAAGCTTTGGAGATGAATATAGCTGTGACCATGCTGGAATTGAATGATTTAATTCTTCCTCATTCAACAGATACTTTATGGTAGATAATAAACCTATGAATAACCAAATACATGAATTTCAAGACTATCTTAGGCATATTCAAGCCAAAGGTACTTTCTTTTCTACTGAGTATAAAATAGCATGTTTGGTAGACAAGCTCCCTCCTTCTTGGTCTGATGTTAAGAAAGATCTTATTCATACTCAATGTGACCTTACCTTTGCTTAAGCCCTAAAGAAAATTAAAACAAAAGAACAAATTAGTCTAAGGTCTAACCATAAGTCTGAGTCTAAAGCTAAGGTAAACCTAGTATAATCCCAAAGCAAACCAAAGCCTCCTTATCATCACAAATCAAAAAGGAACATCTTCAAGAAGAAGCAGAACCTTCAGCCTCACCACCAAAATCATCATCACCATAAACCTAGAAACTTCGGTCAGACTCGGGATCAGAAGAGATTTTATTTTGTGCGTGATAAAACAAACCATATATATGTCCACCAACAGTTTCCATAGGAAGAAGGAAGCTATCCAGATTTCTTACAAAGGAAAACGTCCAGCCAAGCAAACATGCTTCTCAACAGCTCTTCTAGTTCCTTCAGGTCTGTAATCTATCAACCCTTAGTCAACATTTTCTACCATTCTAACAATTGGTGGTTGGATTCTGGAGCTAATGTTCATGTTTCTTTTGATCGCTCATGTTTTTTAAACTATCAGAAATCAGTTGGAGGAGGTGTAACTCTAGGAGATGGCTCTGCGGCACAAATTATAGGAAGAGGAAGAATAGATCTACAGATGACATCAGGAAAAACTCTGACTCTTCATGATGTATTGCATGTGTCGTCTATCAGAATAAATTTAGTTAGTGGGTCTCTTCTTGTAGCTTCAGGGTACAAGATTGTTATGGAGGCAAATAAAATAGTATTTTATAATAATGACTCTTTTATTGGAAAATAATTTATAAGAGATGGTATTTTTATTTTGAGTACCGTGAATAAAATTTCAGATATTTATTGTTTCCAATGTATAATCTTCAAATGTGTGGCACAGTAGATTAGGTCATGTGAATCTAGGTTCCCTAAAAAGGATGATGAACTTAGATCTTATTCCTAAGACTCCAATAGATGATAAACACAAGTGTGAGATATGTGTTCAAGCCAAACATACTAGGCTATCTTTCAAATCTGTAGAAAGAAACTCTGACCTTCTAGAGCTAGTTCATAGTGATGTGTGTGACTTAAATAGGATTTTGACCCGAGGCGGTAGAAAATACTTTGTTACCTTTATAGATGATCATTCAAAGTATTGTTATACCTATCTTCTCAAAACCAAAGATGAAGTTCTAGACAGATTTAAGGTCTATAAATCTGAAGATGAGAACCAGTTAGAGAGAAAGATTAAGATTCTTAGATCATATCGTGGTGGAGAGTATACATCAAATGATATGACCAATTTTTGTGAAGAACGTAATAATCTATGAGGTAAATGCTCCATATTCACCACAGTCCAACGGAGTTGCTGAAAGGAATAATCGTACTCTGTTAGACATGGTGAATGCCATGCTCCTCAGCTCAGGTGCTCCCGATAATTTATGGAGAGAAGCATTATTATCTGTTACATCCTTAATAGGATTCCTAGTAAGTCTAATAATAAGACTCCCTATGAATTATGGAAAGGTAGAGCTCCTAGGATCCATTATCTCAAATTTTGGGGATGTCTGGCTAAAGCAGAATTCCTGAACCTAAAAAGAGGAAGATTGGACCTAAGACTGTAGATATTGTATTCATAGGATATGTCCTAGATAACAATGCCAATAGATTTCTTGTTACTCACTCAGAAGTATATAAAATCTCTAACAATACTATTATAGAAGTAAGAGATGCAGTTTACTTTGAGAATATATATCCCTTTAAAGATAGAATTTCTTCCTCTCTCTCCCACTCTTCTCTTGCTTCGTCCACTAGCTCTCATGTTCAGATATCTAGTTCGCAAACCGAACAAGATATAGAACCTAGAAGGAGTAAAAGAGAAAGAATTGAAAAGAACTTAGGAGAAGGTTTCTTCACCTTTTTGATAGAGGGTGATACCTCAACTTATGAAGAAACAATATCTTCTCCTGATGCCCCTTTCTGGAAAGAAGCCATTAACAGTGAGTATAACTCCATCATAGAGAACAGTACTTGGTTTCTAACAGACCTACCTTTAGGTAGTAAACCCATATGTTGTAAGTGGATATTCAAAAAGAAACTTAGAGCCGATGGTACTATAGAGAAATACAATGCTAGATTAATAGACAAAGATTTTACCCAGAAAAAGGGATTAGATTATTTTGATACCTACTCACCTGTAGCTAGGTTCACCTCTATCAGAATCCTTCTAGCCTTAGCATCCATTCATAATATGTTAATCCATCAAATAGATGTAAAGACAGCATTTCTAAATGGGGACCTAGATGAAGAAATATAAATGGAGCAACCTAAAGGTTTCATTGATAAAGGCCAAGAAAAAAAGTTTGCAGATTAGTTAAATCTATTTATGGCCTAAAGCAAGCTCCAAAGCAATGGCACAACAAATTTGACATAGTCATCTCAGAATATGGTTTCGTGCCAAATGAGTATGACAAATGTATATACTCCAAAATTATAGATGAAAGTTGTGTCATCTTATGTTTGTATGTAGATGACATCCTTATTCTTGGATCATCACTGAAATTGATAATTAATACCAAGGACTATTTATCCAGCCAGTTTGATATGAAAGATCTAGGTGAAGCCAACTTGATTCTAGGCATGCAACTGTCCAAATACAAGGAGGGTTATACTTTATCCTTAGCACACTCTATCGAGAAAATGCTAAAAAAAATTGAGTATTTTGATAAGAAACATGTCCTAACTCCTTATGACAGTAGTGTTGTCCTCAAGAAGAATGAGGGTTCTCCTATGGAACAACATAGATATTCACAGATTATAGGTTCTCTCATGTATATATCAAACAGGACCAGACCTGATATTGCATTTGCTATTAGGAGACTAAGTAGATATACTAGTAACCCAAATCAGCTATATTGTACATCATTAGAAAGAGTATTTAGATATCTTAGGGGTACTCTAGATTATATGATGCACATTACTAGACACCATAATATCATAGAAGGTTATTCAGATGCAAATTGGGTAATTGACTCACATGATATAAAATTCACTACCAGATATGTTTTTACTCTAGGTGGAGCTGCAATCTCCTGGGGATCATGTAAACAAACTATCATAGTTAGGAGTACAATGGACTCTGAAATGATAGCATTAGACACTACTTGTACAGAAGCCGAATGGCTAAAAAATCTTATTATGCATATACCTGTTTCTCTTATTCCTGTTCCAGCAATTTCTATAAACTGTGATAATAAATCTATTATAGAATTACTAAAGCATGATTATGTGAATGCTAAGATGAACAGGCACCTGCAGCTGCGATTCAAGTCAATAAAAGGTCTACTAGGCAAATATGTGATTCTTGACTATATAAAGTCAAAAAAAACTTGCAGACCATTTGATGAAGGATCTGTCTAGGACTTTGATCATAGAATCATCGAGGGGGGTGGGGTTAAGCCCATAAGTAAAGTCACCAGCAGTGGCAACCCAACCGAGTCTGACTGGAGATCCCAAGAAGCCGGTTCAATAGGTAGGAACAAGCTGGACTTAGGTGACTTTTATGGAACACTGACTCGAGATTAAAATATTATTACAATAATGTCCAAGTGGTTGTACATGCGTACAATGATTCCCCATCCCTATGGTGACAGTGTTCTTGAGTGATATGGTTATGATGAGTTTTAAAACTCTTAATAAGTCCAAGCTGATATGCGGGGTTGACACCTATCACCAACCCTTAAGGACTTTCCTATATGAGAGGTTATGAAGGCCGCGACTATGGGATATGATGATCCCAAACAACTCTCATAAATTTAGAATAAGTGCGCATGGCCAACCAAAAGCGCCACCCGTTAGACCCAGAACCTCTAGCGTACTATGTGTGCTATTTTCTGAATCTGGTACAAGAAGTCTTATTCAAGGCATAATTCATCAAGCACTTCTTCAGACAAAGACAATAGTTACTAAGTGAGATTCAAGGCTGTAGTCCATCTCATCTATGCATAGTATATACCTGCCCAAAAATTCTTCACCTTTAATCTCTTTGGCACTTCTATTTTGGAACTTAACCTTTTAGGGGGGGATTGTTGGCTGTGTATTCACTTGTGAGCAAAAGCTCAACTTCCTCCCTTTTACTTTAGTCCCACATCGGTTGGACCCCTTCCCCCTTGTTTGTATATATTAGTTATTCTTCATTGCTCTCTTAAGATATTGTGTGGGGAACCTCTTGGGCCAAACACGCGCGCTGTCGTCGCCGCCTGGTCCGGCTCAACTCGGTTCGTTTTGGCGTGAGTAACAGGTGCGGGTACGTGCCCACACCTGCGGGCGTCGAATGCCGATCCAATTTACTCTTCGGGTTCGGGCTGGGATCCAAAATATATTTTTGCTCCTCCTTGTTTTGAACTGGTTTTAAACTCTTTTAAGATTTGAACGTTGGGCATTTATTGCTCCATATGTCCAGGTTCATTTGGCACATGTAACAGCTCAAATGACAGTATTTTTCTCCACGTTATGAGTCATTTAATTTCTTGTTCGTTGGTTATGTCTAGGGACTACCTTTATATTGCGGTCTCCTCCTCCTTCATTTTTTTATAGATTTGTTCATCTACGTGAAACCTCTTTCGCTGTTTCTTCTCTCCAACAACACTCTCATCTAAATCCTTGCTCTGGACAGAGCTAAGTTCGGTCTCTCTCTCCGAGTTGTGTGCGACGAAGAGAAGTCAGTAGTCAGGGGTTTTTACCACTAGGAGCTTCCGAAAAACGTCTGCACATAGACCTCGGATTAACTCTTAGGGCAGTACTTCGTGCACGACTTTTCCAGAAGTCGGTAACATTAACTATTTTTATTTTTACAAATTTCTAAATGAAAAAATATATTTTTATCTATCATATATATATATATATATATATATGAGTTATAAATATCTTGTCTAAAGCCAAAAATCACTATCCTATCTTTGGATTAATAGCCTACAAAGAATGTCCTCCCCCACCTTCCTCCACCCAATACATATTCTTTCTTTTATGTGTCCTCCATCCACTCTACATCCATGATGAAATAGTGAATATAGGTATTTTTCTACAATTTAGAATAGTTTGGCAAAATGACTTTATCGAGGTTTGGTTTATTGAAATGTGTGGACGGAGAGTGGTAGAATGTCGAAACAAAACGAAGGTAACCAACGGACGTTATATGTGTTTAAATTCACAAACGATGTTCGGATTATGAACTTTCTCGAATCCATGCGACTCCAGTAATTTAGAAAGTAATCTCAACAATAAAATGAATATTATTGAAGTTAAATAAAACTAGCAAAACAAAGCTATTATATAGGCTTTACAAGACTTGAAGGAGAAGAAATATAATTTTATTCCTAAATAAGCCTTCTAAATCTAGTCCTAATTACATGGAATGTCTTAGTTAAATCAATGTCAAATATTTGACCAAGTTTGCTAGATTTATTGCATGCTTGCATTATCAAAAGCAAATTCTAGACCAATCCTTAAAAAAAAAAAAAAAAATTGTAAAATGGTAACTAAATTGGCAATATGTGTTTCTTTGACACGGATTGGACCGATTAAACAAATTATTGGTTGCACTCTTGCACCAAACTCCTCTTGCTAGACTGAACTTATCATCGAGTTATTGTCTAAAAATTGAACTTGGTTCATCCAATAAATATATACTTATAGACATGAGTCCTCATTCAGGCTTGTTCAGATTGTAGGTCAACTTGTTCATACAAATAAATATTTAAAATATATGTAGGCCTTTGAAATTTTGACGCTTAGCCTCCAACTATTCAAATTCATAAAGTAACTTGATCTCAATCTTCAATCTTCTCGCGAGTTCATCAGGCAAACATATATAGGAACCACGATCAGCACTTATAGCATATATACTCGACCCAAATAACTACTCATCAATAGATTAATGATACAAGTGATCCATAATTAATAGGCACATGACATAGAGCACATGCATTGAAGCGCAGAATAAGCAATCAAATATGGCCCCCTACGCTTAAAGATCATAGAAGCAACGCTCTTCTTGCTAGGAGCGATATCGAATAAGGTCTTCGATATCGTTGAAAAAGTATACTCACATGATAAAGTAGACAGACGTAGAGTGATCTTGAAGAATTCTTTGACAATAATCAATGTCAAATCAAAAGAACCCCCAAGGAAAGGGTCATATGTGGTCAGATCCTCAAGCGCAATAGCATGAATATTGGGTATTGCCTCAACCACATGTGGAGCTCGGGGTAACGCCAAAGATGGTGATGTGTCAACATCCATGCCCTTGCTCTTGGATGAAATCAACAAATCGAAGATGGCGAAAGCGCAAATCAAGACTTTCTTCTTCTGTTACAACCAAAGGCTTTGCTATGTTAGTGATCTTGAACTCGATCTCGTCATTATATGGACTGAAGAGGGTGCAAAATTTTACAAATTGTTCTTCTGATGATGAGTCGGATTACACTTTAGTCTAGCCATATATGTGTGTGTGTTCGAATATACAAACTATATTTTTGAATCCTCGAGACTATAATCCACCAATAATTTAGAGAGCAATCTCAATTAATAAGTAGTATTGTTGGAGTTAAATAGAATTAGTACAACAGCGGCATTATATGGACTTAACAAAACTTGGAGAAGAAGAAATATAATTAATCATAATCCTAAATAAAAGCCTTCTAAATATAATTCTAAGAAGCAAAATATATTAATGATCGAATCAATGTCGGATTTGCTAGATTTATTACATGCATACAGTTAATCTAGGAAATTTATAGACTAGTCCTGAAAAAGATTTGCGAAATCGTATCCAAATTCGAGGAAATACGGAATACATGAAACGGATTAAAATCGGTCAACCAATTGGTCAAGTTGTCCGATTGTGCTCTTGTATCAATCCATCGTAATGCACCAACTCGTCCTCTATTTTCTCTTCCCTTCCAATCATCCTCTTGCTCTCTTGCTCCACAAATCTAAACCCATCTCCATCAATCCTGTTTTGGAAAGGAACAAAACTACAAAAATAATGTTAATACTATTAGTTGACGACTATTCCTATTTTCTATAGAAGCTTATGTAAAACTAAAGTAAAGTTAGGGGAAACTTTTATATATATATATATATATATATATATATATATATGCTAGCTAACTAACTAACTAACTAACTAACTAACTATATATATATATATATATATATATATATATATATATATGTGTGTGTGTGTGTGTGTGTGTGTGTGTGTGTGTAAAAATAAAGTAATTTTAAGGGTACTTGTAAAGTAGAATTTGCTTCAAACTAAATTCCTTTGAATGTCATTTAAATTATTAATAAATTGCATTTTGCATGAATTACCCCCAAAACTCAATTAATATATGCATAAAGACACTTACTAACCTTGAATTAATATAATATAATATAAGAACCAGTTCATATTTCACTAGAATTTGACCATTTTAGGAATACGTTTATTTATTTGAAGTGCCATCACTTCCATAATTGTAACCTTGGATGTCTCTCTAATTAAGTCAAAGCCTACAAATTGTATACTATTGGATCTTGTTTGTTCTAATTCTATGTTGTTTATCACAGTCCAAGTACCTAGCTATGATCCTTTTCGATGAGTAATTGTAGTTTGGGTTGTCTCCAGCTTTGTAACTTTTTTAGAATTTAAAGTGAGAGAACAAAGTGACTCCTTTGACAATTGTGATATCAATTCATTGTTAGGCATATATGAAAATAGGGAGGGTATATGCCAATTTTCCATTTGGAATGATGCAAAGCAAACAATATAAAGCGACATATAGAACCATCACCATGGTGCATTGAACAATTTTGTTGTAATAAGAGATGATGTGGCACCTCAATAAAAAGAGAACTGGCCATTTTCTGCAGCACTCAGTAAGTATATCATCCCGTTCTAAATATTTGATAATCATATGTAACCGTCGGTAAAAAAAAAAAATTAAACACGTATATGTTACATGAAGGGGGTATAGTTATTTGAGTTTTACTCTTTGGTAAACTGTAACTAAAAGGTAGATAGCAATGCCCTCAAAATAGATGCCCTATCTGCACACACACCCAACCTTCTAATGGAATTCACTTCACTTCAATCACTACACAGACTCAAAGTTTCAGACTCACATATGAAATCCCATCTTGAAACGTGAACTACTATATAACGAGGAAAGTCCGGCTTTACAGTAGAACTTTTCTTTCCAAATATATTCTTACATATGTACTAATTAAAATTATTCATCCATACTACTATATAATAAGAAATGTTCAGCTTCACCGTAAAATTTTTCTTTTCAAATATACCCTTGCATATATGTACTAATTAAAATTATTCATTAAAGTTAATAGAGGCAACAAGGTAATTCCGAGAGTTATTATTTGGTCTTCCTAAATAGTTTTAAAATAATATATATTATAATATGATAATACTAATATAATAATAAATTTAGAATAATTAAGACAACTGTCTTTTAGTCTTCCTAAGTAGTCTTAATAATATTTGAAAAATTACAACAGTGCTGTCTCTTAGTCTTTCTAATAATAAATTTTATATATATATAAAATTTTATGTAAGGGGATTGTAGGCATAGCAAATTATATATATATATATATATATATATATATATATATATATATATATATATATATATATAACTTTTCATGTGTGAAAATGAAATGTAGCTTTAATACATATAGTTAGAGGGCTTTGCTATGCCTACAATCCCCTTACAACCAAAGGGGTTACAACCGCCAAGTGGCCGGCCTCCATTGGGTAAGAGAAGAGAGAGGTGGAGCCAGGTGGGACCCATATAGCAGAGAGAGAGAGAGGGGAAGGGAGAGGGGGGTTTGTTATATATATATATACTAGTATATACGCACGTGCGTTGCACGTATTTCATATTACTTGAAAAAAATAGTTTATTAAAAGAGCAACCAACAATTTCTTAATTTTATAAAAAGTTTCTCTTATCTCTTGAGTTCATGTGCCTACTTTGCATGCATGCTTTATTAACTTTTGTTTTATTCTCCAAACTACCTACTTTGCATGCATGCATATCTTTGTTTTATTAACTATCATTTCCTAAGTTGTCTCATGCATGCATACATACATTTAATACGTATTTAATTACTGTTTTTAATTAAGGGTATTTTTGGAATGAAAAACTTTCATGGTGAAGCCTAGTTTTGACATTATATAGTAGAATATATATATATATATATATATATATATATATATATATATATATATAACAATGCACTAATTATCAAACCCTAGCTTAGCTAGCTAGTGTTAGAAATTTCACTGTTTTATTTTAATAATAATTTCAGAATACAAAAAATAAATAAATTAAACAGATGTTACCGGCCTCTGGGGAAGTCGTGCACGAAGCACTGCCCTAAGAGTTTATTCGGGATCTGTGTGCAGACGTACCCGAAGCTCCTAGTGGTAAAACCCCCGCACTACCGGTATCTCGTTGCCGCACACGACTTGGAGAGAACGACCAGGACTTAGCTCTGCCCAGAGCTTGGAGAAGATGAAGATCGAATGGAACAGAATTTGACAGAGGTTTCGTAGAAATTATTTTCTGATCTCTTGATCTACAAAGAACAAGGACGAATATATAGAACATTGTGTAACGGTCTGAATTAAATTAGGATTTAATTCAGCCGTTACGAATGAACCTGGACACCTAAACAATAACGGTTCAAAAACCGTAACGTTCAGAATAAATTCCAACGTACAGAAAAAATAAATGAAGAATAAACAGAGGAGCAAAAAGTATTTTAGGGTCCCAGCCCGAACCCGAAGAGGAAATCGGATCGGCATTCGGCGCCCGCAGATGTGGGCGCGTACCCGCACCCGTTACGCGCGCCGAACCGAACCGAACCGAACCGAGCCGAGCCGGGCCGGGCGGCGGCGGCGGCGCGCGCGTGTGGCCCAAGGGGTTCCCCACACAACAACTTAATAGAGCAAATGAGAGAAAGTAATATATGTACATAGGAAGGATTTGGTGCATCCGATGTGGGACAAAGAAAGGAAAGGAACTTGAGCTTTTGCAAGAAAAGCAAAACAAAGCAAAAACAAAAAACCAACAATCCCCCCCCAAAAGGTCAAGTTCCGAAACAGAGATAAAAGTGAAGTGAAATAGAGAGAGAGAGAGAGAGAGAGAGCATCTGGGCAGTAAAATACTATGCATAGATGAGATGGACTACAGCCTTGAATCTCACGTAGTGACTATTGCCTTAATCTGAAGAAGTGCTTGATGGACTATGCCTTGAATCAGACTTCTTGAACCAGATTTAGAAAAATAGCACACATAGTACGCTAGAGGTCCTTGATCTATCGGGTGGCGCTTTTAAATGGCCATGCGCACTTTCTACATTCATGAGAGTTGTCTGGGATCGCCCTGTCCCATAGTCGCGGCCTTCACGACCTCTCATATAGGTAAGTCCTTAATGGTTGGTGATATGAATCAACCTAGCATTACAGCTTGGACCTATTAAGAGTTTTAAACTCATCCTAACCATATCACACAGGAACACTGTCACCATAGGGATGGGGAGTTATTGTACACATGTACAGCCGCTTGGGCTTTATTTTAATGAGATTTTAATCTCGAGTCAGTGTTCCATAAAGTCACCTAAGTTCAGCTTGTTTCTACCCATTGAACCGGCTTCTTGGGATCTCCAGTCAGACTCGGTTGGGTTGCCACTGCTGGTGACTAATTTATGGGCTTAACCCCATCCCCCTCGATGATTCTAGGATCAAAGTCCTAGACAGACCCTTCGTCAAGTGATCTGCAAGGTTCTTTTCTGACTTTATATAGTCAAGAACCACATATTTGCCTAGTAGGCTTTTCATTGACTTGAAGCGCAGCTGCAGGTGCCTGTTCATCTTAGCATTCACAAAAACATGCTTTA
Organism: Iris macrosiphon; assembly: GCA_036927795.1. Classification (NCBI taxonomy): domain Eukaryota; kingdom Viridiplantae; phylum Streptophyta; class Magnoliopsida; order Asparagales; family Iridaceae; genus Iris; species Iris macrosiphon. The sequence goes on from JAYESA010000007.1 coordinate 211,034,240, forward strand.
GTAGTTCAATAACAGATTTATTATCACAATTTATAAAAATTGCAGGAACAGGACTAAGAGAAACAGGTATATGCATAATAAGATTTTTAAGCCATTCAGCTTCTGTGCAAGTTGTATCTATAGCTATCATTTCAGAGTCTATTATACTCCTAGCTATGATAGTTTTCTTACAAGAGCTCCAGGAGATCGCAGCTCCTCCTAGAGTAAATACATATCCAGTAGAAGATTTTATATCATGTGAGTCGGTTACCCAGTTTGTATCTGAATAACCTTCTATGATATCAGGGTGCCTAGTAAAATGAAGTTTGTAGTATAGGGTGCCCTTGAGATATCTAAATACCCTATCCAAGGCAGTCCAATGTGACTGATATGGGTTACTGGTATATCTGCTTAGTCTCCCAATAGCAAATGCAATATCAGGTCTTGGGAATAAGATCTAAGGTCATCATTCTTTTAATAGAATCTAGGTTCACATGACCTAGTCTGCCATGCCAAACATTTGAAGATTCTATATTAGAGACAATGAGAGAACAAACAGAAATTTTATTTGTTGTACTTAAAATGAAAAACCGTCTTTTATAAAGCCTTTTTCAATAAAAGAGTCATGCTTAGAAAAAACTACTTTGTTAGCCTCCATTACAATTTTGTATCCTGAGGCTACAAGAAGGGATCCACTAAATAGGTTTCTCCTGACAGACGGCACATGAAGAACATCATGAAGAGTTAAGATTTTTCCTGATGTCATCTTCAACTCAACTTTTCCTCTTCCAATTATTTGTGCCGTTGATCCATCTCCTAGGGTCACACCTCCTCCACTTGATTCCTGATAGTTTGAAAAACAGGAGCGATCAAATGAAACGTGAACATTAGCTCCAGAATCCAACCACCAATCATCAGAATGGTAAGAGAGGTTAATAAGGGTTTGAAAGCTTACAGACCTGAAGGAACTCGAAGAACCTTTGTGAAGCATGTTCGCTTCTGGTCTAACTGAGCCCTTTCCATTGTAGGAGGTCTGGACAGCTTCCTTCTTCCTATGGTAGCAGTTGGTGGCCATATGGTTTGTTTTGCCACACACAAAACAAAACCTCTTCTGATCCTGAGTCTGATTAAAGTTCCTAGGTTTTTGGTTTTGGTGATGATGATTTTGGTGGTTAGGCTGAAAGTTTTTCTTCTTCTTGAAGAAATTCTTTTTGGGTTTATTAGGAAAATTAGACTTAGGTTTTTCTTGGCCTTCTACAAGGTTTACCTTAGCTTTAGATTCAGTCTTAGGCTTAGACCTCAATCTAATTTGTTCTTCGGTTCTAATTTTCTTTAGGACTTGATTGTAAGTAAGGTCTCCTTGTGTATGGATAAGATCCTTAGCCATATCAGACCAAGAGGGAGGTAGCTTGTCTATTAGGCATGCTATTTTATGTTCATTAGAGAAAGATGTCCCTTTGGCTTGAATATGTCTAAGGTATTCTTGGAATTCATGGAGCTGGTCATTCATTGGTTTGTCATCTACCATGAAATACCTATTAAAGGTTGAAGAATTAAACCTTTCTATTCCGGCATCATCACAGCCGTATTCATCTTCCAAGGCTTTCCAGAGTTCTTTAGCGCTCTTGTATTCAAAAAATATATCATACAAGGATTCAGATAATGCGCTTAGAATTCTATGAAAACAATGAAAGTCTATCTCTTTAGGGGTTTTAGGTTTCGATGAGGTGGACACGGCTACGTCAGACTCAGTATCATCAGAATCGTTTGTGATAGGTGTGGACCCATCAATGGCAGAAATAAGACCTAAGGTCGTGAGCCAAAATTTCATTTGGCTCTGCCATCTCTTGAAATATGAACCATCAAACTTAGCAGGTTTTGCAGTAGATGATTCCTCCTTTCCAGTCATGATTGCGGTCTGAAAATATAAATTTATTTAATAACAATGTCCAAGATAATAGTTTAGGTGGTCTTTGCTAATCAATCTTAAAATCTTTAGTTTTTCAAGTGTTGATCAACTCAGGTTAGCTGTAGGGGCCGGTTCCCAGCTAGCGGTGGTCCGAAGACTCTTAAATACCGTGTCGCTTAGGGTTATTTACACCCGGTTGACAGAAGGACCCTTTCGGCTTGTGCCCGAGTTTGTCTCTACTTTGAAACTTTAGATTTGAAGATTATATTTGCAATTTCCTTTTTGCTAAACTATTTTCTTTTGGTCCAAAATTGCTTTCAAAATACTAAGTGATTAAAAATTGCAATTGACAAAATTATCAAATGTACTAACAATATTTAAAACACTTTAAGCAAATTTACAATTTGACAATAGCTAGAAAGAAAAAATAGTTTTCCTTACACAGTAACTATTAGAATATGAAGTGGATATGAATTCTTTACACATTAACCAAATTGACAAATAGATATGAAGTTTTCCTTACACAGTAACAAAATTGCAATTGACAAAATTAAACTATCAATTCTTTAGAATATGAAGCAACTATTAGTTAATAGTAAGTAACTATCAATTGTTTAAAGTCTAAACAAGTATAAGCACATTTGACAAATCCATCAAAAGTGGAGCATGCAAGTTGCAGTTCACTCTCTCACAATTCCCTACCGAGTAGCATTAAATAACTCTCAACTCTAATTCAGTCACATATTTCATCTTCTGAAGGAAATTAGCGATCGTGAAAAGAAATTTGAATTATTAAAGACAAACTAATGAATAAAGATAAAACATAGAAATGTTTACATTGATATAGGAATTTCCAACATATTTTGCAATGATAGTGCTAGACCAGTACTTGCATTCTGCAAAACTCTACACAATTGCTACCGGTTTACTTAAAGATGTCATTTCTGCACTTAAGAAGTCACTGATATTTCCAGACCATGGATATTATATGGCAACAAATACAGTAACTAACTTGAAACAGCTATAGAAATTTTTGAACAAAAACGAAATGAACTTATTAGAAGTCAAGTTGAATAAAATTCTAATAAATTGCTACAGTAGCTTCTAACAAACTTGTGAAGTTGCTACAGTAAACCTTGTGAAGTAACAAAATTCTAACAAGTTAATAATAAACTCTTAGATTGTTAGAAATTTCACTGTTTTATTTTAATAATAATTTCAGAATACAAAAAATAAATAAATTAAACAGATGTTACCGGCCTCTGGGGAAGTCGTGCACGAAGCACTGCCCTAAGAGTTTATTCGGGATCTGTGTGCAGACGTACCCGAAGCTCCTAGTGGTAAAACCCCCGCACTACCGGTATCTCGTTGCCGCACACGACTTGGAGAGAACGACCAGGACTTAGCTCTGCCCAGAGCTTGGAGAAGATGAAGATCGAATGGAACAGAATTTGACAGAGGTTTCGTAGAAATTATTTTCTGATCTCTTGATCTACAAAGAACAAGGACGAATATATATAGAACATTGTGTAACGGTCTGAATTAAATTAGGATTTAATTCAGCCGTTACGAATGAACCTGGACACGTAAACAATAACGGTTCAAAAACCGTAACGTTCAGAATAAATTCCAACGTACAGAAAAAATAAATGAAGAATAAACAGAGGAGCAAAAAGTATTTTAGGGTCCCAGCCCGAACCCGAAGAGGAAATCGGATCGGCATTCGGCGCCCGCAGATGTGGGCGCGTACCCGCACCCGTTACGCGCGCCGAACCGAACCGAACCGAACCGAACCGAACCGAGCCGAGCCGGGCCGGGCGGCGGCGCGCGCGTGTGGCCCAAGGGGTTCCCCACACAACAACTTAATAGAGCAAATGAGAGAAAGTAATATATGTACATAGGAAGGATTTGGTGCATCCGATGTGGGACAAAGAAAGGAAAGGAACTTGAGCTTTTGCAAGAAAAGCAAAACAAAGCAAAAACAAAAAACCAACAGCTAGGACTACCCCATGCTTCCTCGCTACGTACCTACAATTTGTAAGTTTTAGGTCCTTCTACAAAGCATGTACTTCTCTTGCTCACAATTTCAGCAGAATGTACTATCCAAACCTGGACGCTGAACCCTAGAAACACTTCCGGTAGGCATTCAGATTCTGGTCAAATTTCTTTTTCTTCTCATAGATTTCAAATGATTTTCAAATTTGATGATACATATATAGTTGTGTAATGTTCTCAATTCTTGTTTGTCACGGTCAGGTTTTACCCAAGTTATCAGGTTTTACGAAGTTATATATATTAAACTGCTTGGAATATAGTTTAATATAGAGAATCCAAATGGTTTCAACATGTGATACATACTTATGAAATATTATTGAGTCTTGTTTGTAAAATCAGACATTAATTCAAACTCTAGCACACTAGTATATATTAATATACGAGATAAACCTGATTCTCTGCATGTAAATTGGTTTCGGGTTATATCATGATCATACTCTTTAACTGGGATACCAAATCTTGTAATCCAAAACTACAAAAAATTATGCTCAAGATATCAAAGTTTGACAAAATTACGCGGGGATACCAAAATTTGAAAAATACAAAAAGAGTTAGATAATGTCATTATTATTGGCGGTATGAGTGCATGCACTCGTACCTCTTTCATTAAGAACAATCAAGCCGTCATTGTTACTGGCGTTCTCGTAACTACACCGGCATTGCTATTAGTAATGTCATTCTGTGTTTTTTCTTACGTTTTTCAAACTTTGGTATCTCATGCATAATTTTTTTTCAAACTTTAATATCTTGAGCATAAATTTCTGCCACAACTATCCGGATCCGGTGATCAGGTACTTAACTGTTAACATTAACTACTGCCCTAGCCCTATCATGCCATTTCATCAATGAACGAACGTTGGGTGCCTCTGTAAATGATTACACCAAATTTGGCAGCGTAGCGACATATTATCAAATTCTTTGCAAGCTTTTGAGGACGTCTCAGTGAAACATGCATGTCAGACAATATCTTGGAGATATTGTTTGACAAGAATGTTGGATATAATTGTACCACATTTTAATTTGGACATTTGTAATTCAGGTGGCCTACAGAAACTCAAATAAGAACTCATATTAAGAACTTGCAATAGGGATAAGACACGTGGGTTTTTTTTTTTTTGTTTAGTCCTTGGAAAACTTTATATTAATGTTCTTAATTAAAAAATCAAGGGATAAAATGTATCTAATCCAACGGTTTCTCATTGCCGAATTTAAAAAATTAGTAACCCATGAGTTACTCTAGGATTACTCTTTGTTAATTCCATTCGTATTGCTTGAGATAAAAATATCTAATTTTTTTTTTTTTTTAAAAAAAACTTGTAGGTACACAATCATTACTGTTGTTTCAAAATTAGGGTATGGAAGTAATATTGGGGGAGTTGTTGCTTGGGATTCCTATTGAGGTCCCAAAAGATTAATAAGTCATCCTCCTCGATCACATTCAATGTGTGTTCTGAAAACTTTCATTGCTGTTTCCCATTTCCTTTGTTCTTTCCTTCTTCTTGCAGTAGTGAAACCTCCACCACCCAACATTAAATGGGCTCTGAGCGCCAAGCAGGCGTTGCATGCTCTCCCTCACAGTCACACACAGCACTTATTAACTACGTTCACGCTTCACTTGCATATACACCAGTAGCATATCATCATCTAGTAGTGTAAGTTTCTCTTCGTGTACATTTTATTTTCACTGAAACACTAATATCATGTCACTGCACAAAAAACTCTACTGTTTTCACAAAGGTGTTGGATTGTATCGTTTTCGTTCGAACGCTCAAATTAAGGATGATGACAATGGAGTTGATAGTTTAGTCCTACATCGAGGTAGAAAGTGGGATTATAAGATGTACATGATTGGAATTGATTCAGTCCTGACATGAAAATTCTCGTTTAAGACATATGGGTCCAATCAAATATCACACCTCATAAACCAACTCCGGTTCGAGTCACACCGCGTTCCCAACAAGTGGTATCAAAGTCCATGGTTACATGAATGGTTTGGACGACTCTAATTGGTTCGAGACAGGTGCGCTGAACGTTCATGCGTATAATCGGACCGATTAAAAAATTGTCTACTCCTAAATTTGCTTGTATAATAAGAAAAATATTCAACCTCGTCGAACTGGCGGTTTAAAAGGTTGCAGTTAAATTGCAAGTATAGATTTGTTTCCATCAAATTTTTTTTTTTTTATTTGATTTATCATGGCCGAATAAGGATAAACCTGGAGTAGGGCCCAGAGTTCTGGAACTGTGTAGCTCAGAATGGACAGCTTCGATTGAGTTTAAAACCAGCAACCAAACACTACTGGTTAGTGCTTACTGAAGAGTTTTAATTATTGGTTTGTTACGTTTGTATTAATGGTTTAAAATCAGACCGGAGATCAACACGACCAAGACACTAGGTTGGTTCAATTCGGTCTGACCAATAGATTATTTCGAGTTGAATCAGTTATATAATTTTATAATCTTATATTAAATATATCGTTGATGTTTTTGCCTTTGGACTAGTAAAAGATAGTCCCACATCAGCTACACCATCAAGTGGGTACCTCCATATAATGCTTTGCTTGTGTTGAGGTGTGCACATTGGGTGTGGTGAGGCACATAGGTGCCATGTGGGGGTATTTATCTAGAAGAAAAAATGATTAACTTCTAATGAAAGCATTTATATTTTTTGTCATGCTCTTAAAATTATTTTTATAGGAGCTTAGTGACACGGACTCAAGGGTGCAAAGTGGAGCACTTTGTACTTTGCACGTCAGCATCGGTGCTTGTGTGCGAGTTGCATGCGTTGTTGCTAGCGCAGGCGCTGCGCTGCGCGCATGCGCGGTGCTGTGCTGTTGCTGTAGCGATTCAGTTCAGAGTCGGTTATGGATAGATTGCGTATTTTTTCAAATCAAATTTTGTTGGACCTGAATTAATTTCGTCATAATCTTTTTGTAACCGACTATGAGGCAATCTCCACTATAAATACTCTCCTCCGGCCCTCATTTGAAATAGTGATTTTTCGAGAGAGAGAGAGAGAGAGAGAGAGACAGAGAGAGTTGAAGAGAGGTGATGCGCCAAGGAGTTCGTACGAGTCCAGGAGGGAGGTGACACGAGCGTTCCAGAAGTTCGTCGAGAGCTTGCTGGATCCTGGGAGTAGATCGCGGATAGGACGAATCTTGCTTTGAGCACCGATGGTTTTGATCACCCCAGCAGGAGTTCTGTTCGGATCTTTCTTCTTCTTCTTTTTGTACTGTTCTATCTCATTTTAGCGTATGCAAACGTAAAGAGAAGAACATTGTATTTCTTGTTGTAGCTTCCTTTTCTATTTGGTCAGTTTGTAACCTCGTCTTGGAGGGGTGCTTCTTAGGGGTTGTGCATCACTTGAAAAGAGACTCTTGTGAGTTTCTGGTGTGCCAACTTCTCCCTTGGTTCCTTGTGATCAGTTGGAATCGAGTTTATCAGAGGGTAAACTTGTTTGCCGGAAGCTTTGTGTCTCGACGACAACTTGGGTTCTAGTAGAGAGCGAACTTTCGGATTTTGCTTGTAGCTCTGTTATTGGCCCGTGTTCTACCATCTTTGATCCGTCTCGGGACAAACAATCTCAAAGCAGGATCCAAAGAAAGATGGAAAACATCCGTTTAAGTCTTTTGGACACAAGTTTTCACAAACTTGAGAAGAATGACGAAATTTACTTCGAACATTTGGATGAGGGAATTGTAACACCCCGTTCCGCTCAAGCGGACTGCCGTCTCAATCGGCAATCGTGCAGCTGTCCCGACCTGCTTTGCCTCGATCAAGAAGCAAAGGATATCCAGACTTGTCCCTACAGGAATCCGGCTTGGACTTTCAGAGGCTCGCTCAGACGTATCGCTCTACCGAGGTGAATCATCGCTAAGGTGGGTGGCTACGGTGAACTTGTCTTTGCTTAGCCAGCACACATAAAAATCTGGAATGTTTATGCTAGTCGCTAGGTGATTCACCCCCTGCATGCTAATAAATTCAACGCACATAGCTAAGGGAATAATCCCAACTCATATTGCTTATGCTAGAACATGGAAAATAAAATACCGCTTATATTCAGACCCTCGCATGCTAAGTCCCTTAACGGTTTCATCTCTCGGCTTACCTTCGGGTCCGAGCAACGTGCCTGCTTATGTTCCTTAGAAACGCATGCTTGTCTGCATAATGTTTGCCTTGTTTTCATCCAAACCTCGGGAGACTACTAAGTAGTCGTCCCGTGCGTGATTGAACCTGCAAGTATCTAAGACCGTTGGGTCATCAGGCAGCCCCGAACCAGGGGAATGCATCAAGACAAGTCAATCACTGTACAGAATCAAGATTCAAGTATCCCGTGTACCCGTGTTCAAAGTGCATTTGCGTCTCAAGTTCCAGTGCACTCCTGTTCCCGTGTATCTCGTGATAATTGACTGACCCAACAACTGCATGTCGCGGACAACCTGTGCACAAGGTAATGAACGTTCAAGTTCCTGCGGACGGCTACACCGGGGCACCGGAGCCGATCCGATCCGGACGGAACTTTCTGATAGTCTAACGTGAGTGGGCGGCATGGAGTGAACGCCCCTATGGCCTAGCGTCTCGCTCCATACCGTCCCGGGCAAGGTGACGTGTAGCGACACAAGACCTCTCGCACCCAACCGCCCAAAGACTATAAACGGTCCTTTATGGCTTCGCCAGCGACAACTGTTCATATAGATAAGTCATCCTCGCTTAGCGGCTATCCGCGTGCGAGTCATTGCATCGTGTCAAGAAACAACTAAACACCTGAACGATCAAGACATAACGACTCTCTTGTTGCATATGCTATTGATTTGGTTTTCATCAAGTATGCCTCCTGAATGTTTTATACTTGCCCGTGCTTAAATCAATAATGTTTGCCTTGGACAGGGAAGGACAAATGATAAGTCTCGCCGTGTTTCCTCTCATATCGCACGGCGCACTGCCGACACGAGTTAGGCTATTCAATATTTGCATGAAACTGATCCTAAGGCAACTAGAAAGACAACTGAATAGTTGTGCACGGAACCTGTATTAGGTGTTTGGATTTGTCGAGCGGGCGAGTAGCTTCCCCACCAGTGCATTCAATGTACTGATAATCCACCAGTTTGATATGCAGGGTGCGGGAGAACCTCGTTCGGTGCGGACGCCTCCTTCGTGCGTGCTAAGGCCAGGAGTTCCCTCTGAAGCCTTGCAACGGTGCGTCCGGGACTGAAGCACATATACAAGACATAAGTTGTGAACATCGCCTGACCATCGCCTGTACATTCATTCCACAGTTGTAGCCACTTGGCACGCTTTTACTGTTTCAGAGAGAGGCTTGAGCGACTTGTAATCTCGGCTATACGCCGCCTGTAACACATGTTTATATCAATAAAAAGAGCTTGCTTTACTTCAAACTTGTGTTTCAATGCTTCCGCTACATTTGTCAACTCAGAGAACTTGTTACCGAATCGCTATGCGTTTATGACTCCGCTGCACTCGGACAATCTGTGCGACTCTGTGGCTTAGAACTCTTATCTCCAGCCAATGAATCACGGCCTTGCACGGGCGCAGTTCACGCTCGTGCGGCATCACGCCCGGATGGGTCAAGCGATCGTTCCCTGGAGCGCTGGCGAGGGTGATTCCCGCCTAGCGGGAACGGCCGATTAGCCTGCGGGAGATCGGGGCGTGACATGTTGGTATCAGAGCCTGGCTTCTACGCCTTTGGACTTCGATTCGATATCTCTGTTTCGAAAGCTCGTTCGTGGGTTATGTGTACACTCTCTCTCAATGCCTCGATGGGATGTTCCAACAATAAGTCTAAATACTTTCAAAATGCGTTTTAATTGATATGCTTGCTTGTCTGGTTGTATGCTGCGAGTGGCCTTTGTGCCAACCTGTGCGAATCCCTGAGAGTATCGCTAGTAGCTTGTCCGATTTTCACTAACCCTAAGTTTGGTTGAATGCATCTATTCGAGGGACGCCTTGAACTAGTGCACCATCCAAGACTTAAAAAAAGGTGAAACTCGAGTGCTAAGACTTCGCTATCACTAAGCTGGTTGACGTGTTCACGCTAGAGGGGCCCTTCGAAAGTGCGCACGATCCAGTCTAAGCGATATGCTGATTTCGATGCTTGTGCAAGTGAAAGATCCAAATGAACAAGTACAAACGACTTGTCTAGGATTGCCTCAACCCTAGATTACTGTTTGTCCTTAGTAAGTCTCGAGGACGAGACTTTTTCTAAGTTGGGTAGGATGTAACACCCCGTTCCGCTCAAGCGGACTGCCGTCTCAATCGGCAATCGTGCAGCTGTCCCGACCTGCTTTGCCTCGATCAAGAAGCAAAGGATATCCAGACTTGTCCCTACAGGAATCCAGCTTGGACTTTCAGAGGCTCGCTCAGACGTATCGCTCTACCGAGGCGAATCATCGCTAAGGTGGGTGGCTACGGTGAACTTGTCTTTGCTTAGCCAGCACACATAAAAATCTGGAATGTTTATGCTAGTCGCTAGGTGATTCACCCCCTGCATGCTAATAAATTCAACGCACATAGCTAAGGGAATAATCCCAACTCATATTGCTTATGCTAGAACATGGAAAATAAAATACCGCTTATATTCAGACCCTCGCATGCTAAGTCCCTTAACGGTTTCATCTCTCGGCTTACCTTCGGGTCCGAGCAACGTGCCTGCTTATGTTCCTTAGAAACGCATGCTTGTCTGCATAATGTTTGCCTTGTTTTCATCCAAACCCCGGGAGACTACTAAGTAGTCGTCCCGTGCGTGATTGAACCTGCAAGTATCTAAGACCGTTGGGTCATCAGGCAGCCCCGAACCAGGGGAATGCATCAAGACAAGTCAATCACTGTACAGAATCAAGATTCAAGTATCCCGTATACCCGTGTTCAAAGTGCATTTGCGTCTCAAGTTCCAGTGCACTCCTGTTCCCGTGTATCTCGTGATAATTGACTGACCCAACAACTGCATGTCGCGGACAACCTGTGCACAAGGTAATGAACGTTCAAGTTCCTGCGGACGGCTACACCGGGGCACCGGAGCCGATCCGATCCGGACGGAACTTTCTGATAGTCTAACGTGAGTGGGCGGCATGGAGTGAACGCCCCTATGGCCTAGCGTCTCGCTCCATACCGTCCCGGGCGAGGTAACGTGTAGCGACACAAGACCTCTCGCACCCAACCGCCCAAAGACTATAAACGGTCCTTTATGGCTTCGCCAGCGACAACTGTTCATATAGATAAGTCATCCTCGCTTAGCGGCTATCCGCGTGCGAGTCATTGCATCGTGTCAAGAAACAACTAAATACCTGAACGATCAAGACATAACGACTCTCTTGTTGCATATGCTATTGGTTTGGTTTTCATCAAGTATGCCTCCTGAATGTTTTATACTTGCCCGTGCTTAAATCAATAATGTTTGCCTTGGACAGGAAAGGACAAATGATAAGTCTCGCCGTGTTTCCTCTCATATCGCACGGCGCACTGCCGACACGAGTTAGGCTATTCAATATTTGCATGAAACTGATCCTAAGGCAACTAGAAAGACAACTGAATAGTTGTGCACGGAACCTGTATTACGTGTTTGGATTTGTCGAGCGGGCGAGTAGCTTCCCCACCAGTGCATTCAATGTACTGATAATCCACCAGTTTGATATGCAGGGTGCGGGAGAACCTCGTTCGGTGCGGACGCCTCCTTCGTGCGTGCTAAGGCCAGGAGTTCCCTCTGAAGCCTTGCAACGGTGCGTCCGGGACTGAAGCACATATACAAGACATAAGTTGTGAACATCGCCTGACCATCGCCTGTACATTCATTCCACAGTTGTAGCCACTTGGCACGCTTTTACTGTTTCAGAGAGAGACTTGAGCGACTTGTAATCTCGGCTATACGCTGCCTGTAACACATGTTTATATCAATAAAAAGAGCTTGCTTTACTTCAAACTTGTGTTTCAATGCTTCCGCTACATTTGTCAACTCAGAGAACTTGTTACCGAATCGCTATGCGTTTATGACTCCGCTGCACTCGGACAATCTGTGCGACTCTGTGGCTTAGAACTCTTATCGCCAGCCAATGAATCACGGCCTTGCACGGGCGCAGTTCACGCTCGTGCGGCATCACGTCCGGATGGGTCAAGCGATCGTTCCGCGGGAGCGCTGGCGAGGGTGATTCCCGCCTAGCGGGAACGGCCGATTAGCCTGCGGGAGATCGGGGCGTGACAGGAATGAGTCATTTATCAAGTGTTAAAAGTGAGTTGTCGGAACCTACCATTCCCGAGGATGGAGGATATAGCGTCTGAAGAACGCACATTCCAGTTGAAAGAAAGATTACAAGATAACCAAGGATGTCAGAGTATGCGCACAAGGGGCAAACCTTGGCGCATGGCAGACCTTGGAGTATATGAAGACTTGGCGCATGGCAGCACATTGGAGGTCTTGGCGTCTTGGCGCATGGCAGAGCTGGGTGCATAGTATCTCAAAGTACATGATGGTCTCTGCGCATGCAGGACACGCATGGAGGCTTATGCACATGGATTGGCCAATGGTGTCTTATGCGCATGGTGGCTTATGCGCATGAATTTGCGCATGGTGGCCTATGCATATGAAGGTCACTGCACTATACAGGACTTGACGCATAGCTGAAATTGGTATTGGATAGTAGAACCAATCTGAACCAATATAGCAAGGTATAACTAAACTTGGTTCCTTTGATTACTTAACTTGGTTGCTATGATTGCGCAGGTTAAGTCCTATGGCGTGGTTGTTGACCAATGAATGAAAACTGGTGCATCTAGCCACATGTGCTTTAGGAAGAGCTCTTGATCAAGGACGAATCTTCCAGTGGTGAAGGTCTTGATGGCAAGCAAGGATCAAGCAGAGGATCTGGGGATTGGGACAATGGTTCGGCTTGCTAAGTCACAAGCTCTCAGCCTGCGTGCACGGTTTTGCACTGCGACGCAACGCAAAAAATGACAAGCTCCTCGGGCACTTTGGTCCCCCGGAGTCCACCTCCTAATAAAACTGCAAATCTATTATAGGGAGAAGGTGGTGTTCGCGGAGGGTTTCGTCGTACGCGATAGGCCCGTCCCTACGGAGGCGAGGATCTTGACCCGTGCTCCACGATGCGTCCGACGCGGCTGACCCGTGCGCACGGAGGCGCGCTGAGGCGAATAACGAATCGAGTGGCGATATCGCTTGAGCGAGGCGAAGGATTGCAAGGGAGCGGTGCAGCGTGTTGCAGCAGGTTTCGCGCGCGTTACGGTTCCCCTGTTGTGCGAGGTCTCGTGGCTGCTCCTTGCCCCGCGCGCGGGCTGGAGGTTGTGAAATTTTTGTCTTAATCTTTGAGACAAGCACGCCTCAAAACAATAAAGCCGTGCCAAGTGGCTTACAACTCGCAGTTTCACAGTCTGAACTTGTTCATACTTACACATGCATGGCTTAATCTTTTACACAAGCATATGACTACTGGCAGGATCAACCAGGTAGCATGTCCCCGTCGACGTCGGCTCCGTCCGTCCACTCGCATGAGGCGAGGGACGACGGGGGGGACGATTGCCATTTCATCGAGAGTGGCATAGAGTAACCGTTCGGGTCCGAGGTTGGTGGACGACGTCCACCGAGTCCCTCCTCATCCACCGCATCAGCAAGCCCTATGCACGCGCGCATCGAGTGCCCAGTCGGTCCAAATAAGCCGACGGAGGACTGTGACTCGGGGGCATTGAGTGGCATCGGGTTTGATGCACATGCAATCGAGGGTGTCACCGACGAGGCCAGGAACCGATTGACGGGACCCTAGCATCGGCAGTTGGCTGCACGAAAGCAGGGAGCCTACCGAGGCTAGCGGGTCCAAAACCACTCACGTGCCGACACAGCCGCACCCGAGGCTGCCGTATGCTGCCCAAATCATACCCCTGTAAGGAGCCACAAGGCTCGACCCACGGGAGATACGGATCGGGTCAACTTCACAGCTGCACCGGGTGCTCCGCCGAGCACGATGAGGAAATTCACTCGTTTTGTCATCGTTTCAAGCATTTCGTGGCACAGCGACGGGTCACGGCGAACACAGCAAGGCGGCAAAGATAAGCTCGTTGCACGAGGGTCCACGGTCGAGGGGCGGGTCACTCTCTACTATCTTTGATCCGCCTTGGGACTAACATATATTATATAGTACACAACTATATATATACTACTTACAAGTTCTGCATGTTTATCATACATATTAACTTTGATTGCATGTAAAGTCCAAAAGAAAAGTCAAAAGTCATGATCAAATCGTTTCAAAATCCAACTAGGTCAGAGGGTTCGGTGGCCTGATCGGCCAGATCGATCGGGCAAACCGAGTTTTGAGAAAAAAAAATAGTGTGTCGATATTAAACCAGTCCGAAAAAACTACTAGTTTACGGATTACTCGGTCCGACCATATTTTTAAAACACTTCCAAATATTAATTACTTTATTTTCATGTAATCTTATTTTTTAAGAAAGTACATTAAATTTTTTTCTGTCATATTCCTGTAGAAGCATGAAAAATATGCATCCATGCAACCCTGCGTCCCAAAATAAAAGCTCAGAAGAGATCAGGTCGCAGAGTCTCCCTGAGGCCAAGAAAGACGATATCCATGCGTCACAATCAGCCGAAGCAGCTTGGTCGCAGAGGGACCTAACATGGCGTCCCGTCAGTAGGATCGTCTGTTATACAAAATCCTGACAAAGAAAATTTTCTGAATGTCTCAAAAGACGTGAACATACTAAACGACAGAAGTTTCACGTCAGCACAGGACTTCACTCTCGATGGATGTGCAGCGCCAAGTGTACAGCATAACTGGCCTCATGCATCCCAGACTTCATATGATTTTATGCGTCTCTGGCCCCATGCGTCCCAGACTCCGTGTGTCTCCATGCGTCTCTGGCCCCATGCGTCCCAGGTTCCATGTGGTCCCATGCGTCTCTGTCCCCATGCATCCCAGGCTCTAGGCGACTCCATGCATCTCTGGCCCCATGGGTCCCAGATTCCATGCAGTCACATGCGTCTCTGGCCCCATGCATCCCAGGCTCTAGGCAGCCCCATGCGTCTTTGGTTCCTGCGTCCCAGACACTATACGGCTCCATGCGTCTCTGGCCACGTATATTTCAGACTCTATGAAGACCAAATCTTGCTGTCACGACCAGAGTGATTCTCTCCAACTAAGTGCAGACTATGTGTCAAGCTGACCAAGTCACGCCCACAAAGGACAAGAACCACCCAGATCTTCAGCAACCACCCAGATCTTCAATAACAAAAAATCCCAACAAAGCGCCCACGTAGCAGCTTGACCTGCTCACGGTTACAACTTCATCTTGTTAAGAAGGGATACGTGGCACCTTCCAGTATCCATACGGCCCAACATATGCGCGCCCAGGGATGACTATAAATAGTAGGGTACAACACCCATACACAAGACTGGCAATCTGTGAACCGACAGTCAAGCACGAGAGAAAAGCTTCCTCCTCTTGCATCGGATCGCCCACGGAATAAAGGAGACGCCATAACACTCATTGTCTATCGTCACCCCCCAGAATCAAAAAGATTGTACTTAGATTGTCTGTCTAGGACCTCTTTATATTTTCTTTCGTTTGTTGATTAAATCAAGCTCTCTTAGAACTTTCAAATTTAATAGCGAACACTTCCTAGTTGAATTTTTCTCCTCTTTTGTCTCTGACATGCCTCTAATTTAAACTTTTCTTCCTCCCCATTTAGATTTTTCAATGAAATAAAATGAGAAGTTTTCATCAAGGTCCTTATAACTTTCAAAAGTTGGTCAGAATTGCTATGACTCCTCAATCATGGTACTGAGTTCCTGGTATAAAAGAATTACAAATTTACCTGATATCTCAGCAAACCTTTAGGGGGCATTTGATATACAAATTGAAATATTCATGACACCAAATTTATTAGTATTTGTATTATTGTGTTCAGTATAATATAAAGTATATCATGTTGGTGTTTTCTACTTAGCTTTGGAAGTTTTAGTCCCACATTGGAAAACTAGCAATGTGTATATCTCAATATATAGCTATGCTTAATATTGGTATATGCACATGGGGTGGAGGCCCATGTGGGTTAACTTTTCTAGAGGGATTAAGTGTGAACTCCATTATGACAATCTTTGTTTTGTCACCACCTTTGGGAAGTTTTTGTAATACCCCGTTCCGTTCTAGCGGACTGCCGACTCAAACGGCAAAAGTGCAACTGTCCCGACCCGCTTTGCCTCAAACGAGAAGCAAAGGATATACAGACTTGTCCCTACAGGAATTCAGCTTAGGCTTTCAGAGGCTCGCTTGACGTATCTCTCTACCGAGGTGAATCATCGCTAAGGTGGGTGGCTACGGTGAACTTGTCTTTGCTTAGCCAGCAAACATAAAATCTGGAATGTTCATGCTAGTCGCTAGGTGATTCACCCCCTGCTTGCTAATAAGAATCCAACGCACCTAGCTAAGGGAATAATCCCAATTGTATTGCTTATGCTAGAATATGGAAATGAAATATTGCTTTTATATATGTTCAGACCCTCGCATGCTACCCTAGAACGTGTCGCTCGGGAAGTCCCCTAACGATTTTACCCCTCGGCTTACCTTCGGGCCCGAGCCAACGTGATTGCTTATGTTTATACAAATGCATGCTTGTCTGCTTGTATGTTGCCTTATTTTCATCCAAACCCCGGACGACTACTAAGTAGTCGTTCCGTGTATGATTGAACCTGTAAGTATCCGGGACCGTTAGGTCACCAGGCAGCCCCGAGCCAGGGGAATGCATCAAGGCAAGTTATTCACTGATCAAAGAAACAAGATTCAAGTATCTCGTGTACTCGTGTTCTCGTGTTCTAGTGCATGTATGTTCTCGTGTTCTCGTGTATCTCATGATAATTAGAAGACCCCAAATTGCATGTCGCGGACTAGTTCCACGGACGGTCACCGGGGCAATGGGGTCGATCCGGTCCGGATGGAGCTCGTGTGTAGTCATCGAGTTTAGGAGAGGATAGCTTGCAACGCATCGTGTTCGTGTACGCCTCGTGTACTCTCGTAGCATGCTATCCTTGTCCTTGATTACGTCCATAAATGGCTATGCCAGCGACTCGTGTTCATATAGATAAGTCATCCTCGCTTAGCGGCTATCCGCGTGCGAGTCATTGCATCGCATCAAGAAACAACTGAACACCTGAACGATCATGCTATAACGACCCTCGTGTTTACATATGCTATGCCTCCTGAATGTTATACTTGCCCGTGCTTGAATTGATAATATTTGCCTTGGACAGGGAAGGACAATTGGTAAGTTGGTAAGTCTCGTCGTGTTTCCTCTCATGTCGCACGGCGCACTGCCACACGAGTTAGGCTATTCAAATCTTGCATAAAACTGATCCTAAGGCAACTAGAAAGACAACTTAATAGTTGGTGCACGGAACTTATATTACGTGTTTGGATTGATCGAGCGGGCGAGTAGCTTCCCCACCAGTGCATTCAATGTACTGATAATCCGCCAGTTTGTATGCAGGGTACGGGAGAACCTCGTTCGGTGCGGATGCCTCCTTCATGCGTGCTAAGGTATGGAGAACACTCCGAAGCAGCGGTGTGTCCGGAACTGAAACACATATACAAGACATAATATTGTGAACATCGCCTGAACATCGCCTGTACAAATCATTCCACAATTATAGCCACTTGGCACGATTTTACTGTTTTAGAGAGAGAGGCTTGAGCGACTTGTAATCTTGGCTATACGCCGCCTGTAACACATGTTTATATCAATAAAAGAGTTGCTTACTTCAACTTGTGTTTCAATGCTTCCGCTATATTGTCGACTCAGTGAACTTGTTACCAAATCGCTATGCGTTTATGACTTCGCTGCACTCGGACAATCTGTACGACTCTGTGGCTTAGAACTCTTACCGCCAGCCAATGAACCATGGCCTTGCACGGGCGTGGTTCACGCTCGTGCGGCATCACGCTCGGATGGGTCAAAGTGATCGTTCCGCGGGAGCACTGGCGCGGTGATTCTCGCCTAGCGGGAACGGCCAATTTAGCCTGCGGGAGATCGGGGCGTGACATGTTGGTATCAGAGCCTGGCTTCTACGCCTTTGGACTTTATTTCGATTATCTCAGTTTTGAAAGCTCGTTCGTGGGTTATGTTCATGCTCTCTCTCAATGCCTCGATGGGATGTTCCAACAATAAGTCTAAATACTTTCAAAATACGTTTTGAATGATATGCTTGCTTGTATGTTATTGTGCTGCGAGTGGCCTTTGTGCCAACCTGTGCGAACCCTTGAGAGTATCGCTAGTAGCTTGTCCGATTTTACTAACTCTAAGTTTGGTTGAATGCATCTATTCGAGGGACGTCTTGAACTAGTGCACAATCCAAGACTTAAGAGAAGGTGAAACTCGAGTGCTAAGACTTCGCTATCACTAAGCTGGTTGACATGCCCACGCTAGAAGTGTACTTCAAAAGTGCGCATGATCCAAACTAAGTGATATGCCGATCTCGATGCTTGTGCAAGTGAATATCCAAATAAATAAGTACAACGACTTGTATAGGTTTGCCTCAGCCTTGTATCGTTAAATCAAAATTGATTGAAACGTACTGCTTGTCCTTAGTAAGTCTCGAGGACGAGACTTTTTCTAAGTTGGGTAGGATGTAACACCCCGTTCCGTTCTAGCGGACTGCCGACTCAAACGGCAAAAGTGCAACTGTCCCGACCCGCTTTGCCTCAAACGAGAAGCAAAGGATATACAGACTTGTCCTTACAGGAATTCATCTTAGACTTTCAGAGGCTCGCTTGACGTATCGCTCTACCGAGGCGAATCATCGCTAAGGTGGGTGGCTATGGTGAACTTGTCTTTACTTAGCCAGCACACATAAAATCTGGAATGTTCATGCTAGTCGCTAGGTGATTCACCCCCTGCTTGCTAATAAGAATCCAACGCACCTAGCTAAGGGAATAATCCCAACTTGTATTGCTTATGCTAGAACATGAAAATGAAATATTGCTTTTATATATGTTCAGACCCTCGTATGCTACCCTAGAACGTGTCGCTCGGGAAGTCCCCTAACGATTTCACCCCTTGGCTTACCTTCGGGCCCGAGCCAACGTGATTGCTTATGTTTATACAAATGCATGCTTGTCTGCTTGTATGTTGCCTTGTTTTCATCCAAACCCCAGACGACTACTAAGTAGTCGTTCCATGCATGATTGAACCTGCAAGTATCCGGGACCGTTAGGTCACCAGGCAGCCCCGAGCTAGGAAATGCTGTCACGCCCCAGTCCCAAAATATCGAGGGACTAGCCACGTGGCAATGGCCAGCAGCACACACCGATGGACTAACCCAATTTAATGGATCCATCGGGGTATACTTAAGCTGTATTACAATGATCAGGGTTTACTAATCTCATCCACAGAATAAACACAGAAATATCAATAGAAAGTATTAAACAACATTTAGTCAAAAGTAAATAAAATCGGGGAACAACCCGATATTAAGTATGTTACAATTGTTCATTTAAACAGGAATGAAAGAGTTTATTTGCCAATAAAAAAATTGAGCATGAAGAAGCAGTTGTTCAGAAAAAGTCCTCAGCTATCACCTCGTCCTCAGAGACTGGTACTGTTCCGAGAAGTGCTCCTGTACCGTACACCTCAGGATAGATCTCGTCTGCTAATCCTGGGGACATAATCCATTCCAGGTCCTCAGGGGACATAGCAAGGTACAGATAATACAAGCCAAAATAAATGCAGTACAGAAATAAAGGAAACAATAGGGTAAATAAATAAACCAGCTAAGTGATATGCAAGTGAGAGTTTCAGTCATACTCAGGCTGAGACTACTACAGGATCAGTGTAGAAGAAACCATAGCAGTATTTTCTCGAAGGGCCAGTACGGTACCAAAGCTCTGTGTCAGAGTCTAAGGCACAATCCATTAAGTATTATATATATATATTCAGCCTTTTGTATGGTAAATCTCTCCCCACCCAATGTAATCTCACGTCACAGTTTTATAATGTCTTATGTTCATGTCACGCAAGATCAACTAATGCAATAAGTCATATATTAAGATCTAAGAATATAATGTTCAAGTCATGAAATCTGTATCCTATACAGAACCACCTTGAATATTTCAGGAAGATTCTGTCTTATGATCTGTGTTAGGTGTCCTGGGTATAATGTACTTGATATGGCAAGTACGAGAATGTAAATGTCACGATATCCATCTCTAGTTGACCTTACACAACCCCGCGTACGGTGTTGGCACCCGACTATTAATCGGAAGCTAAGTAAGTCAAACGGCCCTAGGTTTGAGCATGTACAACAGTCACAGGAATAAATCAAGAGAACAAAATGAATCAATATACTGCAATTATGGCAAGGTACACTTGCCTGGGTTTCCGGCTCCAATTGTAGCTCTGGCTTCAGCGGGGATTGCAGGCAGTACTCCGGTTGCTGAAATAGGCATCACCATCAGATCCAGAAAATATTAATCAGCTAGAAATGCCTGTCCTTGAGTCCAGTTTGAACACAAGGGCAAAAATGATATTTTCGGGTCAAAGCGGGGTCCACATGTGGGCCGCTTTGCACCAAAAAATGTATCAGAACCAAAGGTCTCCAAATTCATCCAACTTAGTGTCAACAAGTCAGGAATGATGATACAAACCCAACGGAACTTCCAGAAATGAATTTCGATGAGCCGATCACAAAATCGTCCGTCAAATGGAGCATGTGTGGCCCACGATACGCGATTTTGTCAACGTTCTCAGAATCGAACCAAACTTGGCTCACAGGACCAGCGTATTACTACGAGTCCGAAGGCACAAGTTTCGTCTTGATCCGACGTGTGTACACTAAGTTACAGCGAGATTCAGAAAGGTCGAATACGGGGCGTTGTCGGCGGATACGCATTGATTCTGGTGTGCACGCACATCCGAATCAACTTCTGCGAAATCTCGCACGTCCGTATCAACGACGCGCACGTATCGGTGAAGACCGCACGCGACCAAGTCGTCCCGTTTGGCGGGGCGTACTCAGTTTCGGGGTAAAACAGGGCGTTGGTTTTCCAGTTTTTGGATCGCAGTTCGCGATCACCACAGGACGCGATGCACCGAGCGGGTTGCACGGGCATCGAGGGGGTCATGCAGGCTACTCGATGCAACTGACGGAATCGAAAACAGGGCAGCGAGAAGAGAGATATGAGTACCTGAATAGGGCTCCGAGAAATCGCTCGTGTCCGACACGTGTCCGAGTCGTGTCAGGGTGTTGTTCACCCTAGGGTTAGGGTTTGGACCAACCGAAGCTACGGCGGACGGAGGCGGCCGGAGGGAGGCCGGGCAGCGGAGGAGGCGGGCAAGGGGGAAGTCGACGGCGCGCTGGGAAGCGGCACAGGCGGCCGGACGGAGCGGAGCGCTGGGCTGAGCGGCCGAAGCTGCTGCTACTAGCTGCTGGGTCGGGGAGTCACCGGAGGAGGCGGGCGGAGCCGGCGAGGGTGGTACGGCGAGGCGTTGCGGGGTTCTGCGGAGGACGGTGGGGGCAGAGGGAGGCGGAGCAGCCGGTGGCGGAGAGGGAGTCGAGGGGGAGGATGAAGGCGGAGGAGAGGGGCTTTTATAGGCCGGAGAGGGAAGAGGAAGCGGCGGCGGTTGCGGTGGCCGGAGGCGAGCGGGCGGCGGTTGCGGGGAGGCCAAGCGGCGGTGGAAGGCCAAGCGACGGCGGGTTGGCCGGCGGAGGGGAGGTGAGGAGTCGGGGGTCGGGCGGCTGAGCGGTTGGGGAGAGAAAGAGCTAGCGGGTTGGGGCGGACGGGTCGGGTCGGGTCGGGTCTGGTTATGGATCCGGCCCGATCCAATAACAAATGCGGGTCGGGTCGGGCTAGCGGGTCGGGTCTGGATTTTGGGCCCAGATCCGACCCAATAAGGATTTGGGTTTAGTTAAACCAGTTTGGTTCAGCTCTTGGTTTGGTTTGGTTTATTTAAAATAAACCCGGTTTATTTTGGTTTAATTAAATAATTAGTTTTTAGGGCTTTAAAAATGATTCCGGGGTCCAATAAATTCCCGGAAAATTACCCTATGTCTAGTTTTTTATTTTACACCATAAAATATTATTTTCATAATATTTTAATATTATTTAATATTATTTATAAATCATTTAATAATTAAAACACCTTAGTTTAATTAGAGAAAAATCTCAGAATTCCAGAAAATTGTGAAAAATCCAAATTAAAAATTCTTGAAAAATTAGGGGGTTTACAAATGCATCAAGGCAAGTTATTCACTGATCCAAAAAACAAGATTCAAGTATCTCGTGTACTCGTGTTCTCGTGCACTCGTGTTCTCGTGTTCTAGTGCACGCATATTCTCGTGTTCTCGTGTATCTCGTGGTAATTGGAAGACCCCAAATTACATGTCGCGGACTAGTTCCACGGACGGTCACCGGGGCACTGGGGCCGATCCGGTCCGAATGGAGCTCGTGTGTAGTCATCGTGTTCAGGAGAGGATAGCTTACAACGCATCGTGTTCGTGTACGCCTCGTGTACTCTCGTAGCATGCTATCCTTGTCCTTGACTACGTCCATAAATGGCTATGCCAGCGACTCGTGTTCATATAGATAAGTCATCCTCGCTTAGCGGCTATCCGCGTGCGAGTCATTATATCGCATCAAGAAACAACTGAACACCTGAACGATCATGTTATAACGACCCTCGTGTTTGCATATGCTATGCCTCCTGAATGTTATACTTGCTCGTATTTGAATTGATAATGTTTGCCTTGGACAGGGAAGGACAATTGGTAAGTTGGTAAGTCTCGCTGTGTTTCCTCTCATGTCGCACGGCGCACTGCCACACGAGTTAGGCTATTCAAATCTTGCATGAAACTGATCCTAAGGCAACTAGAAAGACAACTTAATAGTTGGTGCACGGAACTTATATTACGTGTTTGGATTTATCGAGCTGGCGAGTAGCTTCCCCAACAGTGCATTCAATGTACTGATAATCCACCAGTTTGTATGCAGGGTGTGAGAGAACCTCGTTCGGTGCGGATACCTCCTTCGTTCTAAGGTATGGAGAACACTCTGAAGCAGCGGTGCGTCCGGAACTGAAGCACATATACAAGACATAATGTTGTGAACATTACCTGTACAAATCATTCCACAATTGTAGCCACTTGGCACAATTTTACTATTTCAGAGAGAGAAGCTTGAGCGACTTATAATCTCGGCTATACGCTGCCTGTAACACATGTTTATATCAATAAAAGAGTTGCTTACTTCAACTTGTGTTTCAATGCTTCCGCTATATTGTCGACTCGGTGAACCTGTTACCAAATCGCTATGCATTTATGACTCCGCTGCACTCGGACAATCTGTACTACTCTGTGGCTTAGAACTCTTACCGCCAGCCAATGAACCATGGCCTTGCACGGACGTGGCTCACGCTCGTGCGGCATCACGCCCGGATGGGTCAAAGCGATCGTTCCGCGGGAGCGCTGGCGTGATGATTCTCGCCTAGCGGGAACGGCCGATTTAGCCTGCGGGAGATCGAGGCATAACAGTTTTCTTAGGAACTAACCCTGTAGGGGCTTAGTAACTCGGACTCGGGCTCAAGAGCGCAAAGTGGCGCTTTGTTGGAGCACTTTGCACTTAGCATGGCGCTCATGCGCTCCTTTATGTGCGAGTTGCATGCACGGTTACGAGCATGCAGCCTTAGGGGCTATGCGGCCAGTGTCTTTGTGGCCAGGCACTATGCGGCCTAGGACTTTGCGGCCAGGATTGGATGAGCGAGTTATCTGTGGAGGGGACAATATTTGCTTTAGGCAACGCATATTTTTCTGTGCCTTCCGGAATATACGGCACGAGAGGCTGCTTTCGGCATTTGGCGGCGCTGTCTGCCTCGTGTGGTACAGCGTGACCGGCGGCGTCGGAGGCGCCTGCGGCATTGACTCCTAGATTTTGGGGGATCTGGTCGGTCAGGACTTATGCGACCTGGAGTTTCCTCAGGCTGCATAGGTGTTGTTTTCTTCTATATATAGAGGACCTCCTCTTTCCTTTGGAGAGTGAGAAAACAGATGAAAAAATCGAGAATACCAGATCATATGCGGCCTAGTGTGACCCCCTTCCACATGATGTTTCTGAGTATTTTTATGGTGATAAGAGCGTTCCAAAAGTTTATTTGTGAACTTGCTAGTTTCTGGGGGCAGATCGTCTATACGGCGAATCTTGCTTTGAGCAACGGTGGTTTTGACCACCCCAGCAAGGAGCTTCTTTTCAGCATTTTCTTTGCCTCGTTCTTTCTTATTGTAGCGTCTGCGAACATAAAGAGAAGAACGTTTTACTTGTTGTGTGTTATAATCTTTATTTTCTTCGAAGTCAGTTTGTAACATGTTCATGGTTCGTGCTTCATTGGAATCAAAAAATATCATATGAGAAACTCTTGTGTGAATCTTTGATCTCGACGACAACTTGGGTTCCAGTAGAGAGCGGACCTTCGGGACTCGTTAGTAGCTCTGCTATAGCCCACGTTCTACCATCTTTGATCCGCCTCGGGACTAACATGTCACGCCCCAGTCCCAAAATACCGAGGGACCGGACGCGTGATAATGGCCAGCAGCACACACCGATGGACAAACCCAATTTAATGGATCCATCGGGGCATACTTAAGCTGTAATATATTAATAAATAGGTCCAATGACATGAGTCACAGTCTATACTAATCTTATCCACAACAGATAATCACAGATCAAATGACAGAATAAATGCAAATAATATAAACTAACAAATCTGAATAAAAGCGTCTCGGAGAACAATCCGAGAATAAGTCTGGTACATCAATGAAATAGACTGAAAATAAAATAACTAGGAACAGAAATGAATGAGTATCTCAAGCCAGTACTCAGGAGAAGTCCTCTGGTACAATCTCGTCCTCGGATCCTGGTTCTGCTCCAATGTAGGCACATGCTCCTGCTAATGCTAATGCTAATGCTCCGGTCCCGTATACCTCGGGATAAATCTCGTCTACTAATCCTGGGGACATAATCCAGATCCAGGTCCTCAGGGGACATAGCAAGGTACAGATAATACAAGCCAAAATAAAAGCAGTGCAGAAAATAAATGAGTAAACAGGGTAATACTAAATAACCAGCTAAGTGATATGCAAGTGAGAGCATCACTACTACTCAGGCTGAGCCACTACAAGCTCTATGTCGGGGAGCCGGTAGCAGTAATATCACTAGTAGAGTGCCTGGCTCTGATATAGAGTCTGAGGCCTCACAATAAATATAACACTACTAGACTGCCTAGCTCTGATAAAGAGTCTAAGTCATCACAATAATAAATATATATAAATCAGCCTGTAGCCTGTGTGTCTCTCCCCACCCAATGTAATCACACGTCTTATGTCCATGACACGCAAGATCAATACTAATGCAGCAAGTCATATGATGTCTATGAATATAATGTCTATGTCATAAAGCCTGTATCCTATACAGAATCACCATGAATATCTCAGAAAGATCATGTCCATGAATAGTGTCAAGTGTCCTGGGTTATAGTGTACTTGATAAGACAAGTACAAGAATACCGAATGGGACTGCCCCGCCGTGTGCCAAGTGTACCGAATGGTGCACGCAGCATAACGGGACACGTGAAAATTCGTGGGAACTGATTTGGACGCGTGTGCGCGCCGGAATCAGGCCGTATCCGCGAACACATTCCGTGTCGCCACTTTTGTGGAACTCGCGAGTATTTTGTGCACGCTTGTCAGATTGTGACGAAACTTGCGCCACTGGACTCGTGGTAAGACGCTGGTCCTGTGACCCAATTTTCACGCATTTCTGAGACGGTTGACCAGATCGCCAATTGGCGGGCCCCACAGTTGACTTTTTGGACAAAATTATGTTCGGCTCATCGGAATCCAAATTTGGACATACCGTTGGGATCGGATTGACATTTAGAGTTGTTTGACCCATAGTTTGTCCCATTTAGAGACTGTTACCCTCGGCACGCTTTTCGGTGCAAAGTGGGCCCACCTTTGGAACCCGCTTTGGCCCGGAAATGACCTTTTTGCCCCTGTGTCCAAATTGGACGTAAGGACAGGCGTTCCTAGCGGTTTGATACCTTCTGAGACTGTTGGTGATATTTATTACAGCTTTTGGAGTAGTCCCTACCGGATCCACAGATACCAGGACGATAGTTGATATTCAAACATCAGGCAAGTGTACCTTGCCAAACTCTGCAGCTTAGTTATTTATTTTCCTTGCTATATATATATTACTGTGCATGCTCAACCTAGGACCGTGTGACGTACTTAGCGTCCGATTATCAGTCGGGTGCCGACACTGTACGCAGTGTTGGGTAATGTCATCTAGATATGGACATACGTGACACTTTATCTTCTCGTACTTGTCATACCAAGTACACTTGACCCAGGACACTGGACACTGATCATGAGACAGGATCTTCCCGAGATATTCGTGGTGATCCTGTATAGGATGCAGGACATATAGAGATACTATAATCTAGATACATTATGACTTGTGCATTAGTTATGACCCCGCGGACATGGACGTGAGACGTTATGTTCATGATTTGTGTGGTTACATTGGGTGGGGAGAGACACACAGACTACAGGCTGATCATATATATACACCCCTATTATTGTGAGGCACAAGACTCTATAGCCGAGCTTGGCCCATTACTCATTACTACTGCTGCTACCGGCTCCCCTACACAGAGCTTGTAGTATGCTTCAGCCTGAGTTCTAGTGCTGCTCTCATCTTGCATATCACTTAGTTGGTTATTTTAGTATTCCCTTATTGTTCCATCTATTGCTGGAGATACCCACAGGCTACAGGTTGATTATGTTATACCGGCTACTCAGTCTCCCGCTGAGCTAGACCACCTCTTGACACCCCTGCTACCGGCTCCCCTTCACAGAGCTTGTAGTAGTTCCAACCTGAGTACTGTTGATATTCTCTCTTGCATTTTATACAGATGTTACATACTTACCCTGCTTATCTCATTATTGCTGCACTGTTTATATTCTGGCTTGTATTATTTTCTGTACCTTGCTATGTTCCCTGAGGACCTGGATATGGATTTTGTCCCCAGATTTTGCAGAACAGGTTTACCCCGAGGTTTACGGGACCGCAGCAGGGGGAGCCGATCCAGGAGCTGTACCACCATCTGAGGGCGAGGTCTTAGCTGAAGACTTCTCTTGAGCATCCATGTTCATGCTCATATTTATTATTTATTTCCGTCTTTTCTTTTCTGGTCTGTAGAACCATTGTACTAGATATTTATCGGGTTGTTCCCCGAAGTACTTTGTGAGACTTGCTGATGATTTACATTCCTTATTTATTATGTGGATCATATTTTATATCTTGTGTGGATGAGATTAGTTGTGCCATGATTGTCGTAGACTTGTTTTACAGCTTAAGTATGCCCTGATGGATCCATTATATTGAGTTGGTCTATCGGTGCGTACTGCTGGCCATTGCCACGTGTCTAGTCCCACGGTATTTTGGGACTGGGGCGTGACATGGGGCGTGACACAAGGTATACTTGCCCACTGATAACTAACAAGTCAAGGAAATAAGTAGCAAAGCTGCAGGGTTTGGCAAGGTACACTTGCCTGGGGTTCTGGCTCCAACTGTAGCTCTGGTCTCAGTGTGATTTGCAGGTACTACTCCGGTTGCTGAAATAAACATTATTATTAGATTCAGAAAATATCAAATAGCTAAAAACGTCTGTCCTTAAGTCCAATTTGGACACAGGGGCGAAAATGACTGTTTTTGGTCAAAGCGGGATCCACATGTGGGCCACTTTGCACCAAAAAATGTGTCAGGGTCAAAGGTCTCCAAATTCGTCAAACTTAGTGTCAACAAGTCAGGAACGATGATACGAACCCAACGGAACTTCCAGAATTGGATTTCGATGAGCCGATCACAAAATTGCCCGTCAAGTGGAGCTTGTGGGGCCCACGATACGCGATTTTGTCAACGTTCTCAGAATCGAACCAAACTTGGGTCACAGGACCAGCGTATTGCTACGAGTCTGATGGCGCAAGTTTTGTCTTGATCCGACGTGTGTACACAAAGTTACGATGTGTTCCAGAACAGGCGGATACGGGGCGTTGTCGGCGGATACGCGTTGATTCCGGTGTGCACGCACATCAAAATCAACTTCTGCAAAATCCCACACGTCCGTATCAACGACGCGCACGTTTCGGTAAAGACCGCGTGCGACCAAGTCGTCACGTTTGGCGGGGCGCACTCAGTTCCGGGGTGAAACAGGGCGTTGTTTTTCCTATTTTTGGATCGCGGTTTGCGATCACCACAGGACGCGACGCACCGAGCGAGTTGCACGGGCATCGAGAGGGTCACGCAGGGTTCGCGTCACAACTGACGGAAATGAAATCGGAGCAACAAGGAGAGAGAAAAAGATACCTGAACAGGACTCCGTGAAAGCTGATTCTTCGTGTCCGTGTCCTGCTTCGTGTCCTGCGTCCGTGTCCTGTGTCCAGGCTGTGTCCGTCTAGGTTAGGGTTAGGGTTTCTGTCACAAGGCGCCGGGGCTCGCCGGAGTAGGGCGGAGACGGTGCTGCTGCTGCGGCGAGGTGGGCGGCCGGGATGCACGGCGGAGACTCGAGGCTGCTGGGGGCTTGCGGGGACGGCGGAGGAGAGCATGAGGAGGCGGCTGCGGGACTCAGGGCGGAGGAGCAGCGGCTTGGCGTCGGGGTTCGAGGTGAGGGCGGCTAGGGTTTAGGAAGGAGGCGGCGGGTTGGTTCGTCTAGAGGAGGAGGAGGAAGAGGGGATCGACGGTGAGATCGAGTCGTGGTTGACGGCTGGGGTGGAGCCGGAGTTGATGCAGAGGGGGTTGATCGGGGAGTTCACGGTGGTGCCGGAGATGGGAGAGGTCGAGGGGAGAAGGTGGAGTCATGGTGAGAACGAGGGAGGAGGAGACGTCGGGGAAGGAGGCTAGGGTTCAGGCGAGCTACTGGCTGCGGGCGGCGGAGCTGGAGGAAGGCGGCGGCGGCGGAGATGATAATTAGGGTTGCGGCGGCGGCAGGGCACATAATTCGAGGGTCATTTATAGGTTGTGAACAGTAATCCCGATGAGAATTGGGATTAGGGTTCAGGCATGGGTTTGGGTTATGGGTCCGCGGGTTTCGGGTTTAGATCCGACCCGACCCGATAAGGCTGGGCTCGGTTTAGTGAACCGGGTCTGGGTTGGTTTGGGTTGGTTTGGTTCAATTGAACCGGGTTTATTTTAGGGGTTTAATTAGGTTTATTTATTTAATAG
This sequence comes from Iris macrosiphon, assembly GCA_036927795.1. Lineage (NCBI taxonomy): Eukaryota > Viridiplantae > Streptophyta > Magnoliopsida > Asparagales > Iridaceae > Iris > Iris macrosiphon. The sequence goes on from JAYESA010000007.1 coordinate 211,063,482, forward strand.
TTTTTAGGGCTTTAAAACTGCTTCCGGAGTCCAATAAATTCACAGAAAATTACCCTATGTCCAGTTTTTTATTTTACACCATAAAATATTATTTCCATAATATTTTAACATCAATTAACAGCATTTAAAAATCTTTTAATCACAATTACCTTAGTTTTAATTTCAGAAAATTTATCGAAAAATTGGGAAAAATACAAATTAAAATTCTTGAAAAATCAGGGGGCTTACATAACATATCAGGCATATAGAATTCATATATTTTATATCGTAGATAAATTTTCAGGAATATGAAAATCCTTAGGACCTGCTTGGCAATTGAGCGGTAGCGGTTATGAAGTATTTTTATAGTACCGGTTATGAAAGGTTAGGAGGGGTCCGATTTTTTTTTTTTTAAGTAGCGACTTTTAAATCAACCGACACATACATGGTAATTTATTAAAAAGCGGTTCTGAAATTTTTTTTACAAGAATAAAATTACCTATATGGCCATATATAAACAAAAGCTCTCCCAAAGTATCATTTCTGATGTCGAAGTATGCTTGATGCAAGATTCTTGAAGATGTCATTATGGGTGTGTATCATACAGTGTTCGACAATTGCATATATATGTTAAATTCTTTTATGTAGTATATTTGGTTGTGTTTTGTATCGACAATTGCATATATATGTTAACATTTTATTCTATAAGGAGAATGACAAGTAAGATATGGTGCTTGATGGATGGAATTATGATGCAAGTAGATGCAGTCATTTCATATTACTAAGAATAATAGTTGGTAATAGAAACATTTGAAATAATAGAAACGTCTGGACGAAAGTAGTAGAGAAAGATTTTAAAAACTTACCAGGAGTTCAAGTGATCAGGTCAGGTTGGGTCAGATCTAGTTGAGCTCCGCTCGGTTTCAGGATTGGGTTGGATCGAGACTTGGGTTTACATCTGCAGTCGTACTTGATTCAGATTGAAGTTGGGAGTTTAGGTTGGGTCACATTTGAGTATGACTACTAGACAAGGTTCAAAATCATGATAGGATTAGTTTGGGATATATATATATATATATATATATATATATATATATATATATATATATGCTCTAAAACCTTCAGAGTTGTTTCATATTATGGAACCATCCGGTGTATCATATGTTGTATTTAGTTTGGATGGTTGAGATTAAAAGGTGTAGACCCCACCACTTTTTAATCTCAACTACTCAATTCCAATCCAACATATGTAACATAGGGTGATTCCATTATATAAAATCACTCGGGTTGTTCTAGGACACTACTATATATATATATATATATATATATATATATATATATATATATATATATATATATATACTAGTTATTTTCACGTGCAGAACAAAAAAGGCCTACGATATTATTGAAATATAGAAATTTAAATTATGTTAGAATATTTTAAATATAATTTGAATATATTTTAGTTATGATTTATTATAAATATATTTTTAAAATGTTTGATATGTGTTTAGTTAGATAATATCATTTAGTTAGTTTAAATATAATTAAATTTTAAAATATTATAGGATTTACACAGGTAGTTAGGAGAATTTTAGGTTTTTTTTTTCCACGTGAGAAAACTACTTTAAAAGATTTTTAAAATTTTAAATTAATTAGTTGATGATATACATACGGCTTAGAAGAGGCTTAATTTGAAGTCGGTTCTAAGCTATATATATATATATATATATATATATAATTGAGATGTCTATGTCGTATGTATATCATCAATCAATTATTAATTTAAAAAATAATAAATTTTATTAACTACCATATACGTTTCTCCGCACGTAGTTGTAAAAAAAAAATCTAAAATCCGTATAACTAACTGAACATATACAAATTCTAAAATATATTTAATATTTAAATTATATTTAAACTAACTAAATGATATTATCGAACTAAACACATAACCAAGATTCTAAAAATATATTTATAATAAATCATAATTAATATGTATTCAAATAATATTAAAAATATTCTAATATAATTTAAATTTTTATCTAAATTTTTAATAATATCATAGATTTTTTTGTTACATGCAACGCACATGAATATAACTAGTATATATATATATATATAAAAAGAGAGAGTATATAATGGTCAATATGACAATATTGTATCTCAATTCGAATTGTTCTTTGTGTGTGGTCCACCATCCTAACAACCTGGTCAAGAAAAGAAAATTTGTTTTCGAGATGGAGTGAAGGATAGACTATGAGAGTTTTAATGGATTAAATCATGCTTATATTTGTTTTTTTTTTCCCTTACGTAGTAGATGGTGTAGTAAGAGATTTTAGACCATTAGTTGGTTGAAAGAGACTTTTAAGATTTTCCTTTAAATGTTCTTCCAAAATTTGCATTTTATTGGTATTAATGATGATAGTTATATATAAGCCAAAGTTTGTTGACCACTACAAATATAGCACCATACACACTACAACTTAAGTATGTTATAAATATATTCCATAAAAAAAATAAAAAAATTCATGCAACAAACTCTACACAAAGAGGAGCTAACAGCATTTATTCAAGAATTATTTTGTATAAGGGTACTAAGTTTAAAATCTAATTAGACTTTAGATACTCGTTTTGTCGGTTTTAGACTTTTAGTACTTAAAATTTTTTAGCGACACATTTTAGTGACTAATATTCGTCATTAAAAGACCTATTTCGTCACCAAAAGTCTAATTCTAAAAAATTTTAAGTACCAAAATTCTAAAACGGACAAACCGGGTACCCAAAGTCTAATTATATTTTAAACTTGGTACCTTTATACAAAATAATTCTTTATTCTACATTAGGTCCAATATTTATTAGATATTTTTCTTCTTCTCCTTCTTTTAAATCAGAGCATGAGTAGTAAGTATACAAGGGTGTAGATGGCTGGATGTTCTCTCTTTGTGTAGTATGGATTAACATTATTATTCTATATTCTGATTAGTGATAACAAATTTAAATCTGATTCACAATGTTGCAAGAGACGTATAAATTTCCATTGTTGATAAACTTCAGTTAGTTCTATATTGAAGTTGTATAAACTCTCTCTCTCTCTCTCTCTCTCTCTCTCTCTCTCTCTCTGGGAAAGGATGAAAATTTAATATAAAAAAAAATCAAATTTATTGGCTTTCCTGCATTAGTTTCTTTTATGTGTGAAGTTTAATGGATTTGCCATGTATGTGTAAAATTTAATGGATTTTCTGTATTGATTTTTTTACCAACTTAGCATATACGTAATACGATGTCGATTCTGAATTGTTCTGTATTGATTTCATGATCAGTTCTCTAATATTTTTATATATAATTTTTAATCTGCTAAGAAACTATAATATTTTAGGATCACCATACGTTTTAAATTCGGCAGCACTATGTGGCCCGTAGTTCTGGACCGCCAACCAGACCGCGGGCCACGTGACAACTCCCCATTGGTCCTGTTTTCGGTGATGGGTTCAAGCAAATAGGGTGGGACCAATGGGGATCTGTCAAATGGTCCGCGGTCTGGTTGGCGATCCCAGAACCACGGGCCAAATAGCATTTTTCTTTTAAATTAGAGCATTTTGTAAGAATTCATTCCATGGTTTGTAACATCAATTTTTGGATTGATTTGGAAATTGGGTATCAACAAATTGGATTACAGGCTCTCTCGAATCAATTCTCACATGCTGCTTTTTTTTTTAATTTGCTTGGATGCTCGACTCCTGTCCAACGGAAGTCCTGGTTCCGTCCCTGTTTCTCTTGACAGGAATATGCCACATTGTATATGACTATATATATGTCAGGAAGGTTGGGTTATTCTAGTTAGAGCTAATTTTAGTTGTTCCTTGATCCAATTTTTTGTGGAACACTTATTTATGTTATGTGGAATCATCCAAAAAAAATTACAAAGAGTTCTAGTGCTGCAAGAACAAAGTGTTCTTGAAGTTTCTTGTTGCTTCTTGGTCTCTCTTACCTGTGCTACTCCTACCCACAATCTGATATCAAAAGTAATCCTTTATATATTCTTTGCTTTTCTTTGAGTACCAAGATAAATAAAATTAACTAATCAAATAAATAAAATAAAAATTATTTGTATTTATTCATGGTTTTAATTTTATTACTACTATTTCTATTTCTTCAATTTCCCAAGTATTATTTATATTTACCCCTCTTTCTTGAAATAGTACTAATAAAATTAAAACCGGAGAAAAATAAGATTAGACATATATAATTAGTAATGGAAGAGTAAATACAAATAACTCTAAAATAAAATAATCTAATAAACAATATCCAAAAAAAAAATCCCTTAGTAGCAACAAGCATGGCCCAAGATGATAACCACAAGAAATCACAAGGTATGCATCCGATATACATCCCTACGAAAACCAAGTTTAATCAATTATTTGCCACTGGAAAATGACATGAAGATTGAATGCAACTAGATGCATTATTACGTATTGCCATGATGTTGAATAGGAAAAGAAGCTATTTATTTCATATTTAAGTGATAAATAATTAAACCCCATAAATGGCTTGCTCCATAATTAGTAGGGATTAATTAGATCATCATCATCATCATCATCAATGTGGCCTTATAGTTATTGTGGTGTGCGCTAGAGTATGTATGTACGTAAGTATGTAAAGAAACGCTCTTCCATTGTGGACCTTACACCATCACGCTTATATATGTTTAAGAGAGACATTATGAGGACTTTTAATACATCATACAATAACTCTCTTAATTAGTCTCCATTTTAAGGCCGCTAATATGTTATAAATGCCAACAAAGTCACACATTATGAACATGATATTAATTATAGTTCCCCCATTTTTATTTTTATTTTAGAAGGGGCACCATTTTGATTTTTGCCATGCGCATCCAAAAACTTTGGACAGGCCCTGGTGAATATGTAAATAAACAGTTCGGTATATTCTTTGGAACCGTTTGAGCTGTTGAACTGCTATTAGTGCTATGAAATCTTAACTAAGCGTGACCGTAGAGCTGAAAAGAAAACAAATCATTGGTCTACAACGAGTTCGAGTCATAGCGGTTCAATAGCTCAAACGGAAGAACCATTTGAGCAATTGAACCGCTCGATAGGCCCCCATCGACTTTTCAAATCTTTTTTTCCCTCCGTTTTTTTGCTCGAGAAAATTGAAAAAGTTTCGTTCGGCATGGCATGGCTTCTAGTGGGGGCTCTACAAAAATTCAGCCTCTCTGACTTTAAAAAACTTTGTTAGTTTATAGGATAAACTCCCTCCTAAACAACTTGTAGGAAAATATGTGCTTATGTTGTTAGTATCCCTCACTATTCAATTCTGGTACCATCCCTGGTTGCAGATACCAACCTGTACAAAGTCTTTGCATTACTCATGTATTGTGTCGTCATGTCTGTATTGTGTCGTGTCACATTGGTGTTTCCGTGCGTGCAACGTAGGCCACTACTCACGGATGAAGAGAAAATTCAAGGAAAATATCCGGATCCATCCTCCTCCTCTTCTTATTTCACTGTCATCCCTCCTCCTCCATGTTTCAAAAGATGAAGTCGGACACGGTACATTTCTTGAGAATTGGAAGGCGTTTCGACCATGTCCATTAGTGGACGGTCACAGGTTGCTCCCCTATGAAAGAGGCAGCTCCAACACTTTCTGACAAATGAAATCAAGATTTCAAAGAGACATAAAAAAGGTATTCACTATTGAAGTCGAAGCTTTGCTAATTTATTTCAAGTTTCAACTCCATCAACAAATTATTCTTTCTGCTAGCAGCTTGCTTCAGTCTTTCGCAGACTCGTACAAATTTTCTGAAACTTGAAATAAGAGAAGGGGCTTGAAATCAAACATGCACACTTAAAATGCCTTGATTCATGGGTTCATTAAACCAGACAGGTTTATCAGAGGCAAATGAATTGGTAAAGAGATTTGTCCACCAATGAACACATCAGTATGAATGATACACCACAAAGTTTCAATTTGATGGGGGCAACTATAACTTAACAGTTCGACGACCAAATCCTGCACAACAGTTACAAGGATAGCTGTTTAATCCTAAGTTGGTAACAGAGCTAAATCCTCTAATACTCATTAAATTGAACACTGGATACTAATGAGGTAAGTTGCAAATTTAACTTGAATTTTTTTTTTTTTTTTTACCACAATGCCATCAATACAAAGTTAGTTAGTCTCTTCTGCATCTGAGAAAGATCCCAAAACTGAAAGTAGATTTCCAACAAACCACCAAACAGGGAGATGGAATAAGCATGAAGTCAATCTACAGCCTTCTTCCTCTTCTGCCTCCCTTTCGGCGGGTGCTGTCAGTTGGGATTGGAGTTACATCCTCTGAAACATTAGTAAAAGAGAAGATTAGTGTTATGAAGGAAATTATTGCCAATAAACAAAGGATATATATATTTTGGGCTAAAGGAATTTGTTAACTCACCAATACGACCAATCTTCATCCCAGATCGAGCAAGGGCTCTAAGAGCTGATTGGGCTCCAGGACCAGGTGTCTTGGTCTTGTTCCCTCCTGTTGCACGGAGCTTTATATGCAGTGCAGTAATTCCCAGCTCCTACAAACACAATGAAATGAAAACAGAGGGTCAATCATGATGCAAGAAACAGAGCAAAAATGAGGGAAATTGTAAGAATCAGGATCCAAAGAGCCAGGGCCGTGTCTAGAAATTTAGAGGCCTTGGGAGAAACTTTTAGGGAGGAGTAATACAAGGGGGACACCAATATCGGACCACATTTGATGACCACATGATGTAGGATCCTATCATTAAAATGACCCTTAACAACTAAAATGGGACCACCGCATTAAATATTATGAACACATAGACTGCCGTATCATGTTGTCAGCAAATGAGTCACAGATATTGGCATCCCCCTAGCATTACTCCTTAGGGCGGCCTATCCTATGTAACTCATTATCTCATATTCTTCTAGATCTTTGAGCTGCAAAATCATTTATTAAATTTTTATAATCAAAATATTCTAACATTTCACTCTCAAATAAGATTTAAGCAATTCTAATTTTGTAAAACTTCTTTCAGCAATACCAACAGTCCCTGGTATTGTCAATAATATTCTATAGGCAATGCATTCATTTGGAAAAGAATCTAATTTTTTACTATAGTTTAATATTTCTATTGGAGTACTAATTTATTCGGTTAACACTTCTTTCAACACTTTCATTTATGGAAATAAATCAAGACCAACAATATCAGAATGCTCACCAAATTTAAAAGAAATCAAGATCAATACAATATTTTTATTTCATCGTTATCCAAAGTTTCATTTTTTTATGAAACAAAAAACAAAATAGTTCCATATTCTAAAAATTGTTCAAACCTATTTTCAATAGAAGAAATAGATTGATATATTATGTATAAAAAATAACCAATACAAAAAGAATATTCAGCTGAATGTGTTATCTCACCATTAATATTTTCATAGAATTGTGTTTTTCTATAAATTATACGTTTTTCATGAAATTTTTGTTATATGCCCATTTCAGTAGTCATTTCTTCTGAATAGACCAAAGCAGATGCAAGTTCATTTTCCCTATAATTTTGTAAATAAGCAAAAAGACCTTTTAAGTGATCTATAACAACATCTATATATATGTCTTTACATTGCAAGCTTTTACTAATGGAATTAACAAATAATATTTCATACCAAATATTCATTCGTAACAAAAATTCAAAATTCTCGTAAGTTGTTAAAACACATGGCTTCACTTTTTATGATAGCATCTCAGGATATTCACCCCTTTCGATAACTGACTCAAAGCATCTCTTATCGTTGGATCTTGAAACTTTTTCAATTCTACTTTCCCATCGAGTTTAAGATAAAGATTTATCAAAAAAATTACATACATTATCTTGCAAATCTTTCCATCATTTAGTAGACGCAAATAAAGAATAAATGTGTTGTAATACTCTAAAAAAAAATAGCCCTAGGGCATGAATTAGCTGTATATATCACATAAAACTAATTTAAAAATTTTACAACCACATGGTGTATCAAATGATCTACGATTTATATCCAACAATCCTTTTTGCACTCCTTGATGTTTACATTTCATATTAGTTACATTATCATAACCGTGTCCCCTTATATCATTAACATCGAGCTCATGTTTTCTCAATTCATTAATAAGTTCATCAAAAAGGCATTTTCCCGATGTGTCATCAACTTTTAAAAATTCTACAAAGTACCCTTCAATTTGTATTGGAATCTTAAAAGTTAAAACAAGTCATTTGTTCTAGATGACTTGCATCGGAGTACAACCGTGTCCCCTTATATCATTAACATCGAGCTCATGTTTTTTCAATTCATTAATAAGATCATCAAAAAGGCATTTTCCCAATGTGTCATCAACTTTTAAAAATTCTATAAAGTACTCTTCAATTTGTATTGGACTAGTTAAAGTATCAACACATCTTAAAAGTTAAAACGAGAGTCATTTGTTCTAGATGACTTGCATCGGAGTACAATAAAGAATAACCAAAAAATATTTTACTTCTTTAATTTTTATAATATTTATTTGAGAAGCTAACAATTCTATCAAATCATTTTGTATAGTATTACTCACGTAATGAGTACAAAGTTCACCATCTTTAATGTGTCTAACATGATCTTGCATAGTTGGATCAAATTTTGCTATCATTTCAATTAAATTTAAAAAATTGCCTCTTTTTTTCATATATCTTTTCTTTTGTCCCACGAAAAGCAAGGTTATTTTCAGATAGATGTTTCACTAGAACAATAATTCTTAGTAAAACATCTCTAGTCCCTTCATTAAGTTATTGATTAGCACTATATTTTGAATCAAACAACTTGCAACAAAATACTCTATCTAAATCTTTTGAATAAACTAGCAATCTGTATCATATTTTTCTCCATTTGACATTTTTTTTTGTTGGTAAAACAGTGAAGAAAAATGTCTATAGTTTTCATCTTTTGGAAATTGTAAATCATTGTATCTAATTGGACCCCTTTCTAGCATTAAATCTCTAAACTTTGTATCAATAATTTTCCATTGTCCCATATCATAAATATTTTCAGGAACTTCATTTGATGTTCAATATTCTCTTCTAATAATCTTTATGTAAAATTTTCTCATCTTCTTGAATAAAATTAGTAGTACTAATATTTTCAACATTTTCTTCTTCGTGAATGTTATTATCAATATCATCTTGTCCTAATAATTCAATATTATTTTGTATTTCGTTCTATACGGACGATTGTTCTACTATTTTTTTCACCAATTGAACTTATTATAACATCTTTTATTACTAGTAACAAATTTATCAAGAGCATCATGTTGAGATTGAATTAATTTACCAAGGTGGATCCCACCCCAATCAGGCGCCTAAACTCAATGCTGATGCAGCGCTAAACAAAACAGATAGCTATGTGGGCGTCAGGGCTCGCTTTGCTCTAACGTCCATCGAGTCTCAGGTTTGGGCCAACCAAGTCACAGTTTGGCTCGCCGAGATTGTTTCCTCGGATTGTATTCCTTGATTGTGTTGAATGAAATTACCCTTTGAGGCCCCTTTCCAATTTTTCATAACCACATTCGTATTCTCTATTTAACATATTCTTCACTACAAAGTTAAAAATAAACTACAAAGTTAAAAATAGATGACACGAGTATCTAACAATACAAATTTAGTTTTTAAATAAAATAGTAAAATCAAGTAACCATAACATATAAAAAAATTATAAATAAACTAAAAATAAAACAAAAACAAAAAAAGAAGGTTACAGAAGGATAAAACCTAATATCAACGGATAAGAATTACAAAAGTCTCCAATTATCTACTACTAAAAAAATTTACACAAACAACAATTTGGATTTTGACAACCTACTTCAAATAAACCTTAAGCTAGTGGGGGGAGAAAGGACAAAGAAGTAAAGGAAAGAGAGAGAAAGGGAAAGAGGTCAGCTAGACATTTGACAATAAATAAAATTCTAAAACTTAATAATTATTATGACATGTATAATAGAGTTGGAGAAGTAGGAATTTCCATATATTTATTAAACTTTGATTGGTCTAAAATATTATAACTAATAAATTTTCTAAAAATTCGGGGCCTTCTCTTTCTGTGGGGCCCTAGGCGACCGCCTCAATGGCCTAGGGGTTGTCATGGCCCTGTGAAGAGCTCCAAGCCTTTGTCTTATCATGGGTACAGGTTCTCAACAAGTCTCCAACGAAAACATAGTAATTTAGAAGGAAAAAAATAGTAACTTGAATGACAAATGAGACTAACTCAAATAATAGCATCAGATAAAAGAAAGCATTAGACTAGAAAAAATGAATGATAATTGAGCCATCAAGATAGGAGCATTGTCAAGTAGGAATTAAGATAAAAAGAGTAAATTTCAGCACAGCTTACAGACCTTGCATCGCTGAGCAACATCTTGGGCTGCAAGCATGGCTGCATAAGGAGAAGACTCATCTCGATCAGCTTTGACCTTCATACCGCCTATATGAACGATAAAAAGATTAAAATTAGGCTGTGACAAATAACAACAGTCAAAAATTAAATTTCACCAAAATAAACAAATTTAAAAATGATTCTTTTGCAGATAAATATCAAGAAATAATAGTACTGACTCTAAATTAAGACAACAAACTACAGACAAAAATTGAGAGTCGAGATTTCTCAAATCATAATTTGACTAGCTTCAGACAACAGTAAATTGAAATATGATAAATAAATGGTTGTTACCAGTGATCCGGACTAGAGTTTCTCTTCCAGATAAATCAGTGACATGCTGCAAGAAAAATAGCTTATCAGTATTCACTAAGCAGGGAAACATTATAAAATAGTCTTAGTGTTCACTAAGACAGGGAAGCATTGTGTTGAGCAATCCAAAACTCTTACTTACAATAAAGGTATCATTGAATGATGCAAAGATGTGGGCAACACCAAAAGCATATTCTCCTTCTCTTACAGTAGGCCCAAGAGTGACATTTTCCTCTTTAGGCTCCCTGGTCTTCCGCCTTGACTGTATGGAAACACAACCGTTAGTATCAATAAACCAGCAGAGAAAGACCACAGATGCACCCCCCGTTAATGATACCTAGTCAAGATAATCTCTCTCAAAAAACCAACAGCTAATGTTACAATAGCACTAAGTCCAGAACATATTCATTAGTGAATAGTCCTAATTCCACAACCAGCTAAAGTTAAATACATTGTTACCTTTCATGTATAATTAAACAATGTCCAAGGTCCAAAAACATTTAGAAAAAAATTGGACTGAAAATTTTCCAAACGGATTACTTAGATGCAAACTAATAAAAGTACTTACAATTCAATATGAGCTCAACTTTGGACTGGAGAGGACAAAAGATTTGGGGTTTATGATAATATGGGTTCAACTTTTGAGTTACTGTAATTGATAATAATTATAACTTTTCATGTTTGTATGTCCATTGGCATGGTGACTGTACTATGCAACTAATGATATGATATAAAAGATGGGTCCCATTTAATTTGCCTGATTGTTTCACTCCTGATTTTACCCTCCTAATTTTCAAACTCAAATTTGGATGACTGATTTGAATCATGTTTGAATTTTCAATGAATGAAGTTATGTTATACCAAAACAATTGAAATTGAAAGGAATAACTAGAGAGCAAACATGAATAATTAGAGTGGCTTGTTTCATCACTTCTTCCTTTTCTTTCTTAGAGAGAAATTAACCAGACATTGTATATGCTTACTTGCACGCAAGTGATTAGGAAGCTCACCCACACCCAAAATCTTGAGAATTAGCACATTGCTTACTCCATCTTGACACATCAAATAAACAAAGTATTAAAGTGTGTGTGTGTGTGTAACCAAGAAACAAATGTCTAAGGCCATCTCCAACCCACCCCTCATAAAGCCTATTTGAAGATTTTATCACACCAACCAATCGTCAATTGAGAAAAACATTGGCTAAGAAACTGGCTCCTTAAATTTGAGGAGAGAGTCCTCAATTTGAGGATCCACTATTCATAATTAATAATTATTACAATATATTTTTTCATTTTTTTCATTTATATCTTTTAATTTATAAATATAATTAATATAATAATTATAACATTAAAAAATTCTTGTTAAGATCTTTCAATAAAGTCTAACATTGAATATACTTGTGCTTATTTTTATTTTATTTTTGTTATTACATATTGAGCAATAAGGAGGTTGTTACTGGCAGCTAAACAAAATGTTAACCAAATTATAATTATATGTAAGTCTAAATAATGTAGAATTATATAGTTTATATAATTATATTAAAATAATTGTAAAAGAAATGAATTTATGTAGAAGTAAATAATAGTTTATTATAGTTTGAGGAATGAAGTTAAGAGATGAGTTGCACTTGTAAAGTTTTGAGGATGGAATAATATGAGAATATTCTATTTTGAATCAAATTGAGGAAAATTTTGAATGTGTTGGAGATAGCATAAGCCCACACGTGTGTGTGTGCGCGCTATATATATATATATATATATATATATATATATATATATATATATATATATAGTCAAATGTGTTCTGCTTGTCCCCAACACAACTCCCAAATCCACCAAGCTATTGACATCGTCCAGTTATTTTATTTGTGGATGTGACATGGAAGCAAAAAAATCTTACTTTATTGCTTAATCAACTCTCTCTCTCTCTCTCTCTCTCTCTCTCTCTCTATATATATATATATATATATATATATATAGTCACACGCACATGCATTGCACGTAAAAAAAAGTTCATCTGATATTGTTGAAAAATAGTTTAAATTAGAATCTATTCTATTATATAATGCCAAAACTAGGTTTCACCGTGAAAAATTTTTGTTCCAAAAATACCCTTCAACATATTTAGTAATTAAAAAGAATACCTACAATAAATTCCATTGACAACCATTTAAGAGATGCAATAATGACAACCATCTACGGAAATCAAAGGGTTCATGCTACTTGCTAAGTCTTTTAAATTGTTACCAAAGAATTCGAAGGGTTGAACCATTAACCTATATAATTAAAAACAGTAGAAATAAACTAACTCATCAACATCATTCACTCCAATATACGTGCAAAGCACGTGCATATATACTAGTTTGTTATAAATATGATTTGAATATATTTTAATTAGAATTTTTTATAGATATATGTGGAAGTAGTTAGATAATATCAGATAGTTAAACTATTAGTTAGAATTTATTTATTTTCTCAAATTTTAATTATGTGAGGTAGTTAAGCTATTAGTTAGAAAAAAAAATTCTTAATATTTATTTATGTGAGGATATACATACAACTAAGACGACTCATATTTAGCCGTTTTCAAGCCTCTTTATATATACTTGTCATATTCACATGCAATGCACGTACCAAAACGAAAAAAAAAAGTCTAATATTATTAATAAATAAATATATATTAAAATTATATTAAAATATTTTAAATATGATTTGAAAATATTTTAATTTAAATTTGTTATAGATATGTTTTTAGAACTTGGATATATGTTTAGATAATACCATATAGTTAGTTTAAATATGATTTGAATATTGAATATATTTTAATTTAAATTTGTTAAATATATGTTTATAGGATTTTGGATATATGTACAGAAGGCTTTTAAGATTTTTTTTTTTTACTGATGTACAATAGTTAGAAAGATTCTAGAATTTTTGTTATTAATTACGTGAGGTATAAGGCTCATTTTGAGCCGTTTCCAATATATATATGTTGCACGTATTTATTATTAGGAAGATTAAAAGAAACTAGTAGTAAAAAATTGTTCATTTTTCAATGAATATATATATATATATATATATATATATATATGCTGCACGTATTTATTCATTTTTCAATGAATGAATGATGCTAAACAAAGTCCATTTTTCAATGCTTCTTTTTAATATACTCAATGCATTTAAGAACGGTTATAATTAAGAATATCAAAGAACAACTCTTGTATTTACCTAGATATCCCCTATTAATTTTAATTAATCTTTTTAATTAGTGAATATAATAAAGAGTATTTTTGGAAAGAAAATTTTCATGTTGGAGCCTACTTTGGCATTATATAGTAGAATAGATATATTGGAAGAAGATAATTATTCCATGTTCGCTCCCACTGGGAATCGAACCTTCGTCCACTTGGAACTTATGCCTCCACACTAGCCACTTGAGCTAAGGTCATTGGCATATATATATAAAGTTGCTGATATAAAAAAGAATTTTGATATATCATGGTGTTTCCATTGGTTATACCAAAGAGCAGCAAACTGGTTGCAGCTGTTTCTAAACAAGCCAGCAAAAATCAAGCTCCAGAGACTAGCCTCCTTGCACAGGACCAAGTCAAGAGTGATATCGGGTGTGGCCAAGTGCCCAGTAGAGGGGGAGATGACCAATTAAATTCAATAAGTATAAACAATGCATATTCTTTAATCAAATATGCATGGGGACGTCCAAGCAAAGAGTTAATTCTGAAATCAAGCAAGTTTTGTTTGATTTTAATTGGCCAAAAAATACTTTTAGAAACCTCCAAATCAAACTCAAATCAGCCCAAATTGAAGCTGTTGGTTTTGGTTTTGCTTTTCTTGCAAAAGCTCAAGTCCCTCTTCCTTTCTTTAGTTCCACATCGGATGGGGCAAAGCCCTCTTGTGTACATATATTAGTTTCTCTCCTTTGCTCTATTAAGTTGTTGTGTGGGGAACCCCTTGGGCCACACGCGCGCGCCGCCGCCGCCGCCCGGCCCGGCTCGGTTCGGTTCGGCGCGCGTAACGGGTGCGGGTACGCGCACACATCTGCGGGCGCCGAATGCCGATCCGATTTCCTCTTCGGGTTCGGGCTGGGACCCTAAAATTCTTTTTGCTCCTCTTCATTCTTTTAATTTTTTTTTTCTGAACGTTACGAATGTTTCTGAACCGTTATTGTGTCCAGGTTCATTATTTATTTTGTGTAACGGCTGAATTAATAGGAGAATTAATTCAGACCGTTACATATGAGTATTATATATTCGTCTGTGTTTCATTGTAATCTATCCAGAAAAATTTGTTCACTCCAAACCTCTGCCAACACTCTGTTCAATCTTCATCGTCTCCAAGCTCTGGGCAGAGCTAAGTCCTGGTCGTTCTCTCCAAGTCGTGTGCGGCAACGAGATACCGGTAGTGCGGAAGTTTTACCACTAGGAGCTTCGGAAACGTCTGCACACAGATCCCGAATAAATTCTTAGGGCAGTGCTTCGTGCACGACTTCCCCAGTGGCCGGTAACATCTTTTATTTTTTGTATTCTCGGATTTTTTAATAAGAAAAGACAACAAAATTCTAACAATCTAAGAGTTTATACGTGTTAGAATTTTGTATTACTTCTGATTAAAAAAGAATTCAATTGTTTCAGTTTTGAATAACTACTGTTACAATTGTGTATTGCTTCTGATTAAAAAAGAATTCAACTGCTACCATAGGAAGAAGGAAGCTATCCAGACCTCCTACAAAGGAAAGGGCTCAGTTAGACCAGAAGCAAACATGCTTCACAAAGGTTCTTCGAGTTCCTTCAGGTCTGTAAGCTTTCAACCCCTTATTAACCTCTCTTACCATTCTGATGATTGGTGGTTGGATTCTGGAACTAATGTTCACGTTTCGTTAGATCGCTCCTGTTTTTCAAACTATCAGGAATCAAGTGGAGGAGGTGTGACCCTAGGAGATGGCTCAACGGCACAAATTATTGGAAGAGGAAAAGTTAACCTGAAGATGACATCAGGAAAAATCTTAACTCTTCATGATGTTCTTCATGTGCCGTCTGTCAGGAGAAACCTAGTTAGTGGATCCCTTCTTGTAGCCTCAGGATACAAAATTGTAATAGAGGCTAATAAAGTAGTTTTTTCTAAGCATGACTCTTTTATAGGAAAAGGCTTTGTAAAAGATGGTCTTTTCATTTTAAGTACAATGAATAAAATGTCTGACTGTTCTCTCATTGTCTCTAATATAGAATCTTCAAATGTTTGGCATGGCAGACTAGGTCATGTGAACCTAGATTCTATTAAAAGAATGATGACTTTAGATCTTATTCCCAAGACTACAATAGATGACAAACACAAATGTGAGATTTGTGTTCAAGCCAAACACACTAGATTACCTTTCAAATCTGTAGAAAGAAATTCTGACCTGCTAGAACTTATCCATAGTGATGTATGTGACTCAAATAGGATTTTGACCAGAGGCGGCAGAAAATACTTTGTTACATTTATAGATGATTATTCAAAGTATTGTTATATCTACCTTCTCAAAACCAAAGATGAAGTTCTAGATACATTTAAGGTCTACAAATCTGAAGCTGAGAATCAATTAGAAAGGAATATTAAGATCCTTAGATCTGATCGTGGTGGAGAATATACCTCAAACGAAATGATTAACTTCTGTGAAGAACATGGAATAATTCATGAGGTAACTGCTCCATATTCACCTTAGTCTAACGGAGTTGCTGAACGCAAGAATCGCACTCTGTTAGATATGGTGAATGCCATGCTTCTCAGCTCTGGTGCTCCTGATAACTTGTGGGGAGAAGCCCTTTTAACTGCCTGTTACATTCTTAATAGGATTCCTAGTAAGACAAAAGATAAGACTCCCTATGAGCTGTGGAAAGGTAGAGCACCTAGGATTAATTACCTTAGAGTTTGGGGATGCCTTGCTAAAGTCGGAATTCCCGAACCTAAAAAGAGAAAAATTGGTCCCAAGACTGTAGACGATATTTTCATAGGATATGCCTTAGACAGCTATGCCAATAGATTTCTTGTGACTCACTCAGAAGTAAATGAAATCTCTAACAATACCATTATAGAAGCAAGAGATGCAGTTTACTTTGAGAATATATTTCCTTTTAAGGATAGAAGTTCAATCTCTTCCTCCATACCCTCTACTAGTTCTCAAGACCAAATACCTAGCTCTCAATCTGAACAAGACTTAGAACCAAGACGGAGTAAAAGGAATAGGATTGAGAAAAATTTAGGAGAAGGATTCTTTACCTTTTTGATAGAGGGTGATCCCTCAACTTATGAAGAAGCAATGTCGTCTCCTGATGCTCCCTTCTGGAAAGAAACCATTAACAGTGAATACAACTCCATCATGGAGAATGACACTTGGTTTCTAACAGATCTACCTTTAGACAATAAACCAATAGGCTGTAAGTGGATTTTCAAGAAGAAACTCAGAGCCGATGGTACTATAGAGAAATACAAAGCTAGATTAGTTGCTAAGGATTTTACCCAGAAGAAAGGGTTAGATTATTTTGATACCTACTCCCCTGTAGCTAGGATCACATCCATTAGAACTCTTTTGACCTTAGCATCCATTCATGATATGCTAATCCATCAAATGGATGTAAAGACAGCATTTTTGAATGGAGATCTAGAGGAAGAACTTTATATGGACCAACCTGAAGGTTTTATTGCTAAAGGTCAAGAAAAGAAAGTTTGCAGACTAGTAAAATCCCTCTATGGCTTGAAACAAGCACCCAAACAATGGCACAACAAATTTGACAAAGTAATTTGTGAATATGGTTTCTTGTCAAATGAGTATGACAAATGTATATACTCTAAAGGTACATGTAAAAGTTGTGTCATTTTATGCTTGTATGTAGATGACATTCTTATCCTAGGTTCATCACTGGAATTGATAAATACTACAAAGAACTATTTATCTAGCCAGTTTGATATGAAAGACCTAGGAGAAGCCAACTTAATTTTAGGAATGCAAGTGACCAAAGGCAAAGAGGGTTATACTCTATCTTTAGCACATTCAATTGAAAAATGCTAAAAAGATTTGAGTTATTTGATAAGAAACCTGTCCTTACTCCTTATGACAGCAGTATTGTACTGAAAAAGAATGAAGGACCACCTTTGGAACAACATAAATATTCACAGATGATAGGCTCCCTTATGTATATAACAAACAGGACAAGACCTGATATTGCATTTGCTATTGGGAGACTAAGTAGATATACCAGTAACCCAAATCAGTCACATTGGACTGCCTTGGATAGGGTATTTAGATATCTCAAGGGCACCCTAGATTACAAACTTCATTTTACTAGACACCCTGATATCATAGAAGGTTATTCAGATGCAAACTGGGTAACCGACTCACATGATATAAAATCTACTACTGGATATGTATTTACTTTAGGAGGAGCTGCGATCTCCTGGAGCTCTTGTAAGCAAACTATCATAGCTAGGAGTACAATGGACTCTGAAATGATAGCTTTAGATACAACTTGCACAGAAGTTGAATGGCTTAAAAATCTTATTATGCATATACCTGTTTCTCTTAGTCTTGTTCCTGCAATTTCTATAAATTGTGATAATAAATCTGTTATTGAACTACTAAAGCATGATTCTGTGAATGCTAAGATGAACAGGCACCTGCAGCTGCGCTTCAAGTCAATAAAAAGCCTACTAGGCAAATATGTGGTTCTTGACTATATAAAGTCAGAAAAGAACCTTGCAGATCACTTGACGAAGGGTCTGTCTAGGACTTTGATCCTAGAATCATCGAGGGGGATGGGGTTAAGCCCATAAGTTAGTCACCAGCAGTGGCAACCCAACCGAGTCTGACTGGAGATCCCAAAAAGCCGGTTCAATGGGTAGAAACAAGTTGAACACTTAGGTGACTTTATGGAACACTGACTCGAGATTAAAATCTCATTAAAATAAAGCCCAAGCGGCTGTACATGTGTACAATGACTCCCCATCCCTATGGTTACAGTGTTCCTGTGTGATATGGTTAGGATGAGTTTAAACTCTTAATAGGTCCAAGCTGTAATGCTAGGTTGATTCATATCACCAACCATTAAGGACTTACCTATATGAGAGGTCGTGAAGGCCGCTACTATGGGACAGGGCGATCCCAGACAACTCTCATGAATGTGGAAAGTGCGCATGGCCATTTAAAAGCGCCATCCGATAGACCAAGGACCTCTAGCGTACTATGTGTGCTATTTTTCTAAATCTGGTTCAAGAAGTCTGATTCAAGGCATAGTCCATCAAGCACTTCTTCAGATTAAGGCAATAGTCACTACGTGAGATTCAAGGCTGTAGTCCATCTCATCTATGCATAGTATTTTACTGCCCAGATGCTCTCTCTCTCTATTTACTTCACTCTTATCTCTGTTTCGGAACTTGACCTTTTGGGGGGGATTGTTGGTTTTGGTTTTGCTTTTCTTGCAAAAGCTCAAGTCCCTCTTCCTTTCTTTAGTCCCACATCGGATGGGGCAAAGCCCTCTTGTGTACATATATTAGTTTCTCTCCTTTGCTCTATTAAGTTGTTGTGTGGGGAACCCCTTGGGCCACACGCGCGCGCCGCCGCCGCCCGGCTCGGCTCAGTTCGGTTCGGCGCGCGTAACGGGTGCGAGTACGCGCCCACATCTGCGGGCGCCGAATGCCGATCTGATTTCCTCTTCGGGTTCGGGCTGGGACCCTAAAATTCTTTTTGCTCCTCTTCTTTCTTTTAATTTTTTTTTCTGAACGTTAGAATTAAATTCTGAACGTTACGAATGTTTCTGAACCGTTATTGTGTCCAGGTTCATTATTTATTTTGTGTAACGGCTGAATTAATAGGAGAATTAATTCAGACCGTTACATATGAGTATTATATATTCGTCTGTGTTTCATTGTAATCTATCCAGAAAAATTTGTTCACTCCAAATCTCTGCCAACACTCTGTTCAATCTTCATCGTCTCCAAGCTCTGGGCAGAGCTAAGTCCTGGTCGTTCTCTCCAAGTCGTGTGCGGCAACGAGATACCGGTAGTACGGGAGTTTTACCACTAGGAGCTTCGGGAACGTCTGCACACAGATCCCGAATAAACTCTTAGGGCAGTGCCTCGTGCACGACTTCCCCAGAGGCCGGTAACATCTAATTTTATTTTTTGTATTCTCAGATTTTTTAATAAGAAAAGACAACAAAATTCTAACAGAAACAACTTGAAATCCACTTGATTTCTCACCACCCAATTTTGCTTGATTTGACTACACCCAATTTCAAAATATTTTGGTGATTCACAAATCCGTGAATCAAGATTACGGTTTGACTACACCCGATTTCTGTGAATTCACAATCCAACGAAATTATGATGAAATCAAGCTACCAACACCCCTGTAAGTTAACAAATAGTTACACTAGACAAATCATGATCAAATCAAGCTATGATTAAGAACTCTATTAGAGCAATGTGTCCTTCAAATCTAAAGCTAAACTTCATTTTTTTACAACCATGGAAAAACAACAACAGCAGATTCAAGCATCAATATTAGAAAAAAATAATTGACCAGTACCATCATCTACCACTATAAAGACACCATTTTTTTTAAGATATGCAACTACAAAGTTACAGCAACCCACAATAGTAGTTCCAAAAAGAAAGAAAATTGTGATTATAGAAATTGATATGAATGAGAATACTATTTGCAAGTGCCAAGTTCCAAAAAAGAATCGATTTTTACAAGGAATTAAACCAACTGAAACGAGGATATTGCAAATTCCACCGGATCTGAGGATCGTACCATGGCTGCTGCTGCTGGTGGTGGTGGATTTGATCGGAGGAAACCTTAATTTCACCACGAGAAAAAAGAAAAGGCGGTGGCTTTATTATGTTAATAATAAATTTTAGGGTTTTGAGAATAGAAAAGAGCAGTAGGAGTGTTGAAAGACAATAATACCCTCACAAAGGAAATAGGCTATTCTTACTTTTGATTTTATATATATATATATATATATATAATATCAAAGCTTTATCTAATTATTTTTTAGTTTCTCCTTTACTATGTCTTAAAAGAAAGGGACATCTTCTTTTTTTGTCTAATTTTTTGACAGTGAGCTTAATTGGCTTATTTGGCAGATACATTAATATTGTAATACCACTACTAGATCATATATCGATATTTCAAACTTTATAATATTCTTCTAGCACATTTATTCGTGGTAATTCAGTATCCACATAATTTTGGATAAATCAATCGGCGAAGGGTATCATCATTCTTATATGCTAAGATGATCATCTTTAAATTTATATTTTTTTTCTATTGAATAGGTTTTTTCAAACTATA
Organism: Iris macrosiphon; assembly: GCA_036927795.1. Lineage (NCBI taxonomy): Eukaryota > Viridiplantae > Streptophyta > Magnoliopsida > Asparagales > Iridaceae > Iris > Iris macrosiphon. Next base: position 211,084,584 of record JAYESA010000007.1, read on the forward strand.
TTCGGAATTCACTGTTTTCATAATACAGCCTATTGAGGATGTCCTGAACAACTTTATTTGTTGTAAAATCCATTAAACTGTGACAAATTTTTTTCCTGATATTGTCCGAGAGTCTAATTTAGACTTTTCTCTGTAAATTGGATATGCTACAACAACATCAGTAATTTTGGTTCTATTAACTTGTTTTTCTTTATTTGAAGAATAAGTTGAACCTACAATGGAGGACAATTTCTTATAGCTAGATATAGACAGTCTAGCTACATCTTGTGGAGTAAATCTTACTTCCATATCTCCATCTTGAGTTTTGATGATCTGGTCAATTTTTGTTTCCAAAATTAGTCTCGGAGGAACAACTTGATTCAAGATCCATCATTCGAAAAATTTATTTTATCTCATCTAATGATTCGATTGGTAGCAACTTTTGAAGTCAACAAATTAGTTTCAACCAAAGTAGTTTTATCAGATTCGGTAATGTGCTTCGCATTAGGAGCAATAGTATTCATTACCTTGTAATGAATTCTTTAGACTATTGTTATAGTTTCTGAACCTGGAAGAAAATTATATCTATTGGTTTTCACATTTAGAGTTACTGACTCTAAAGATGAGCATTTGTCATTGACAGAGTTAAATTAAGATAAACATTAAAATAGACAGGACCATGACAGAGATTAGTCTACATAACTCCCATTAGCGATTGACTCCAGTATAAACATCGAGTATCTCTAAGAGATGTCATTATTGATACATTTAACCTTGAAAAAAGTTAAGGGTTTAAATGCAATTTGAATTAGTCCAATATGTACATAATTATAAACATATTGTAGATGCTTAATATCATCTTCGCTTAATAATCTAAGCGAGTGTTTTGTGTCATTCACATATACAGTTCTTTCCATTGTTTTAATTGCAATAGATGACTTAAAGTCAAAAGTACATATTTGGTAAAAGAAATTGGCTTTACTTTAGGAATTGTCCATTTGTTTAATTCCTCTAATTCAGAGGAATACTCAATATTATGAGCATTCTTAATTGTTTTGCCTTTATTCAAGGCTCTCTTATAGAACCGATTGCTAATGTTTGATTCATCAACTAATGTAAGATCCCTAATCCTGAAAACCGTATTTCTCTATATTTTATTTATAGTAGTTATGAGCTAAATAGAGGGAATAGATTTTATTTAATTTTATTCGAGATGTTTATGCATTTAGGGGATTTATGGAGCCATTATAAATTTTTTCTAATTTATTCCATATAGGAGACCCTTGGACAGTTGTTAGCTTAACCGTATGCACCAATATAATTTTTAGAGCTTTCTATATATGGATATAAATATATATAGAATTCCTATTGGATCTCTACCCGAAACCGCAAACCCACTACCCGCTTGCACCCAAACCCGCGTAAAATAAGGAATCAACAGCAACAGCAACAACAGCAGTAGCAAACCAACTTCTCTTTTCTTTTCTTTTCCGCGCGTAAAGTTTAAACCCCACGCTTAAAGCAACTCCGCGCGTAAAGTAGAACTCCACCGCTTCTTATTTCACCGCGCGTAAACTCAATCCCACCGCTTAATTTCCTACACCGCGCGTAAAACAAACCCACCGCCTCATTTCCACCGCCTCTTATCTCTGTGTTATTACTAAACAACCCTCAGCCGAAACATAAACCAATGAAATAAAGGAACAGCAGCGGCAGTATTTCTTAACCAGTAAGTAACCCCCACCGCCTCTTATCACTATATATATATATATATGTATTATTACAACTCTTCCAAACCCTAACCCCACTTCTTCTTACAACGAACTAAAACACTGTATTGGACGCTTGCACTCTACAGAATTTTTGCTTGGCATGTATACCTTGCCATTGTACTATTATTTATATTCCAGCTGATACATGCATGTTTAATTCTACTTATATAGATGATTTATTTATGTAGATTTTGGACTTATTTTATGAGACCACCCCAGTATTATGGAGCATCATTAGATTCATTGGTCGTGACACAGTTGTTACACGAGTTGTGAGTCTCATATAGATCACGGACTGCGTGACAAGTCTGGCCTCTTGTACGTATGAGCCGTGCGTTAGGAATAACTGCTGATAGAAACTCTGTATGCTAGAAGACTCTGCAGTTATTAGTGGTTCAGGGACATAGCCTATTGTAGTACGGTGGTCCAATCCTTGTCCTTGTTTGGTTGTAGGATTGGGCTATGGTACTAAAGATAGGTTATGAACCAAATCATGTTATGGATATGACATGCTTAGAGCATTGGACGGGGAGGACTACTAGTAGGCGTATAGGACACCCCACTTCCTTTACTACGGATTCCACACTCGACGGAGTGGTATGGACATTATATACTATACAGATTACCTGTTCTTGCGCCCTTGTATTGGGGGCATATGTGGCATATACTAGCCAGTTGTCACGATTAGTGAATTACGTCAGCATATGTCTAGCCTACACTTTCCATACGCCCAAAGTTGCCTCAAGTTGCATTTCACTTAGACAGTTAGGCGACCCAGTGGATGTTTATTTTCAGTACTTATTGGCATGTTATTATGTATCTTGTTACGTCCCTCTGAGGACCTGGTCCCTTTCCAGATATGGACGAGCAGGAGTATCCACAGGAGCACAGACCTGGACCTGACTCTACCTACCTGACTGAGGAGGTCTTACCCTCAGAGTAGCTGTGACTTGTTTCCACTATTTAGAGGTTTTGTTGCTACTTCAGTATAGTCATTTTATAGTGAATTTGTTTTCACCTGACTATCAGACTTGATACTCATTTTGGATATCCAGTTATTATTCGGCTCTTTATTTCTACCTATTAATTGTGCTGTGGATGAGATATAGATTGTGTGTGACTTGTTGTGACAGTATATTACCACTGGTGGATTTTATAATTCATATACAGCGTACGTGTGTATATGAGTTCCATATATTGGAGTTCGTATACATACGGCTGGGCGTGTTACGTATTCCTAGTCCTACGTATTTTGGGACTGGGGCGTGACAACTAATGAGGTTATACTTCACTCACTTCCATGTAAGAACAAGACATAAATTATTATAAGTATTGTTATTATAACTGCTATAAGTTAATTACTATTGTAACTCTACTACCTTACTAAACTACTCCAGTAGTTTCAGATATATCTAATGATAGTAAATACCTAGCACGACTGTCAACGATTTATGCCACAAACTGCCATCTCGGCATAACAAAGGCTACGCGACTTGGGTGTCGTCCCACTAGGTGTAAGACACATTGTTTTGATAGATCTTAGCTATATCGTAGTTCGTTAAGACAACAACTTTAACAGTAATAATAACCATACCAGATAAATAACAAGAAAATAATAATCTCTACATCTAAACTACTTACATATCAGTGAGGAAGTAGAATTACCTCAGTCTTTAGCCATCTTGCTCTGATACCAAAGAGGGGAAGGATCAAGGATGAGAGGCAGTACGCTTAAATGGAATTGCGAAAACTTTAAATTTTATTGATAGTAGAAAGATTACAAAGTACACTCTAAGAAAACACACAATAGAACTTCGAAAACACACACCATAAACTGATATAAAAACTGATAGATGAAAAAAAACTTACAAAGAGACGGTCTCTATTTATACTACATCTTCGTCAGGCTGACTCGGTGACTGGCAGACGTCGGTCACAATTCTTCTTCTTTATCTTCAGGTCACTAACAGTGGCTAGTGCCTATCAGCATCATCTTTACTTTACGTACCTTTTGGAAAGAGTGGAACATCTGCACCGAAAGTTGTCTTCGTGGGGTCCACCATTATTGGCCAAATTATTAAAGAGGTTTCTCTTTTCCAAAAGTAAGCATTTGCTTTATTAAAAGTAAAGATACTCTGTCACGTATTCTTGGGCGGACAGTAACATTTACTGTAGATCTTCATCATTTTTTTCATCAGAGTTTCGAGTAGTGACTCTTTTATGAAGTCTTTTGAAGAAAACTTCAGAGTCTTCTTCAACAGTGTCCTCAACCATTCTGGATCCCGCAGAACTGACAAAACGATTATCTGTCTCAAATATTGATTCTTTATATATTGGAGATATTGATTTTTTAATTATTCCTCAGTAATTCGAGGATTACTTCTTCTCATTGAATCAGTTAATATTTTGAGAGGGGTATCCTTCACCATTTTCCTCTGTAGCTTATCTTCTAAAAGGACCTCATTCTCCTTGATATTCTTTTGTACAATTTGTACATTTTCTTTGTCATCGATTCGATTCCACCATTTGATCATGAATTTTCTCACAAGAAAAAAGAAAAGTTATTGTGATTATATTCACACTTAATTATCCATTTGAATATATATAAAATTTTAAAATGGATAAAGTAATATGTATATATATATATATATATATATATATATATATATATATATATATATATATATATATATATATATATATGGGTAAACGAGATATGAGCCATAGTGCTCATTTTCTAAATGAGCCATGCACATGTGGACCAATAGGAACGGATTCCTACATCCCATGTGCACCCATGTGCACTAGTACACTCTATTCCTATTGGTCCACATAGTGTACCAGTGCACATGGGTGCACATGGGATGTAGAAATTCATTCATATTGGTCCACATGTGCATGACTAATGTACAAATATGACTACTATGGTCATATCCCGTTTACCATATATATATATATATATATATATATATATATGGGAGGGGATATTGCATCAAGGGTTATTGCAACAGTTATTGCACCAAACAATCTAATCCACACATTTTTTTTAAAATATGTGGTTATAAAGCATGTTGACGTGGCACATACTTTATGGGATAATTTATAACCAAATAATTGAAATAAATGTGTGATTGAGATTGTTTGGTATAATAATTGTTGTAATAATTTGGTGCAATATTTCGCCCATATATATATATATATATATATATATATATATATATATATATATCTATTCTACTATATAATGTCAAAACTAGGCTTCGCCGTGAAATTTTTTTGTTCCAAAAATACCCTTCAACATATTTAGTAATTAAAAAGAATACCTACAATAAATTCCACTGACAACCATTTAAGAGATGCAATAATGACAACCATTTACGGAAATCAAAGGGTTCATGCTACTTGCTAAGTCTTTTAAATTGTTACCAAAGAATTTGAAAGGTTGAACCATTAACCTATATAATTAAAAGCAGTAGAAATAAACTAACTCATCAACATCATTCACTCCAATATACGTGCAAAGCACGTGCATATATACTAGTATATATAAAGTTGGCTTCACCGTATTTTTTTACAAATATACCCTTTCATATATAATGACTAATCAAAAGTATTCATTAAAGTTAATAGAGACAACTATGTAATTACAAAAGTTGTCATTTGGTCTTCATAAATAGTCTTAGGTATTAAATAATATCTATATATAATAACATAATATAAATTTATAATAGTTAAGAGTTTGTCTTTTAGACTTCCTAAGTACTCTTAATAAATAAAGATTAGAATAATTAGTAGTTGTCTTTTACTCTTCCTAATAATAATCTATAAAATATATACAATGCACGTGTGTGTATATATATATATTAGAAAGACTAAAAAAATAGTATTTTTTATTATTTACTATTTATTAAATTTATCTAGAAAGATTAAAAGATATTTTCCTTAATTATTCTAAAATTATTATTTTATTAGTAGTATTAGAATATTATATATATTATTTTATATATATTTAGGAAGACTAAAGGACATTTTCTGCTGTCCCTACTAACTTTTATGAATAATTTTCATTAGTAAACATAACATATTTAGAGATATATTTGGAAAAAAAAAAAAATTGCAAGTGCAATACACGTATTTTATAACTTATTATTAAGAAGACAAAAAATTAAACTATTTAGAAAGACTAAAAGACAATCGTCTTAATTATTCTAAATTTAATATTATATTGCTATATATATTATTTTTATACTCGTTCGCAAGGACATTTAGAAAGACCAAAAGACATATCTCGTAATTAACTTTAATGAATAATTGTAATTAGTAAGCATATAAAAGGCTATATTTCACTAATATAATATTATGATGAATGTAGCATATATTGACAATTTATTGAAATCAATATCCTATGCAGATATGTCAATGTGGAGGCAACACCACTTACAACATCATTTTTTGTACCATCTCGATTTGTATCGTCGTCAGCAGCAAGCAACAAGGCATCCTAATCAAGTTACTCCCAACAATGGATATTTAATTCTTGCAAAGTCGAAATATTGTAAACTTGCATCATCTTAAATTGGAAAAATGCTTGAGCGACAATTGAAATCGACAAAAGATATCTTGAATTGTCTTATGTCAGTGTCAATAGACTCGATATCTCGTAATAAAAATGTGAAGCGAAAGTGGATCCAGAAAATAGCAATTCTCTCCCATTACTGCCTATCCTATGATCAAGAAAGTCCCCAGTTCCTGATCTGCACCTCAAGGTGCTATTTTGTTGTAATCTCAGTATTCACATGAAGTCAAGTTGGGCATATCCAAACATTGAACTCATGCTCTTCTCAGTTTCTTCCAACTATATTTCTTCAAGTTTAAGAATAGACAAAAGTAAATGCAAAACATTGAAAAGATGACAAGATCGAGAACATGCTAGCAATTTTGGCAGATATCTCAAAGGAGTTGCCATTAGAACATAACAACGCAAAACGGCAGTAGTCCGATACAACATACTGCAACTCATAGTTTAACAAACGCAACAATATCCAAAGAGAATCCTAAAGGAAGTACCAAAAAAATTTCAGTATACTTTTTTCCAAGTATACAAGCATTAATCTGATGCTGATTTCCAACTGCAATAACAGCCAAACTTAAAACACAGATGTTCCCTTGCCCTTCTTGTCACAACCAACTTAGAACAGAGATGTTCCCTTGCCCTTCTTGTCACCGCCAATCTCAAAATGCTTGCATCTCTGCAAAAGCCACCAACCAACCCAAACAATTCAGGAATAAATGAAGTGCCTATTTACATGAGTATGTATGCAATAGTACCTTGATTGGGTGTTGTGATACATGCTTGCAACTCTGACACTGCAGCTTCAACACAATCTTCTTGGTGGTTTTTGCCTGCAACGAAAACCAAACCACTGATATAATTAACTAGATAATATGATAATGCAGCACAAGAAAAAAAAAAAAGAATGACCACACAAATAAGACGATAAGTGAAATATGTATCGTGTAGGAGCTGAAACTACTAATGACTGAGCCATGTAATGAAAATAAAAAGATTATGATGATATATGATGTTTGTGTATGGTGTAGAAGGTGAAACAATGATTGTACAGACCAAACTGCAGAAGTGTTCTAAGAATCACCGAGGACTAGAAAGAAGGGGAACACCCAAGTAGACAAAATAATTTAAAAAAAAAAATATATATATATATATATATATATATATATATATATTTTTGGTTTATAAGAATCAGGGCAACAGTTATGCAAGGATTTGAAAAGAGTATGATATAGAAATGGAATTAGCCCTCAAAGGGAAGGGATGGAAAATAAGTAACCAAGGACATCCACAAACTTGTGGGGTCAAGATGATTATGGTAATGACCCTTGCCTGGATTTTCAACCATGGAATACAGTCTCTCAAGTAAGGTGTATATGCAACACTTCCAACCAAAGCAAGTTACGCAAGATGGAACACCTGTTGATATGGTCTTCAATCGATTAGGAGTACCCTCACGAATGAATGTAGGACAGATATTTGAATGCTCACTAGGGTTAGCGAGGGATCTTCTAAAGAGACATTATAGAATAGCACCTCATTCATTAGATAGAGAAGATGGCCACGATTTCGTGATCCGCTGCCGAACCTATTCCGATTCCAATAAAGTTATCTCCAGTCACCAACATTAGCATAAAAAAAGTATTAAAGCGGAAAAGAGTCTCAAGGACTGATACAAGGAGAGCACAACCTGTTTCATTGGATTCTCAAGTCTTAACTTTTTTCTGTTTGAAGAATTAACCATACAAACAATAATAAAAGCTCACAAGCCAGCTATAAGACTACGTGAGGGGGAACTAAGCTTCCATCGCCTTTTTTTCATAATAAAGAAAAAAAACTCCTAGTTTCCATCAAAATTAAATGCGTTCTTGACCTTTTGAATGATCTTGTCAATGCCAATTACTATTGCATGCATGCCAACTGTGATGTTCAATAATTGACACTATCGATAGCATCTCATCCATACATAATCAATTAGAATGGTATATTCATACCGCAACATAAGATCAGTGACAATAAGAACTAGAGTTCAATCAATATTGGAATCCATAGGGGAAGGAAATGGATTTATGGCAACTGATGTTGAAGAATCTCGTCGTCCTAGGGGTGAAATACCACAAGAAACCAGAGCAACTCTTCCAACCAAACCAGTTTAAAGCAGAAAAAAAAGGATCAAAAGGACTGAGAGCATGACTAGAAGAGTACCAACAAATCCTTGTGTTCTCATTCTCTTTCTTTTAGGGTCCGTTTGGTAGGATGGAAAAGTGGGAGGAAGATAACTGAGGAGGAAAAAGTGGAGGGAATGATTCATTTTCTCTTGTTTGGAATAGGAAGGAAAAATGTAGAGAAGGAAAAGCGGAGGGGTTACTTTTCCCTCATAACCTAAGAAATTCAATCCCTAAAAAAATGGAAAGAACAGTGGAAGGAAAGGTGGAGACTTATCGTAATTTACAATTATATCCCATAAAAATTGTCCAATGAAGTCAAATGGTGAATATGTATTTTTAGTTAAGCATATAATTGGTAAAGCCTATATATCTCTCTTTTATTTCCTTACACTTTTCCTTCTATACCAAACAAAGGAAAGTGCATCCCTTCCATTTTCCATCCCTCCTACCAAACACAAAGGAAGGAAATTATCTTTCATTTCCATATGGACGGAACATATAACTCTACTCTTTTTCCTTCCTTCCACTTTTCCATCCGGAGCCTTAGTTCAAAGATTTAATCAAAACGATAATAAAAGAGAGATTATACCAATATTGCAATATTAAGATATTGCTGCTCAAAGTGGCTTGTTTTAGCTGCTATAACCTAAATGCTCAAGAAACAAGTAGTTACCTTCTTGTGGAAAACAGGCTTTGTTTGTCCACCATAACCTGACTGCTTACGGTCATACCGCCGCTTACCCTGGACACAAAGACTGTCCTTACCCTTCTTGTACTGGGTGACTTTGTGCAGGGTGTGCTTCTTGCACTCCTTGTTCTTGCAGTAAGTCTTCTTTGTTTTCGGAACGTTCACCTACAGAATCATAAACTTGGAACTTTGCAAAACGATACATCGAGCTTTTAACTTGACAACAAAAGTTTTAAGAAAATATTAAAGTCATGAATGCATTTATTCTAACATAAGGTTTTGTTCTCTGATGTAATTCAAAATTTGAAATTCTGTAGTATGTACTACTGCTTCATGAAGAAAATTGTGAGCATAAATAAGAAAATGCAAAGAAGATGATGAATGTTAACATTGGGCATCTTGATAATACGAGCAATGATGATGTATTCTACTTCAATCTCTTATCTCAACCCCACCCACCCACCCACCCACATTCAAACACCACACAGATACACACCTAAAAACCAATAAAGTAACATTTTTTATAAAGCAGCTATTTAATAATGATAAATTTGATTTTCTGCAATTAGGAGTCTTCCACTATTTGATTTTCTGCAACTCAGACCATGAAGTCACAGCTCGTGTTTATTTAGTGTGTTGCAAACAACCCAAGAATGCTCCAATTACAGCAAACATAAATTACATAACATCCTGACTTATAACACCTAATAAACCTAGCACAAGCTTAACCAGAGCATCTAACAGCAGAGAGCCTCTACCGGCAGGGGGAGGAAGCCATTAGCATATTTCAAGAAGCTTCAGATGGTAGTAACTTGCTTAAAGTTGAGGTTTGCTCGATAGTGACATGAAAGGGAAAAGTAGTTTATGAGTATAGTTTCAAAGATTGTTTTTCGTCTAACCCTTTCTTTCCAATCCAAATTAATGAGGAAACAAGAGCAAGAGAACAACAAATTAAAATGATGATTGAAGCAAGAAACAAATAGAAGCGGCAAAGACCTCAAGAAATCATCACGACTATTCGTTGATGAGGTTACTGCAAGTAGTAGGCTAAAGAAATCTCATTTGTTTTGAAACATACTCTCTTTGAAACCATTGAAACTAAGAGTACAGTTTCAAAGAGAATATATTTCAAAATAAATGAGACTTCTTTAGACCCATCTGGTCATGTTTGAAAGAGAAACATCCCCAGGATTGAATGGCAAAGCCCAGAATACTCGTACATTATGATCCCCAAAATGGACTGGGCTATAGAGAAGCCTGAGTTTTTTTCCTTCTTTTTTCAAAATTGCATGAAGTCCACATCTTATACAACAAGCATCAACTCTGCAAGTATTTCATTGAATTCGCTGTAATATTAATATTGACACTAGGAATAACTGTGGGTTAGTTAGTCCACTCAATGAATTAGTTCCCAACGTTCCTAGATTTCAAAATCCAATATACAAGGTCTATCACTGCAACTTAGATTGGATTCAACTATGAAATATTTCAGTGACAAAATGAGATAATTCATTCTATCTGAAGTCATTGTTCATTAACTTGAAAGCTGAAAATAACCTCAGAACACTTCTGTCTGGGGTGCTTAATACAACCTGATAGTACAATTATCAATATTGTGCTGCATAATATTAAAATCCAATAACTGGTCATGTAAGTGATTTAGTTTCAGTCAAAAGATCTGAATAGTTGTAGCAACAACCTCTAGAGTGGGCATAGCAAAGGTAATCAGGAACTATAACTTAATCAAGGCTATTCCTGATAGGCTGATACAAACAAAGTTCACTGCTCGCTCAGTTTGGTTTTTCCATCTTTAAGATTCATCTTCTTATTCCATATTATTAGAGTTGATTCATGATGTATATTGATAAGCTGTCGTATATATTACCACTTTCATTGTATATTACACTATTTATTATTAGCCTTACTTGGATGCATACTGTGTTAGATTAGTCTTTAGACACATCTTTCAAGCAAAAGGCATTTGATATCATGTTGATCGGATTAGCTTTCATGTTCCCACATTCTACGAAAGGTGCATAAATGCATCTGTAGTTGTTGTTTTTTTTTGAGACAAGGCCAGTCATAATGACCATCCCTATCCCGGGCTACTAGCACCCAAACCCCCTCCCCTTCAGTTAAATTTTCCTTGGCTGGGATTCGAACCTACGCCACCCCCCTCCCTTACCCGTGCTACCACTGGACCACCCCCTCGGTGGTTGCATCTGTACTATTGATCCTTGTAAATTTTGAGGGACATGATTTCTTGTAATTTTAGGATGTGTGTGTTGTTGTAAGTTGTTTTGTTCAAAAACTGTGTTTTGTCGCATGAACTATTGTACTTGAGTAACTTATCTCATTCCACCTAAATATATTACAAATAAGATACCGTAACAAAGATATCATCATGGTTCAGTTGGGCGTTAAAGATACACGTTTCAAAAGTATTGTTATCCGGAGGAGAAGCAAATGAAAACCAGAAGAAAAAATATATGCAAGCATGATTGCCTGACATGGGCACAGGTGTCTGACATGGTAACTCTACAAAATATAGACACGAGATATGCGGCTACATAAAAGTACCTTTGATATTTAAGTTTTAACATGAACTTTTGTATGTTTACATAGGAAAGTATATTGAAATATTATAGTAATTGTTAAATTGTCCATTTGGAAAATAAAAAAACACAAGAGGTTTTAAAAATGCCGTTACGAATAAACAAATGAAACCAACAAAAAATTATTCAAAACTATTGGGTGTCTGACATGAAACTCTACCAAATCTAGACACTAGTTTTCTAACTATAAGTATCTGTGTCAAGAGCCAAGTATACATCTATTAAGTACGGACATTCCAAAAACCGCATGGGGCCTGCTCCAATACACAAGGTAGAAATTCATGTGTTTGGTATCAGACATATATTTGACAAGAAAACTAAAACTTCAAATATGTGTGGACACACCAAATTCGATGCCGTGTCCATACAACATAGTGATGCACATAGATTTGACATGAATTTATGTACGTCGTTTGTCCCATGTGTCGAACTGTCGATATTAGGCCATCTCCAATGGGGGTTTCTATCTCCCATATTTCTATGGTAGAAACCCTCTTTAGAAAAAACTTCTCCCAACCATAGTTTCTATTCCAATTTTTTCTATCCCGATTTTCATCCTACGTGACGTTGATGTAGGAAGAATTTTTATGAGGGTATCTACATATAAAAACTCTCATAAAAATTCTTCATCTCTCGTAGCAATTAATATTGGGTCCTACACCATTAAGTTGATCCTTTTATTAATGGCCTTAGGAACTTAATAAGTACAAAAATAAGCATATTTAAGGAAACAACTATCCATCTTGTGACGATTTTATGATTCACCAAAAACGCAAACGTTGGACACACGGATGTACACTTGTATCGTATAGGAGATGGACGGACACAACTTATGATAGACACAACCTGGGGAGCAAAGGGACTCCAAAAGTTATCGCATGCTCCCGTATCGGATACGATGAATATCGTGTCGTGTCGCATCCGTATCCGTGAGACAGAAGAAAATGACACTGAGAGAGGTTCCTAACCGTCCATCCGATGATAGGCTTTTCTCGGGTCATTACGACAATCAAAGGAAGAGAGAGGCGCTTGCACGGGTCTTATGATTCACAAAGAACACAAGCGTCGGACACACAGATGGACACTCGTATCGTACCGAACACGGATGGACACGGTCTAGGATGCAGGGAGGGTATGAAACTCTCTAAATAGCTCCAAAATACTCAATTTTTTTTTGCAATAATAGAAGGAAGTATGGGGGGGAAATTGCAAAGTTACATTGGATCTGGAGAAAATCCTAAGAATGAGTGCGTACCATGGCTTGATGCTGCTGCTGATGGTGATGATCGGAGAAACCCCAGCTACAAGCGGAGAGGAGATGGACTGCTAGGGTTAGGGCTTTGTGATGAGGCAATAAATTGGAGCACAAATTAGTAAAATGACAATAACACCCTCCTCTACGTAGTAGGAAAAATGGGCTTGTTTTTATTGCTAACAAGCCCAAATTTGACTGAGATTTTAATAAAAAAATATTTCTTTTTTCGTATTTTTCGTAATAAAATCACAATCAAAACTATATTTTGTAATTAAAAATGTTTAGATTATGACTACTAGTTAGAAGTTTGGGTACGAGTATATTATAAAATCTGTCTTCGCTTTTTTTTGTTTAATAAAATTTTGTAGTGGAATGTTTACACTTACTCTTATAATAAAATATAAATCACACTTGTTTCGTGTCCGGCACCCTTGATAAATTAATTTACTAAATTATCATTTATATTATTTAATAATAATATATTTAAATTTTAAACTATTTATTATTTATATTATTTAATAATAATATTATAAAAGTTTTTGACTTATCCTGATACTTATTTAGATATCATATACACTTGTCGACAAAAATCACTCCGTTCTAATCATGACACTTTATATTTTTCGAAAATACTCATGTTGGTCAAATAAATTATGTCCGTTCTTTATTATCTTATCTTTCGTCACTAAACTAAATACAACTATTTTTTTATATAGATATAGATAAGAGTTTATATTTCATACAAGGACCGTGGAAGAAACGATTGAATATTAGAGGTAATTACACTGAACAAATGTATTATTGAGAATAATTCAAGAATTCATGTTTACCAAAGTTCCTGAGTTATATAACTGATCAGTTTCATGAGGATTGAGAAGAAGAAAAAGCTTGATGACGGTTCATAAACTTTGCCTATGCCTTACAGAACTTCACAACACACATATAATCGCATCAATGTCTTATATTAACAAGTCATATAAGTTTACAGATGTTCCCATGACAAAGATGTTATGTTTGCCACACGAGAAGTCTATGATTTGTCACACCATACATAACAATAGTGTACATCCCCTTACAATTAAGCAGCAGATAGCAAAGAAATGATTTACATTGTCTGAAACTAGTCCATTATAGTAAGTAGTCTTTCTTTCAGTTTCAAACCAGTGCATCACAACAGAGCGACTGACAGTTCTTGATTCATCCTCGGAACATTTATGTTCACCCCATGGTTTCTCTGCAACAAAAGAAAATCTGATTAAAAAAACATTCAAGTATCTGCAGTTGTGCTATAAAGATTATGTATCAGGTTTTCTAGATTATGGTATTGTGTATCTAGCGTGTATTGTATGTAAGATACACTATCCCCGTATCGAATAGATTGAAATTAATATAACAGCTACAAGGATAAATTGAACACATTTGGCAACAGTAAAGAGTATCATTGAACATTTAACGGACATTTATTATAAAGTCGATAACTCAAAACTACGATAACACGAGTTAGGCAACCATTGTAAGTTCTTAAAATCAATAAATTTATCCCTTCAACACCATAATACCCATCCAAGAAAAAATGGTCAATAAAACACCCAAAGGGAAAGGAAAAGAAACCAAAAACATAGGACAATAACAAATTCCCGTAAACAGAAACCGCTCCAAAAAGTTTGGATGAAGGATTTGTTGTTATTGTTAGATAGACAAAGAAAAGCAGAAAACCGTATAATAAAAAACACAAAAAATATATCATATTGGTGTATCTTATCGGACATATTGTATATAGTATTGTAAGATTTTTTTGGTCCTATGCCATACACGTAGATAATTCTTGTTGAGAACACCTTTTGCATTATTTATATTGTATCGTATGTTGTGTATCGTGTATCATACAAGATTAACAATAGAACCGCTCTATACAAAATTGCTATCCAAAAACCTCTTATAACAGAGGAGAAAGATAAATGCCGATGGGAAGAACATGGTAAATCTATAGTCAAATCCTTAAACATGGAGGAAGGAGAACCCTTTCCAGCAAAGTGATTTGGAAAAACAAACTTCCACCCTAAGGTTTAAGCACGCTCTTGCTTGCTAATGTCATTTTGAGTAGGGATAACATGTTTAAGCGCAAATGTATAGGTTCTGATTCTTTTCCATTTGTAACAAACATTGAGAAACAGTTGATCATTGATCTCTTAATACATATCCATCGTAGGCAAGAAATTTGGTGACATTTTTTCCTTCCAAAAAGGGGTATATAAAGGGATGCCAGGTATCCTTCAGATAACTTTGAAAAGATTGGAGAAATCATAGAATTAATCCTTCAATTAGAAAAATCTGGAACACCATTGTTGCAGCTGTAAGCCGGCACATTTGGCAGGAACAAAACAACATAATTTTAATAGAACTAAGCCTACAACCAAGATAGAAATGATAAATGGGATTGGTGCTAACATTATCTTCTGGTAAGGTATGGCAGATGCCACTCTTTGGTTTGTGTGTGTGTGTGTGTGTGTGTGTGGAGGTGGGGATGGGGACGAGCATCTGACATAGTCTTGCAGACAACGCATAGGTTCTGAGTGATTGAGATGGGAATATGATTTAAGGATCTTATTGGTACATACATCTTTCCTATTGGGTGTAACTAGTCACTAAACTTAAGAAGGCCAGCTCGTGGTTAAATAAACCCACAACACTATTTTACAGATGCAATCTCTTCCTTGGTGATCCCTATATTATATCTACTATTTTATATATTATAGTATTTAAATTATTAGCACTAATTTCATTTTTGTTTTTGAGAAAGCTACTGCTATTTCCATCTAAACCAAAAGGTCAGAAAAATGTACCACAACTTCTAAATTACATTTAGTGATTATATGCCATTGACTCACTGTGTCAAAGATATCCTACTCTTCTCCAAATATTCACTTGGAGCAACTCATGACCCAGAACACTTTTTCTACCACATGACATCCTTCACATTACAATTAATTATGGAACAAAAAAAAACTCAAAAGTTGTAATACAAATTCTTAAATGTTTTTCCTTTCTCTCTCCAATTAATCCTGACAATAAGGCTCCAAAACCTTTTTATTATTGGAGCTTTACAATCTCTGCAGTTGCCAATTGCATGCATTGGCCCAAGTGGTTAATGCATGGGAGCTCGAGACCCATGGTCTTCAGTCTGGATCTCCCCAGTGGCCAAAACATGAGATTTTCATATTGGCGAAACGTGCTACTAAAGCTGCAACAATGTTGCCTTGAATATTTTTCTACTGGTAAATCACATGTAGGTGATGTTATTGTATTTTGAGTGAAATTTTCCCTAAAACATTCCAAGTTACTCGTCACTATCTCCAACTACTGTAAGTCATATTAGCCCAATTGCCGCAGCACGAGTTACTGTAACAGTAAATCACCCTATTCTGCAGCTTTCTTCCAATTACTCGAGCAAATACAACAACCCAAATGGTGGAACTCTTAAGATTCTGTACCCGCGGAGCAGAAACAATATAACACGAAGAACATTGTATAGCAAATGTTTGAAACATGGAGAACGAGGGGATTTAAATAAACACATTCAGGGAGTTCTCTTATATTGAGGGAAAATGTCAAACAAACTGAATTTTAATGCAGCTCAGTAAAAGATGGTTTACATCCACACCATGTTGTGTGGACAGGACTACGACACGAAATGGACACGGCAACACAAACATGGCATCCATTCTGTTGTGTCCTAGTGGATTTTTTGATTGTGTGTGTTGTTTCTGATACATCTCAACACGACATGAAGATGGCACCAATTTTCAGAGTATCCGTGCTTCCTAGCATCCACATAATGAAATTTGTTGTATCATGATTTTTCTCCTGTGCAATATATTAAAATCACTTGGCCAGAGAATCACATTTTTCACTAAAGAAAGAACTCAAGATGATCATGTAATTGATGTAAAGAAACTCTAAGTCTTATATTTCACAAAGAACACTCTAAACCTCAGGCATTTCTCGCTCAAGACACTTTACCTTCATATAAGATTTTGTCTCCATTTTGGTGCTCCACATGGCTGGATATTAATGATATTCTGCTACTGCTAGTTCAGTTCCACTATACCACCCTACAGCAGTGAAAGTGAAGTATTAGAAACAATATTATTTCAGAAAATGTATAATGGATGCATGAATATTACCACGATATGTGATTGAGAAAGACTTTCAAAAAGGATAATAATCCACTTTTAAAATAATCTAGTTATTCTTTTGAACTTGTGGGAAGTTATGAGAAAGCTGATAATGTAGCGGTCCAGGAGATAATAAATGAATTCAAAACCTGGAAAATACCATGTACACCATATTAACCTACAACAAACCTGGATAGTCTCTGACTAGCTTGGCTACTGATGTATTGAGTTAGAACTTAGAACTCAATAGATCCTGCTGATCACTATCTAAAAAAATTCTATTTCAGTTGTAGTTAATATCGTAGTGGAAGTAGGAAACTTATATAATTGATGAGAATATATGCTTGCTAGTCGTGGACCATAAACATGTTGGGAACGTGGTGTGACCCGAACCGGAGTTGGCCCATGAGTTGCAATATTGGACTGGGCTCATATGCCTTGAAAAGAAATTCTCATATAAGGACTGAACCAATCCCAATTATCACACCTCATGATCCCACTTCCTATCCGATGTAGGACTAAATTATCAACTCCATTGTCACCCTCTTTTTGAGCAACCACAAACGTCTTGCTCTACCTTGGGCGTGCCGGACCAACCTTTGAAGCCAATCAGCCTCCAACATTAGGTCTGATCCGTGCCTTCAAGACCACCTTATGGAGGATGCTCCTAATTCCACCTTGAGAAGAGAGCCCGTATAATCCGTTTATACGCATGAACGTTCAGCACAATATGTCTTGAACCAATTAGAACCACCCAAACAAGCCATGTAACATTGGGCTCTGATACCACTTGTTGGGAACGTGGTGTGATCCTAATTGGAGGTTGGCCCATGAGGTGCGATATTGGGTTAGACCCATATGCCTTAAAAGGGTATTCTCATATAAGGCCTGAATTAATCCCAATTATGTACACTTTATGATCCCACTTCCTACCCGATGTGGACTAAATTATCAACTCCATTGTCACCCACTTTTTGAGTGCTAGACCGGAAACGAGATACAATCCAACAATGCAATGTGAAACAATGGCAATAGTAAGCATCTTTGCACTGTGAAACTATATTCTACTAGCATTGCTTTGATATTTGAGGAAAAAAAAAAGTCTTGATATTTGAAGACACAATCAGGAAACTGGGTACCAATTCTATTTCTGAATCGAGCTATTCTCACGTGCAGATTGGACAAGATCACTTTATAATGGTATTGTAGCATATGTAGAGATCCAGATTGTCTTTCCTTCTCTCTAATTCATAAATAAAATAAAATAAAATCTCATCAACATGCAAAAAAAAAAAAAAACTTATTTGTTATTAGAAACAGGTTTACCTTCTTTTTCTTAAGAGATGCTCCAAAGATTAAGAGTTCACATATGTATGAAATTCCAGATATAGATCCATCCGAAAATTGATCCTTCTTATGGAGAAGTCGGATCAAGAGAACTCTCTTGTGATCATAGCTTCTTTCTTCCATGACACCACAGATAAAGAAATCGATGTATTAGTTTAAGACCTCTCACAAGAAGACGGTCTTAAGGAGCAGAATTCCGGTTTAAATGGAAATTTGGTGCACAACACAAGAAATATCCGTTGGCATCGATCAGACAATCTGTATACAACATAGGTACAGAACCCTGGTGTCTTTTGACCGGTATTCCGGTCAACCGATATGTATGTATGCATACAGATGTATTTCATTGTACTATTTGTGAAGAAATAAGAAAAATATTAAATCCGCTTTCCTTCATCTTTCATCAACTGTGGTTTGAAATGTACAATTATAAACATCAGATGTTTAATGAAACTAAGGCTTCAAAACATAGAATCCAGTTTTTCAGTAGAAATCAGGAAAAGAAGGATGCAACCAAAATCAGGCTTATATGTCTATCACATTTCACTAATAAACTCATTGGCTCTGAAGATGTGCCCTTGGTAACAAAAGTAAGATCATTTTAACATTCATAATCGGTGCCATGCGTGTTGATAGTAAGGACCAAGTAGATGTGCAACTAACTTGGGGAGTTAAAGAAAATGATCCATCAAAAATGAAAACATGCCAAAAATGGTTAGTTTCATATGTCCTAGAATAGCAGAATACATATAGTAAGATAATAAAACAAGGATCCTTGTGTGAGCATGAACAAACATAAAGTGATTCCAAAGTAAATTATATATATTTGATAATATCATCAACTAATTGCTCATATAGGTACGAGTTGTTGAAACCATTGCACCATTAATCAACAAACCTGAGGCTGAGAAGAGCTGTTCCTCTGCTTAAAAATGCTCTTTATTGCTTCTTCCTTCTCATCAATAAAGTCAAAAAAACTGTATATTGCCTGACAGCAGCCCTTTCTTGATTGCTCAGCAGGATCTTCGTGCTTCTTATTCAAGCGAATATATTGATGTATAGCCCTTATAAGGAATATGAAAAGAGAGATAATAGCCGCAATCCCGCATATTAGAAATAATCCCCAAAAGTTGCTCAAATGGAGTTGGTCAGAGTTGGAGGTTCTTGTTGTCCGAGTAGTGCAGCCTGCCTTGCAAAACCACTTATCATGAATCCTCTGGAGGTCTCCATTTTCAGAAAGCTTCATAATAGCACTTGACAGGTCAAGTGGAAGAGGAGAACCTCTTGGTAAAGCCTGTTATGGTTTTGCGAAGAATGTACTAGATGTCATGCACCACAGAACTCTATTATAAATATCTCAAAGAATAAGAAGGCAAACAAGTGTTAGCCTTCTCACTTATCTATAATATGTTGGAGAATATTCTTAATACAACATTTTATTAGCAAAACTTTAAAATATGTAAGATCATTTAACTATGTTTTAAGTGTTTATATCTGTAATTTCTTTACTAGTGGAAGTAATTAAAATAGATATTCTGTTAGAGATACTACAAAAATGAACTTTAGTCCCACATCTGTTTGGAAGCAAACCCTACTCCGGTGAACCTTGTATATATACCCCTGGCTGGAGGTTAATAGATCAAACTATTCTACTGTTCATTACCATTGTTAACACATTCATGTGTGCACCTTGTACAAAAAGGATTCATTCATAAAGAAATAAAGTTAAAGAAAGAAGTCCGGGAAAAGGAGTATTAAGAGAACAGAGAAGTAGGGGTAGTAGGCTTTAATTGATGGTCCAGGTGCAGAGCGTTCCATTGTTTTATTTAGGCCACATTAAGTGATTTCCGAATACTCTGCATCACTTTTCACATCATAACTAATGTAAAGCTATCATAGGCTACATTTTCGCTTTGTGCTAATTATAGTTTTTTGATACTTTGTGCTAATTATAGTTCCATGTCAGGTCAGAAGATGTTTCACAATATTTAGAATGTGCATTCGCCAATGTGTTCCCATTTATTGAAAGCTCCAGAAGCTTAATTATAACTGAATGAAAATTGTATCCAGTATACCAACTTCTTGGCATGTTTGGCTCGTAAGTCTTAGCTTGAATTAAAATTAGGTACTTACGAATCCCCATCCACTCCTTGTGAATGGCTGTCCAACAATGCCGAACCCACTTGTTCTCTGTAAAAATAACTCAATATATGGGAGCTCATCTACAATCGCTGCCACACCTCCATCTTTTGGCCCAACCTGTAGTGCTGTTGCATATGCTTCAGGATCGGCAAGAGAGACAAGCCTTGAACGATGAATGTTAAGAGCATAAATCATATAATCTCTAGCAAACGATCCCTCTTGATAACCAATAGGCTCATTACTTGCTATCAAGCTATCAATTCCATCAATTGAAGTTGATAGCTGTTGGACAGTCAAAAATGATGTCAAGCTGGCTGTGTAGCTTGATGTTATTACCATAAGCAGGAAAAGCCATACCATCATCACAAATCGCCCAAGGGTGCTCAAAGTAACTTCCTCTGCAAAAAATGAATCTTGTTACGTTTTACATGAATGATTTTTACCAGGGCATGAAACATGGACATGTGCACAAGTTATAGATAGACATCACACGCAATGGACATGGTGGTATGTCAAATCTTAAAGAAAAAATGAATTCCCTCCTAATCAAAATAAGGTCCGGAAGGAAATTTCCCAAGAAGCAGAAATATAGGAAGAACATGGAAGCTAGAATAGGGTCTAATTTCCAGTGTTCGTATGATATTTCAGAATTTATCAGCATTCTGTATCAAGAATGTGTACATCTCACTTACGTTGTGACTGGAATAATGTTGAGAAGCTAAACCTGATTAAGAAAACAAGAACATAGTTAGATGTTGTAGCATATATAATTGGAACATAAACTAACATAGTTATAACAAATATGAAATATAAACAATCATCTTTCAACAATACTTGATGAAGTAATATCACCAGTTTTCTTAATTTACTCAATGTGCATATACACATAACACAGAAGTAATTACTTTTTACTACTCTATGTTCCATTTTTTAAAATGAAGAAAAGGTGCCTTGTGAAGTATCAGCATTTATCATTACTTTCAATAGCTGACATTAAAAATTCTTTTTTCATTCATTAAATAAAGTATTTGAGCTTATAGTAAAAAAAAAAGGTTTCATTCATTGGAAGGCATGTTATTTGCACGTGACAGTTAAATTTGACTGAATATTAACATATGGTAGTTTAAGTGCAGACTTCTGAAAGTTCATGGTAGCAAGTTGTCAGCAAAAATATTTTATGGTAACAAGTTGCAAAAACTTGATAGTTGATGGTATTGAGTTCAGAAGCATACAAAAAATTGTCGAAATTTATATGCCTACTACCCAATGGCTGCATCATGTTGGCAATGGATTTCTCGGAACAGCCTTCACATTGAACAATTTCCTCATGTTCTATTGAACTCAAATCTATCTTATACTGTGATATTTGACTTTAAAAACTAAAGCAAAATGAACATCATTATAAGGATATCCAGTTCTTATACAATCTAGCCTTCTGTGTTTCCTCATATCTCAGTGTGGTAGAACTTCTAAACAATAAACGAATAGAGGGCATCTTGACTAACCAAAAAAATGAACTAACACTTGTTTCAAGTATCATAGAAAGCTTACAGGAAGATAGTTACACACTGACGCTTCGGAGAGC
The DNA here is from genome assembly GCA_036927795.1 of Iris macrosiphon. Classification (NCBI taxonomy): domain Eukaryota; kingdom Viridiplantae; phylum Streptophyta; class Magnoliopsida; order Asparagales; family Iridaceae; genus Iris; species Iris macrosiphon. The sequence continues at coordinate 211,106,880 of JAYESA010000007.1, forward strand.
CTCGAAAATCACTGTTCACCCGGTGCTCAAGTAGCCAAACAACCACCCCAATTAAGAAGAAAAATGCTCCTGTCACGCACCACATGCTAACTGAAAAAGGTCTCAGGAAAACCCAAGTATTTAACTTGATATCTTTTATTGGAACTACTATGACAAGCCCAGTAGAGACATAAGGCTGAGTGAAATCGACAATTGCAGTCCGCATTGTGGTTATGGCAATGTCTCCAACAGCAGCATCAATGACCTAAGATATATTTCACTATAAGTAGCTTAAAACATAATGAAAAAAAGAAAGAAAATAATTAATATCTGCATAATTTAGAGTCGATAGAGATTACTTATCAGAATTTACCTTGTTTGATACCATGTTTACAAGATCAGAATAACTTGGATTGGAATGTCCGTCTCCAAAAGACACAAACTGATGTGGAATGTTATAAGGAATTAATTTGACTGCAGCTTCAAACACATCGATGCAATATCCTTCGACAGTATGGTTTTCTTTCACTTTTGTTACAAATTCAATATAACCTACTCTGAAAGGAAATCCTATCCTCAGGGGCCTTTCATTAGTTGCAGCCACCCAACCACGAGGTGCTTTTGGTTTCCCTCCAGGCCAAGTGATATTTCCAAGAGTTTGGCTAATACTGAAATTTTGTGAACCACTTCTATACATAATTTCTGGCAATGAGGTGGACAGACCTTTAAGATTAGCCCAGTAGCCAATTTCGAATCAATGGGCCATCAATGTTAATCACTTCATATGTGATACCACTGTTGAGGTTTCGATCCCTATCAAATTGGACTTGACCAATTACGCCTGTAAAATTTTGATGCAACAACTTTGTAAGAAGCAACTGTCCGCCAGCAAAGGTTCTGAGTTTATCAAACTGCAGTTTTCCTTTCATATTGACCAGTTCATCAGTAGAAGTAAATGTGATATTTCCAGTCTCATTAAGAAAGTCATTGATGGATCGGGCAACTGCCCAGACTGTATCGTAAGCATAAAGCCCATACACGTTAAGCTCGGAACTCACCATTTCTTTCCCATTTAACTCACTCCATCTAGCCTGAAAAGCACTTCTTCTGCTGGATTGTGGAATGTGTTGACATAAACCTACTATTCCTTGCAAATAATGTAGTGAATTATTAGTACCATTTGGTTCCGATGCACCTACAGCAGTACACAGCCAATCCGTTGCTAGCCAAGCATACTCATCGGTTATCATCTGGAGTTCTTGAGCTATTGAGAAAATCTTGAGACCCGAATCCACGTTAGCATGTACGACATAAACTCTCGGTCCAAAAACTTTAGATCTCTGTAGCACGTCCGAAATATAAGCCCGACTAGCTCCAACAGGCAGAGCGATCCTGTAGACCTTGGACAACTTTTTGGCAAGCTCATCGTCTAGAGCATATATTCCACTCCGTCCATAGTCATCATCTACATAAACCGCAATGACATTTCTCCATCCGTGATAGCCAATTAAATCTACCATTGCTGTCATCTGGTACGTATCTGTTTGTTGCATACGAACAAAGAAGGGATACTGAAGGGAGGAGAGAGTCGGATCCGTGGCTGCAAAGGATACAAGAGGTACTCGAAGCCCACTGGAAATATATGAAATTATATGAGCTACAGTCGAAGATTGTGGCCCGATAATGGCGACTGTATCCTTTCCGAGAACCTTCAAAACTGAAATGAAACCATTTTCGCAATAAGAACTACTATGTCATAAATAAACAACAACAACAAAACCTTTATACCAGAATTTTGGGGTCCTCTATTTGAATCCTTTTCTTCCATTCCTACGCTAAGGGCCATGTCCTTCGTAGCACTAAAAAAATCATTCTTTAAAACTTTAACCCATGTTGGTTTAGGCCTAGCCTCCTTTAACTACTATCTTATCAAACTTAATCGGAGCATCTATTGGTTTGAATTGTACATGTAAGATAAGAAACCTAGGAAGCGCACTCACTCCTAAAATCGGTCACCCCTGACACACACTATGACACACCAAAACCATTAATGTTGCATCCATGTCACTGTGTTCATATCGTGTTATGTCGTATTCGTGTCCGTGCAATGTGGATTAGAACAAATGAAGCTGTTTGTCTTACAAAGTACAACAAATTAATAACATATATCAAAATGATGTACCTTCCCTAACTTAGATAAGAAGCACACCGCCACACCAAACATATATAGACACACCACAATATATGTTGCAACGTTTTCTTTGTCTCTATACTGTGGTCATATTCCTAAATATTAAAATAATGCTAGGTAATCTATTAACCCTAGAATGCAATGTTAGACTAAATTACCCTAATGGCACCCCAACTATAGTGTTCGGGTGTTTTTGGCACATTAGCTTTTCACTGCTCGATTTTGGCATCACAATTTCATAAATTGCTCTTTTGAAGCACATTTCGTCAATTTTGAAGCACGTCGGGACCGCTTCAAAAGCATATCTTGTTGTACAAAAGCGCAATTTAAATACTTGTATTGCCAGATATTCTTTTAAAGTGATCCCGATGTGCTTCAAAATTGACAAAATGTGCTTCAAAAGAACAATATATAAAGTTGTTAAAGGTGAAAAAAACGGCCGAGCGTTATAGTTGGGAAGACATTAGAATAAGGTTAATTCTAAAGGCACATCATCCCTTACTCAGGACAGCCCATTAGGACTGTAAAAAAATTTGACAGATCTATCTATTGAAAGGGCTGTCAATCATTTTGACTGTCCTAAAAATGTAGGACTGTAAAAAAAAATTTGGCAGTCCTATCTCTTGGAAGGACTCAAAAATATTTACATACCTAAAAATTGGGTTGTCCTAATCAACTTTTGATATGCCTTTAGAAATAACCTAGAATAATTTAGCCTACAATGTTATACAAGGTAAGGCAATTTATAACATATTTCCGAGAGAAGAAAATGTACCTCCAATCGATCCGACAAAAGGACTACAATAGGAGTCCTCCATTATCAAGTTGAGCCGGGTTCCGGGGAGGATATCGGGATCGGCATTGACATCGTCGACGGCGATCCGGATGGCCGTCTTTGCAGCCTTGCCGATGGGGGAACCGTAACTCAAGACAGCACCAATGTTAACTACCTCAGGCCTCCTGCTGCTTCTGACATAACCACTCAAACTCAGACTCAAGACCAGACCAAAGAGGGTTACTGAAACCATACAAGGATCCATCCATCCATTCATCAATAATAATAATGCCAATGGTCGGTTCCTTCCAAATCAGGCTGAGCTAACATAAACCCCTCTCATTTCAAGAACCACATCCCATCCCATCCCATCATTGTTTTTTTCCCAACCCAATTCATTCTCAGATGGGAAAGTACAACTCCGAGTCCTAAATTTGCAACAAAACTATTTCACAATTTTAGAGCAAATCGTAACAAATCAAAGCAAGATAATTGATGTATATCGAAATGACAGGAATAGCAATTGGATTACAAGTGTGGGCTCTTCGCTCATCTCTTTCTCCAGAGACTGACTCAGACTGAAGACTGAGACAGAGACGGATGAAAAGGGTGGAAAAAGATGGGCCTATATTTTCATGCATTTTGTTGTATAAACTATGGGTGATTATTATTCGGGTTTGGACCAAAAATCGAATCGAATAAGAGATTCGGTTCGGTTTAAAAAAAAATATGTTTGATTTCGGTTTTAAAAATACTAATTTTTTTATTCGGTTTCGATTTTGGGTTTCGGTTTCAATTAAAAAAATAATTTTGTTCCTACATCCCATGTGCACCCATGTGAATTAGTACATTTCATTCATATTGGTCCACATGTGCATGACTCATGTAGAAAAATGAAGCTCATATTCCGTTTACCATATATATATATATATATATATATATATATATATATATATATATATATATATATATATATACCAATAAGAATTGAGTGTACTAATCCACATGGGTGCACGTGGGATGTGAAAGTTTAATTCTACTGGTCCACATGTGCATGACTCATGTAGAAAAATTAGCATTATGGATAATAGCCATGCACATGTGGACCAGTAGAAATAAACTTTCACATCCCATATGCACCCATGTGGATTAGTACACTCAATTCCTATATATATATATATATATATATATATATATATATATATATATATATATATATATATGGTAAACGGGATATTAGCCATGCACATGTGGACCAATAAAAATAGAGTGTACTAGTGCACACGGGATGTAGGAATCTATTCCTATTGGTCCACATGTGCATGGCTCATGTAGAAATATGACCAATAGGAATAGAGTGTACTAGTGCACACGGGATGTAGGAGTCTATTCCTATTTGTCCACATGTGCATGGCTCATGTAACAATATGAGCACTATGGCTCATATCCTATTTACCTATATGGGAGCGGATTCGGAGTCCCGCTAGAGCCCCGTCGCTCCCTACCGTTGGATTATGCAGGCCCCACGGTCCGATGGTGCAGGGGTCGGGGCTCCGGGGATCCGCCCCATATATATATATATATATATATATATATATATATATATATATATATATATATATATATATATATAATCGATGATTTGACAGCATAATTTTCTTCCTTTAGCTACTCAGATGTTTCAGTTCGCTAAGTTTGAAAAGTCCATAGAGCGCAGACTAGTGTGATTTCCAGCGAGCTTTCCTACGCCAGCCAAAAGAAATAGTTGGCCGTCTCTAATATCCCTTCCTTTAGGGCAATTTCGTGGGGCGCTTTTTCGCGCTTTTTGCGGATTCCACTCGTGAACCTTGCCTGTATTGCTGTAGTAATGAACAACAATAAGGAAACCAAAATAGAATATTATTTCCAAGGTCACAGTATATATATATATATATATATATATATATATATATATATATATATATATATATATATATATATATATATATATATGGCTAGGGTTTCAGATCCTGGAGGCGGCGACAAGGGCTGGCAAGACCAGGGTTTAGGCGGAACGCAAGAATCATTGAGTAAGTAGAAAATAGTGCCATGTTGTGAGATACGTGCGTTGAAGCACCTGAGTCCATCAGCCAAGAGTTGTTATCGCAGGCGAGGTTCATAACTATCGCATCACCTACAATGATCAGATCGCCTCCATGTGCCGAAGTCGCCGCTGTAGTGTTCTCGTCCTGCTTCCCCTTGTCGCCCTTCTTCTCTCTCTCTTCCAAGCGAATCAGTTTCGCTTGATGTGGCACTTCTTGCCACAATGGTAAGACTCCGAATTCTCGTACCGACCCTTGGACCTTTCCCTGCTTTTGTCTCTGCCACCGCCTGGACCCCTGCTTTTATCCCTTTTGCGGCTCTCTGAAACAAGTGCCTCTGAGTGGGATATAGATGAAGTTCCCTGAGAACGTCTATGCATCTCTTCATTCAGAACCCCGATTTTGGCAAACTCCGGACTGATAACGTCTTCCGGAGTTGAAGCGATCATAGACACTCGTACGGTCTCCCACGAGTCTGACAATGTACACAGCAACCATAGTCCCTGAACCTCGTCGTCGAACTTGACTCCCATCGAGGATAGCTAGTCAACCACGCCTTGAAACTCGCTCAAATGATCCGTAATGGATGCATTATCTTTGTACCGCCGACCCATCATCATCCGAATCATGAACAATTTATTTACCCCGGTCTTCTTTGCATACAAAGATTATAACTTATCCCACAGTGTCCTCGCGTGCTCAATACTGGCAACGTGGTTGTACCTGTTCTCATCAACGAACTGCCTGATGTATCCACACACATGTATATGCTCGAACTTCCAGTCCTCTTCGGATTTGTCACTGGGCCTCTCGGAAGCAAATACCGGCAGATTCAGTTTCTTGACAAATAGTAGATCCTTCATCTTGCTCCTCCAGTAGTGATAGTTGGTACCGTTCAGGTTTACCATGCGCACCGGCTTCGCGTCCATCTCTCCTCCCTAGTTTGTCTGTCAACTCCTGACACCCTTCTGAAATTCCAGAACATGGCTCTGATACCACACTGTTGGGAACGAAACGCGGAAACCGTTCCCAAACTAGAGAGTACCTGCGAGAGAACCGAGAAAAACGCACAATAAAAAAATACCAAACATAAATCGCAGACACAGAGATTTTTACGTGAAAAATCCAGATGGAAAAAACTACGGGACGATCGGAGTCCAACTCTGAAGAACCTTCACTAATGGAATAAAGATATTACATCCTCTACAAGCTCCTCACCGATCCAACACGGATCACCGCAACTCTTTGAAATAGAAAATAGATTACAACTACGAAGAAAAAAGATAATGAAAAATATCCCAAATTGATCTCCTTCTCTGAAACGGCCTCCAATTCTTCTTTCTCCTCTCCAAAGTTGCAATGACACTCTTGCCACCTTTTTTCCTATATCTTTTTGTTGTATATTGCATGAGCCTTTTTATAAACCCTTACATGAATTAGGGTTTTCATATAAAAATCTATAAACGGATGGTGCTCGTCGCATTTCGAGATATTCTCTCCATAGGTTTGAAACTTCACTCACTCCAACACTTTCATCTAGAACATGTTATGGTGTATAGTACAGTTTTAGCTACTAAAAAATATTTAAACGATACGTGACCTTTTAGTTATGTTTGTAGTGGATATGCAACAAATGACAATCGTATGAAATATGCTCGAGGTCGGAAAGAAGATTCTCCTGTTCTTTAGGATGGAATAAAGACATTCCTGTTGGCTTGGTTAGCGTAATTTTCTTTAATTTACTAAATCATTAGATCAATTGAAAGCCAAAAAATCATTTAGATGATTGTAGATTCAATACTCACACTTTTATCATGTCTTGTTGTGTTATAGTATTTCTTGCCAACAAAATTGAAGACGGTAAAAGTACATATTGGAATGGTTAGAAATCAAATAAGCACATAGTACAAGATTTTTCTTTAAAATTGTAAGAATTGGAATAGTAGTAGCATGGTAAAAGTAATTGATAATTATAACTGAAATATTGGCGTAAACTAACATTCTCAAATCTATATTTTGATGTTAGAGGAAATATGATCTTCGGGTGGCAAAATGATCAATGGACTGTCTCTGACTTATTTTAAAAATATGTTAATGTTTAAGAAGATCATCTTCAATAGAAATTAGTCATTTATTTAACCTCTACTAATAAGATCAAAAAATCTCATAATTGTAGAAAATTATAATGATAATGAGACACTTTATCGTTATTATTTTATGGAGTAAAATTTCTCTCTCTACATATTTATCTCTTATCAAAATTGGGGTATGATAATTTGCGAATATAATGTTCTTTTTATTGTTTTGATTTAGTAAACTGTAATGTAGAAGTTAACTAGAGAATTATATGTGTATATATGTACTAAGATAAAGTTGTGGGTTCTCATAAACATTGATTTATATTTACAAATAAAATAAATCTAAAATGGAACAATATGTAAAAAAAATAAGACCGTGTGAAAATTTGTAGAATTATTTGTAGAATGATACATATGAGCTCCTCTAATTTCATATTTCCATTTTTATACGCCATTTTGATTAAAGATATTCGTAGCAAAATTATGAAAGTAATATGAATGTCCTTTTTAACTCTAATATGATTTGTTCCCTTTGTTATCAATTGGACTCTTAGATGGGTTCCATCAAGTTGACTTGTGAATTTTTTTTTAATTCAACTGGCACTTTATTTCACTTAAAAAAAATGAATATGATACGACATGATACACACTAAAACAAATAAAAAATTAATATCAACTACGTTTTCTAGAAAAATTAATATCAATTACGTTTTCTAGATTAATCACTTGTAAATTGGTTTACTATCGTTTCATTCTACTATCTCGCAAGCAACACACAAAGATGAATGTTTGGCATGATTTCTATAAATGTAACTGATTAAATGATTTCATATGCAATTTATATGTTCTATGTCAAAATATTTAAAAAAAAATTGTTCTCTTAAAACAAATATTAACCTATTAAAATTAATGTAATATAAAACCAATGTACGTGAACAGTTGGCAAAAAAAAATCCTCCTTTTTTTTAATCTTAAAATATTTCACATCTATCACATTTTGCCGAATTGCTAAGTTGTCACTAGACGTGAGATCGTACAAGTCTTAATTGTACTTGTACAAGGCAATAACGTGCACTAGAAATAATTCTTTTGAACATAAGATATATACATTATATAAGCAGAAAGTTGAAACACACGATATAGGAGAAAAAAAAGATTTTCATTGATAATTTGAAACGGAGTACAAGATCTTTATACATTTGAAAATACCATCCCGACTTACATACATGAAATAACAAAAGACTGACAAGCTGCCATGAAATAATACTTGTCGTTGATCCATACATTACGTCCATTTATATACATTGAAACTAAAATATCTTCAAAATGAACCAACTTCAAAATACTTCAAATTAAGTAGGAAGAGCGACAGTTGATTTTTCAAGACCTTAACTAGCTTTGTGCACTCTCGTTGTTTCCGACGTCTGTGGAGGAAAGGGTTAGTATATTGAAAAATGTACTGGTGAGCTGAACTAATCCACTTGTCTAAACCAATACTGTAATCATATAAAATATACAATTTTATTAAGTGATTTTGCTATTTAAAACTATAAATAATTGACAGTTTATATCGATAGTATAAAGCAAAAACATGAAACATACGTTCATATTCACTTGTCTCTGACACGTCTGCATGGCACCCTATTCCCTATAGTTGTAGAAGTGCCCGATATTACTATATTTCTTGTAGTTGTAGAAGTGCCCGTAATTGTAGAAGTGTCAATATGATATTACTATATATAATATTATTCCAACAAGCCTACATTGCCCTTACTTATAGGAGTGTCACAGTATATTATAATATATTATATTATATTATATTATTATGTATGATTGATTATGACGGTTTGTAGTGTGTAGTTGTTTGTTTATAGTTAAAGATCTACTAGTTCTATCTATTTACTTTCGAGGTCTTGTCCATTTGATATATATATATATATATATATATATATATATATATATATATATATATATATATATATGTCAATTTAAATTATAGGCCATAAATGTTATTCCTTGTGTGTTTGTTGATTGCTATTTGATGTTGCTGGTTTTAGTCTCCTAAGTGAGGCCTTTATGAGACTTTGTTATTAGGAAATTAATCCATCTAATTTTGTTTGGCCAGATCTTGTAGAAGAGCCCGAAGATCTTGTGTTACTTTCGTTCGAGAGAACGTACTTGCAGAGTTGTGGTCTATAAGCAGTTGAGTGAGTTTCTCTTTTCCGTCCATTCATTTATCATCTTCCATTATATTATTCTAGCAGAGCAAGTGTTAGCTCTTATTTTGGGAGCTTGTTCCCAATGATTCTAACTCCATAGTTATTGTACTAGACCATAACTAGCTTATGACTATGTTCATTTGGTATCTTCTGACTAATATTTTCTGTATGATATCATATTAGTTTCTTCTTGTCTATTGATACTTCATTTGGGACGTCTTCTGGCATATCTTTAAATGACAATCTAGATATACCTATTGAATCTGGATTAAGATGTAGGTTGTGCTGTAGACCTTAGTATGATTTTTTAATTTAACTCTACGACTATTGTACATCTGTGATCGTATATGGGATGTTAGAGTATTTCATATGAGCATTTGTCCTACGTTTGTCGTCACTCTTCAGTATTTTGGTTTTGAGATGTGACAATGTGTAGGTTATTTATTTTTAAATATGACATGTTATATATTATGTATCTTGTTATGTTCCTCTGAGGACATAATTTGCTTCTAGGTTAGGTGAGCATGAATATTTGGAGCTTACCCCTGAGGAACTTTGATAGTTCCCTTTTTGGATTCAACTATCGTTGACTACATACTTGGACCTTGTGATCTCTTACATATTCTCATTTTATTTTTTGTTCATATTCTATTGTTACAATGTAGTATTTGCAAGCTATGTTATTCTTTTTGGGCTTGTTCGGATATGTATGTTTTTGGACGGCCGACCTTATTGTGGATTGTTCATTCTTATTATTCCTACTTTTGTGTATTGAAATATACTTATGTTAGATTATTCATAATATATATATATATATATATATATATATATATATGAGATCGGAGCATGACATATTGGTATCAGAGCGAGGTTATTTTCGGATGCACGAGTTACATAGATTATAAGGCGTAAAGCCATGCTCTGATACCAATATGTCACGTCCCGATCTCCAGCAGAAAAATTGACCTTCCCCGCTAGGCGTGAATTACCATGCCAATGCTCCCTCAGGTCGATCGCTTGACCCATCTGGACATGATGTCGCACAAGTGTAAGCCGCGTCCGTGCAAGACCGTGATATGAACAGGCCGTAAGAGGTCTACACCACAGAGTCGCACAGATTGTCCGAGTACAGCAGAATAATAAACGCATATGCGATTGGTAACAAGTTCACAGAGTCGTCAATAGCGGAAGCATTGAATAACACAAGTATAGAAGTAAAGCAAACTCTTTATTGATATGAACAAGTGTTACAGGCGGCGCATAGCCGAGATTACAAATCGCTCAAGCATCTCTCTCTCTGAACAGTAAAAGCGTGTCAAGTGGCTATATTTGTGGAATGTCTGTCTGTGTGGGAGGGGGGGTTGGGGAAGGGGGGTTGAGTCAACTTGATATATAATTGATCATTATCGCATAACTTGATTCTTCGTACTTTAGAACTGTGATGTGACATAATGCTAGTTATTTATGGTTGTTATGTATTTGTGATTCACGGAATTTGATCCTAGACTTCCAAGTCGAACTTGGGTTTCCTAGTACCGTAATGTTTTTGTTTTATAGCACATTATTTGGCGTTAGTCTTGTTTTGTTATATAAGATTCAACTCTTTCTTTTTTTTCCCTATATTTTTTGTTTGGTATCAAATCTTCTTAGCTTAATTTGTAGTGTTGACTTTTATGACATTGTCACGCCCCAGTCCCAAAATACGTAGGACTAGGAACATGTAAGCATGCCAGCCGCATGGATATGGCAACTCCAATATATGGAAACCAAACCCATACGTACGCTGTAATATGAATATAAAATCCACAAGTGGTATAAACATATGTCACAAGTCACATGGTACAATCTAAATCTCATCCACAGAAAATCAATATAAATGAATAACCAGCATCTATATAACTAGATCTCAACATAAGTATCTAAGGATGATAGTTGGATGGAAATAAATTCACTACCAACTCGAATGTAAGAGCAAATACAAAATAAGTACAACACAACAACACCATATAAGAATACCAGCTAGCAATCACGGGCTCGAAGAGAGGACATCCATGAAACATATATAACCATCCAAATCTGCGCTCCTGCAAATACTCAAGAACAGATACACCTGGCAGAGGACCAGGTCCTCAGAGGGACGTAACAAGATACAGAAAAGCGAGCCAACTTGAATACAGTAAACATGCATATTATTTGAAAATAAATAAGTACGCTGTACAAGACATCTATATGAATGCAAATGAGGACAACTTTTCGACGTACGGGCAAGGGTAGGCTACTCGATCTACCTCACAACTCACACACCCGTCAATGGACATCAGAAATCGATATACCGCGGGCGTAGCGACCAGCGAGACTCCAGAAATTGACATACCGCGGGGGTAGCGACCAGCGCGACACACGCCCGTAGTGCGAACTATATACTACGGTTTACCAGAGTGGTTAAAAGCCCATACGCCTAATGATTGTCCTCTCATGATACTAAGTGCCATGTGTGTGTCAACATATCTAATAAATAATAATGACTGAAAGAACTACACATGCAATAAATTTACAGAAATGTAATGGATATACAGAAATATAAATAGCATACAAAAGTACTGTAAACAATTTGGCAAGGTATCTTGCCTGGTCTAAAAAGGATGAAGTCCCAACTCAAGGCGTCTTCCGATCTACCCGTCACATAAATTAAACAAGTTAGGTTACAAAAGTGGGTAAATAGGTTCCTCCATTTAATCTATTTTAATTCTGAATAAAATAACCTAAAATAGTATTTTAATCTTATTATAATCTAATTTTATTGTTAAACCCTAATTTTATCCAAAGAACTGAATTTTATCAACTCGAGACTCATGGCACGCAAATCAAGGCGATCTGTTGATCGAAAAGTCAACCGACACAAACTCAACTTTCATGCACAATTTCCTGTAGATTTCAGCGTCAAAAATATGCTGGAATTTATGGCTCGTCCGAATTCAAATTCGTTTGGAAATTATGGCACATACAAATTTTGTACTGTGCACCGATGGTTAAATTCTAACCTAGAAGTTTTACAAAATTAACAATATATAAATAGTTCGAATTAAATTCTGGAAAAAATATATGTCGATGATCTCGACATTATCTTTCCGAAACTTTAAACGTTTCATGATTCTGATTCCGGGTTCTCCCGGAATTGCAAAAACATCGAAACACGTCTATTTTGAGACATGTTGTGCTCTACGAATTTTCCAGAATTTAATACTAATAATTTCGAAAATCAATTTATATAATCAGAAATTTAACCTCAATATATTTCTAACGCAAAAAACTAGGCCTCGTTTGGAGTCCGGAGCTATGCGCAATGGCTTCTGGAAGATGAAGGAACCCTAGATAGCAATTCTCCAAAATCTCTCTCTCTAAAATAATGGGATAATTAGGGTTATCATATTATATATATAGAGAGAGAGAGATATACCTGCAGCTGAATGGATATCTATAGGTTGACACATGTCAGAATCTGATTGGATGGTTTTATTTATATTATTTATTTTTGATTTGTCTTTATCAAAACATTATTTAAGTCATTTTAAATCTAAATAACTCCAAATAAATATTAAAAATAATTATAAAAATCTGGAAAAATTACAGAAAATATATTTTGAATCCAGAAACTCTAGAAAAATACTTGGGATAATTTTATGTTCATAGGTTTTCTACTATAATTAGGAGAAGCTCTAAACATTAGTTTTATCCATATAACTAAAAATAAATACTAAAATTATTCCAAAAATTCTGAAATAATTTCAAAAAATATATAATAATATTATAAACCCTAAACAATAACGTGGGTCCATTCTATATTCCTGGAATTGCACAATAAATTCTACAAATCCTAAAAATTAGTTATTAGCCTAATTACTCCCAATAAATACTAAAAATACTCAGAAAATTCTCAAACAATTCTAGAAAATATATGTGACTATTTAGAACCTAAAATAAAATTTTGGGATATTTTTAGTTAAGTTTGAACATAAAATAAATTCTTCAAAGTCCTAGAAAATTAGTGTTACTAGTTTTTAATTAACTAAAAATTATGAAAAAATCCTAATAATCTAAAATAGCCTAAAAATAATTCTAAATAAATATTTATATAAGTAAATATACTAAAAAATTTATTTTCTAATTAACTAATAGAATACTCTAAATAAATTCAACATCTATAATAAATATAATAAATAAAATATACACAAAATACCTATTTTGGGTGAGAGAGTTTACAATCTACCCAACTTAAAACAATTTCGTCCTCGAAATTAAAATAAGGCATAATTTGTTAAATCCTTCACATTCGTACATAAGGTGCGCCAATCGCAATCTCTTCCAAAAATTTAAATAACAAAATCTATTCAAATCTATCACGATCATTTCAAAATTAAGATAATCATTGTTCAAATCAAAATTCAACCTATTGTAATCTCTTCTCACTTTTCCAAATCATCAATATCCAAATTTAAATTGAATCCATATAATATCTTCAAGATTTAAATAACCCATATCAAATTTTACCTCACGATCTCCAATTATCATAATCTCCTCTAGAAGTAATTCGAGTCCAATATTATTACTATTTTCACTTATAAATTTTTTTGTATTCTTCAACTTTTTAAATTCCATTCACATCCTCAATATTTCGAATAGGTAGTCCAACTATCAAATTTTAATTCTTAATTTAAATCATAAAATTGAAAAATAATTTAAATGCAGTCCACCAATGTTCAAGTCTGAAATTATATATTTATCCTTCAAATTCAAATTGATGATTTTACCTTCAATACTCAAAATTTTAAATTATGTACTTAAGGTATAAATATTGGGTCCTCAATATCAAGATTTTTAAAATTCATTAATCCTCATCATCTTAGTCATTCTTCTAAAATTCTCAAAATTAAATAGCTTGAACCTCTCCCAATATAATCTTACTCGATCACAATCTAAAAGAAATTCCTCTCAAGTTGTCAATGCACTGCTACCCAACTTAGAATTTACCCATCTATCACAGAAGGCTATATACTTTAAGAAAAATATTCCTTAATTTATTTACTCATGTCATTCAATCCTCAAAACTTCAACACCGATTATATCATATATGATATGTCCTTAATTATGAAAGAATAATCCGCAAGTATGTGATCGGCCTATGGGGTATATCTAGTACTCTCTGTGTATCAAACTTATATCAAGCACGAGGTTTCGTCTTTCCGAAATAAGGGAAGACGGAGATCAATAATAAAGAGTTCAAGGGCGAGGTAATAGAATAGAAGTATCGGGATCAAGGCGTTTAAAGAATTCAAATAGGAATTGTCAAAGCAGTTGTGAATTGAAGTCCTATTTTGGTAATGCCTATCCACATGCTCGCATCGGTACAGTTATGTAATGGATACGATATGCTTAGACATATCTAGAGGGCAAGTTCATTTACTAATCACTAGATATCTCAATCCACATAAAGTAGTTATACGAAGGGCGAACCACGCGCACTATGGTTGATCAGACCGTAGTACACTGATTCTGAAATGTATTAATGTATGCATCCACTAATACATATATAGTGAACAAGCTTGATGAAAGAATAAGCTTGCAAAACTAGGCTATAATAGCGGCATAAGTCAAGGTGGTACAACAATTATAGGTACGCTAGATGATGATGAAAGGAGGTACAAGTCAATTCAAGTTCACAAAAACAAAACAAAAAAATAGACTAAGCAATAATAATAAAGACTCTGCAAATCTCTATAGTTATCATACAACCTCCTTGTCTATGTTGCTAGTCGACCAAATTGGGGCAAGGACCTCTAAATTCTATTTTCTGAATAAACACTGTCGTCTTATGCTAGCATACAATTAATGTCATTCAGCTATACTTCAATAATAGGGCAAAAGACTATGTGATACTAGGTTGTGAGGTATGCTACCAAACTTATAACAATTAACTAATACTGTAATTGCCTTAAGGATACCGTAGAACTCCTGTTAAGGTCTACGGGAAGGGGTCTTGGTATTTATTAGGGTATCCTCTTTCATTACATAGGTCATGGTCGTCCTAAGTCTTAATCATAGTGCTTATGGAGCAAGTGTCAATAGTAAGGATAGAAGAGTTACTGGCCGTTAAGGGGAAAGGATCTAACTCGTATCGAGGTGGGGGTACATGTTACGCAATTTAAAACTAAGGGATAAGCGCCAGGTCTCAATCTACAAGAATAGCTTAAATCATCAAGTTCTAACTACTAAGCACACAATTTCAAAATTCAAGAGTAACCACCAAAATTCTAGCAAGCTATATATATCCTAACATAGAATAAATTCACTTGGTCTATAATCAGCAGTGTCAGATGGCACGAGTTGAAAGATGAAGAATAGAGGAACAAAATTTGGTCGTCGCACAATTAGCGAACGCTAAGGTCGCAGAGGAACAATATATAAAATTAAAATAGGGGGCTCTATATAGCATCGTGGTTTTCTAAGGGAAAGTGGTGTGCTAGTTGCTATGTTCGAGGTATGATCAAGAGAAACGTTATATTCATTGCTCTTGGCTTCCTAAGGTACTGTCTGCTACTAATAAGACAATGATCTAAGTTTATAGTTCTAATATTATCTCACCATAAGTGTTAGGTCCAGCCCTAATATTTAATCCTGGATTTCTATTGGTTCCTCAATACTAGGGTCAAATACTATGGTCAAATTTCTAACTAACTCTAGTAGTGTCTATACTACTCTCAAGTCTTCATATTACATCAAGGGGTAATGGTAAACCAATTATAGGGATAAGAAATTCTAGCGTTCACTAGATATTCTAAACTTAGTGGTGTGTCTATATTCTCGTTGTATTCTTAATAGGTGTGCTACCATAATTATCATCCTAATAACATGGGTTCCTATATTCTAGCAGAAGGCTATACTCAAAGAACTATTAGGGAAGTACAGGAATCAAGCAGGATGCAATTATTCAGATAGAACAGATAGGAGGAAGATGAATAATAGTCAATTGTGGATGAGATCCTATACTCTATTCCTAGGTGCAGGCTTGTTCGGTACAATAACATAACCGAGACAATATGCTCTCGACCTGCATGGGCCACCACAGACATTGTTGTCGGTTCGACTTGTTTTATGTTCTTTCATCTTTTTGTATTCTTTCACCTATACAAGGATGGAAGGATGGAAGACTTAAAGAATAGTCCCACATCGTCCAGGAAGTTGTATTCTTCTCACCATATACTGCCTGACCTTTCCCGGGCTGTTTAGGCAGAAATTGTCCATTTGATATATATATATATATATATATATATATATATATATATATATATATATATATATATATATATGTCAATTTAAATTATAGGCCATAAATGTTATTCCTTGTGTGTTTGTTGATTGCTATTTGATGTTGCTGGTTTTAGTCTCCTAAGTGAGGCCTTTATGAGACTTTGTTATTAGGAAATTAATCCATCTAATTTTGTTTGGCCAGATCTTGTAGAAGAGCCCAAAGATCTTGTGTTACTTTCGTTCGAGAGAACGTACTTACAGAGTTGTGGTCTATAAGCAGTTGAGTGAGTTTCTCTTTCCCGTCCATTCATTTATCATCTTCCATTATATTATTCTAGCTGAGCAAGTGTTAGCTCTTATTTTGGGAGCTTGTTCCCAATGATTCTAACTCCATAGTTATTGTACTAGACCATAACTAGCTTATGACTATGTTCATTTGGTATCTTCTGACTAATATTTTCTGTATGATATCATATTAGTTTCTTCTTGTCTATTGATACTTCATTTGGGACGTCTTCTGGCATATCTTTAAATGACAATCTAGATATACCTATTGAATCTGGATTAAGATGTAGGTTGTGTTGTAGACCTTAGTATGATTTTTTAATTTAACTCCATGACTATTGTACATCTGTGATCGTATATGGGATGTTAGAGTATTTCATATGAGCATTTGTCCTACGTTTGTCGTCACTCTTCAGTATTTTGGTTTTGAGATGTGACAATGTGTAGGTTATTTATTTTTAAATATGACATGTTATATATTATGTATCTTGTTATGTTCCTCTGAGGACATAATTTGCTTCTAGGTTAGGTGAGCATGAATATTTGGAGCTTACCCCTGAGGAACTTTGATAGTTCTCTTTTTGGATTCAACTATCGTTGACTACATACTTGGACCTTGTGATCTCTTACATATTCTCATTTTATTTTTTGTTCATATTCTATTGTTACAATGTAGTATTTGCAAGCTATGTTATTCTTTTTGGGCTTGTTCGGATATGTATGTTTTTGGACGGCCGACCTTATTGTGGATTGTTCATTCTTATTATTCCTACTTTTGTGTATTGAAATATACTTATGTTAGATTATTCATAATATATATATATATATATATATATATATATATGAGATCGGAGCATGACATATTGGTATCAGAGCGAGGTTATTTTCGGATGCACGAGTTACATAGATTATAAGGCGTAAAGCCATGCTCTGATACCAATATGTCACGTCCCGATCTCCCGTAGAAAAATTGACCTTCCCCGCTAGGCGTGAATTACCATGCCAATGCTCCCTCAGGTCGATCGCTTGACCCATCTGGACGTGATGTCGCACAAGCGTAAGCCGCGTCCGTGCAAGACCGTGATATGAACAGGCCGTAAGAGGTCTACGCCACAGAGTCGCACAGATTGTCCGAGTGCAGCAGAATAATAAATGCATATGTGATTGATAACAAGTTCACAAAGTCGTCAATAGCGGAAGCATTGAATAACACAAGTATAGAAGTAAAGCAAACTCTTTATTGATATGAACAAGTGTTACAGGCGGCGCATAGTCGAGATTACAAATCGCTCAAGCATCTCCCTCTCTGAACAGTAAAAGCGTGTCAAGTGGCTACATTTGTGGAATGACTGTCTGTGTGGGAGGGTGGCGAATCGGCTTAGGGAAATGCTTGATGAGTTGGTGGGTCCGGGTTATCCATGTACTGCCCATGATCGCGGGCCCTTTCGAGCCTTTCATTCAGCGCCTAAGCGCTTCGAACCATATAGCAGCCTATCATATCAATCAGGGAAGAAGCCCTTTCCTTTCCTGTCATCGAGTAAAGCAAGCCTGATAGCGGTCGCATTAAGGGTAAATGGTTTGCCTCTGCTCGGTAGTTCCGTAGCCGGTTTTTTCGGACGTTTTCTAGGATCAGAAGGAACCGCTATAATGACCACCACGTGCGTTTCATTTTCTTCGATATTCGTAACCAAGGTGGAGAATTCTGGCAGTAAGTTAGAGGACAAGACAGATTCAGCCGATAAGGAAACAAGACTCTGCAGGCGCGCATAAGCAGCTTTCACATCATCCATACAACAACGTTGGGGTGGGACGTTAGTACTTAAACTAGGGTTGCTTTGGCGCGCTAATCTTGCGTTTTTCAGCAGGTTAATGCTACTAGAGTAGCTTCTATCCGTTCATTGAGACTCACTATCGCTCGCCTTCCTTCACTCGTTAACAAGGGACAGATCCAGCAGTTACTACATAAAACGTGCTTTTTCAGTCTAAACAAAGGGAAAAGCAAACCCCCTTTCATTAAGTACCTCTCCCTTTCCTTTTGTCGAGTGACTTCGTTCCTCCTCTTCCTGAATGTATACAGTGAGTCAAATCTGATGCCTTTCTTACTTAAGAATATGACTGAATGAGGAAGAGCTCCGTGGTATCACTTTACCGCCATCTGAAATGCGCGAAACGTCGATTGGTGGAAGCCAGTCCATGAAGATTCTCCCTTCTCTGACGTGCAATTCCCCTCTTTCGGTAAGCAAATTCCACCTTTGCTTCATTCGCTGGTAGAGGACTCTGTAGCCCGCCGATCGCCCTAGGAGCGTGACAATTAGGGCTTTCTTCCAAGGGATCCATAACTTCTTCATCTCCTCATTCGCTCCCTTCAAGGGAGCGAGACGCAGAGAGCCTGCTCAGCCCTTTTTCTAAATGGTGACTTTTTCCGAAAATCCTTTTTATTGTGGCACACCTCCCTCTGAGCTTTCCCCTGCTCGTTATAAAGCCCTAAAAAAAAAGGAAGGCACAACAGAACGAACTCTTGTCTTCCCTGAAAATAGGGCCCTCTTTCTCTGGAGCATGGAACTCCAAGGAGTATGACTCCTCAGCCTTGGATTTAGAGGCACAGATGTCTGCCCATGAGGCTGGACCGGCACCTTGACAACAAAAGAAATCTGTTGGTGGTGAGGGTTCCAATGGACAGTGACGGATCCTGGTGGATAATGAGAATGAGGTCCTCTTGGAGCAAGAACGAGCTGATCGCTGTGCCAAAGGTTGTTAGGCAAGTGGGCGACTGAGAGTACGATCCAGCTCCATCAGTTGAAAGCGGGACAAACTCGAAAAAGGTGCTAATGGGAGTGGGACTCCTGCGGGTAAGGAGAAGCTAAAAAAATGAAGCCCATGTCTTTGAAATCCAACGATCGTAATGCCTATAAAAATAGAAAATGAGATTTCGGAACAAGGAAACACAATTTTCATCAATTGTCTCAATAATTTTATTAGAATGAGGAAAAAAAATAGCACTAGCAACAGCAGAACTAGCGCTGTGTAAAGATCAACTCCTGCTGCTATGAGTCTCGTCTTCGTGTAGTTCCGCTTCGCTTGCATGCAAGGCGGCAAGCCAGGTAGACGCGCGCGGGCGAAGGAGATGCATTTTGGGGGGGGGGGGGGGGGGGGCTTGGGGAAGGGGGGGGGGGGGGGGGTTGAGTCAACTTGATATGTAATTGATCATTATCGCATAACTTGATTCTTCGTACTTTAGAACTGTGATGTGACATAATGCTAGTTATTTATGGTTGTTATGTATTTGTGATTCACGGAATTTGATCCTAGACTTCCAAGTCGAACTTGGGTTTCCTAGTACCGCAATGTTTTTGTTTTATAGCACATTATTTGGCGTTAGTCTTGTTTTGTTATATAAGATTCAACTCTCTCTTTTTTTTCTATATTTTTTGTTTGGTATCAAATCTTCTTAGCTTAATTTGTAGTGTTGACTTTTATGACATTGTTGTCGGTTCGACTTGTTTCATGTTCTTTCATCTTTTTGTATTCTTTCACCTATACAAGGATGGAAGGATGGAGGACTTAAAGAATAGTCCCACATCGTCCAGGAAGTTGTATTCTTCTCACCATATACTGCCTGACCTTTCCCGGTCTGTTTAGGCAGAAATTGCCCGCTCCTAAAGGACGTAGGAACTTGTTGGGCTTGTTCTCGGCTGAGACACGTGTGGAGCCCGTCAATCCCAATAGTTTAAATTTGGCCGAATTTCTACTACAGTTATTCACTTGATCCTATGTTTAGGATTTAACAGAACGGGGGTTGCAAAGGTGTTCACATAACCCTTTTTTTTTAATTAACTAAAAGTAACGGAGTTACAATAAATATGCAATACAACACTAAAAGTGTTTATATATATGGAGATAGTCCAACTGCTATTCATGCTATTCGGAACTCTACTTCTAAAAGATTTTCTAACTCTAAAAATGGGATAGGGAAGACTTTATTTTACGAAGAAGGTTAATTTTATTCTTGTTCGAAGGCTTACAAACTCAACCAGAAGGCCTACAATCTATTATCAATTCCGGTCTGAAGGCTAAGTCCAGGCCTGAAGGCCTCACACCGCAACTGCGCATCCGGACCTCACTGCACTACACTAACATCCACCGGGTCACACCGCATCTCTCCTACTCCCCAGTTTAATTCCTTTTTTGGAAAATTAGGTACGGATAGGGAAGACTTTTGTTTCATTTTTGCCTAAAAACAGGTATAGGGATTTGATTTTCTCTAGCTTTCATTCTTGCACGTACCACCTTCACTTGCTAACCAATCCGATACATCCAGGGATCCGGTCCAGCCTGGATAGTCCCAAACTAGATTCTAAGCCAGACTGCGCTTGGAATTGGGGTTCACGGCCCGGCCTGGTTCGAACTTGATCAAAATTGGACCGGTTCTGCCAGGGCTCGGCCCACCCAACATCCTGACATGATATTCTTACTCCTAGACAACCACTCTAATTTATTGAATTTCTTTGTAAGTAAAGCCAGAACAACCAACACTCAATGACCTAAGTTGGATATTACTACGGTCCAAAACCTAGAATTATATAATTCTTAATTGAGAGTGAATATGATTCAACGATCTTACATAGTAGATCTAAGTACGAGTCTTTGGGCTGTATCAATAATAGCATATTATGTTAGCTTAGCTTTTAAAGACCAATTGGCCTATTAGTTCTGTTGGTTAGAGCGTGGTGCTAATAACGCGGTGTTAGGTTTGAGATTTGCTTGTGCCATCTAAAGAGGACTAAAATGACTAATTTTGATGTCCATCTCATCCAGGCCGTTTCTTTCTAGCATTCTAAAGAACTTGTACAAATACTAAAACCTAATTTTTTTTTTTTTAGCCACTCTACAAAAGGAATATTTTTCTCGACATTCTAACAGTCATGTTACTGTAGTTTATAAAAAACAGGACGACGTAAATCTAAAAATAGAGAAAATTTTTGGAGCCTTTCGGTTCTTAGGCCTTATGCAATCACCCAGTTTGTACATGCTCAGAAATAGCCATGCATGGCTGACATGTATTGGACACTAACGTGTACACACTCCAAAATGATGGTACCAGTTTATCTAGCCTGGTTATTTGAATTAGTTGGGTTCTCTTTTGAACAATCCAATCAAATACAGAAAGTTTAGTAAAAACATTCACTTTCCACAGTGTCCAATCCTCGTTCCATCACACATTTACCAATCAAGTCGTTCTCATGGGCACACCAACAAATTCCAGTAATTAAGATTACAACGAGTAAATATTATCGAAGACGAGAAAACGAGTAAAAACTAATAAAAAAACTTCTCGACGCACTCTCTTCAACTCAAATCTATGAAACTCTGAATCACCTCTTCCTCTCCTTAGAAAATTACAAAAGTGCCACATTCGTTGTAAAGTTGCATACCAAGAGCCTACCAGATGATCACCCCTGTTATTATAGCTAACAAAACCAAAGCAGTTCAACAATTCATTGTAGCTCAAGGCTATGCCATCCACAACAGGAATCAGGAATCTTCCTGCTTATAATGGTTCATGGAATGCATGCACATTGACTGCACATTATTAGGCACACAAAACTGATTTCAAGACAGTAGATGTACTCGTAACATGATAATTTGATCTTACTAATCACTACGCATAAAAAGTTCCAAGGCAAGACAGCAAGAAAACAACTCGTGTTTAAGTAAACCACAGGTACAAGTACTTCTACATCGTACAAGGCACTGGAAGAGTAGGAAAATGTTTATAAATGTCTTAGGGAGACGCGGAAACTCATATTGATGAAGGAAATTAACAATCATCACTTCTCTGCATTGTTCTCCAGTTCCTTCCTAAGCTGCAGAGAGAAGTCATCGTTGACATCGTCATCATCCCAGTCATCCTCCCACTGCTGCAGAGCCTCCTTGCCCTCTTCTTTGTCATCCCACTCTGCAATCAGAACATTAATTGTACACGATGCAACAACGATAATCAAGGGAAGTCTCTTTACCTTGAATTTTCATTAATTTAGTTGCAAAAATATTTGAAAGCAAACTAATTCACATGTAAAGCATTGGGAACCCTATTGCTCAGTAAAGTTCCCATGCTCTTGTTGATCTATTTCTTGGATTTACAGATATTAATAGAATTTCTTCCCACAGAACAAGTAATCAGATAGATCAGCAAGCAACTTACGTAGCTGGTGTCCTGCATTTTTAGGGTAGATTGAACAATATTATTATCAACAAGGATAGAAACTAGGTATCTAGGCCTCAACAAAACTAAACTAGTCAGTGGAGCAAGACAATACAAATGAAGGGGTGAGTTTTTGTAGGATAGCGAAACAAATGACAGAAAAGGGCAAATATTTAGTAAGCCATCAAATGAACATCTGAATGGAGGCCAAGCAAGTACTAACAAATCACATTGCATCAAGTTGGGCACAACACTATATATAGTGTAGAAAATATCATAATGTATTATTAGTGTGTCCTATATTTTCTGTCTAATACAGACATCGACTTTAAACCTAATTTTAGGACTTGATTTCTAGAGATTCCTAACTTCCATATAGAAAAAGAAAAGTATAGTGTATAGCTAATATTGAATCTAAAATAGGTACGGCATTGATACTGAACAATCAGAAATCTTCATCCATTGTGAAGTCACGTTAACCTGGGGAGAGCAGGCTTCATGCACTAATCTCTTTGCTGTCAGAAAGTAGCATATCCTAGTGAAAGTTTACCTTAATCTAAGATACGCCCTCAAAAAGTCATATTAGCTTCCTCAACCATGCTCTAAAATACTAAATTACTCACTATATTCCCACCACATATACTCACTCATAGAACAAAATGCTGAAGAAATGCCGAGAAGCATCTTTCAGAATTCAGATCTCTTTCCCAAATTAAAATGAATGGTAAAAAAGCATCTTACATCTCTATTGATTTTAAATAGTAAGAAATCATTGGTGAGAATAGATAAAACTATCTTGCTACAGAAGTATCTTCAGTTATTTTACTACATATCGGGTGGAAGCTGGTTATGGAAACAATTTTTATTGCACACAGATGTCAATGAATGAACATCCTATAATATTCACTTACTTTCTAAAAGCCCAATAGAGTCAAAACATCATAATTCAATGAATCTAAGGAAGGTAAGTGCTGAGGACACAAGCATTCACGAATCTTCACCAACAAGGCAACACAAACATGAAACGGATTTTGGCGCCTATGGATATATTTGGGGTGTAATTTTCGCACCCAGTATATGCCTTATAAAGACACGAGATAAGCACAGCACCAATTTTAAAATGTCCATCCTTCGAAACTCGTAATCAAAAAAATTAAGAGAAAATTTGAGTTGCACCCCACTTTATTTACCATAACTCAAGTTGCACCCCACCGCTTTACTAATATACAACACCCCTCACTTCCGTCAAAAACTAACGGTCAACTCCGTTGACCGTTAATTTTTGACTGAAATATCCCTAGGAAGAGGGAAGGGGTATTTCGGTCAAAAATTAATGGTCAACGGAGTTGACCGTTAGTTTTTGACCGAAGTGGAGGGGATTGTACATTATGGTAAAGCAGTGGGATGCGCCTTGAATTATGGTAAATAAAGTGGGGTGCAACTCAAAATTTCTCAAAAATTAAACCACAAGGTAAGAGCAACGAATGCATATAAGTACATCACCCACCTTCACAAACATGACATGAGGCACAGCACCGGGATATGGAAACCAAGAGCAAGAAATGCGTACTGTGGTATGCATCGCCAAGGAAGCACTTTCGATGACGTACCTTGCTGAGATTTGTGTCTAGGCACGCTTTTAATGACACTCCTTATTAGACTCTACACCACCACAGAAACTCTCTACTGCTTCTAGGCATTATCTAATAGCAACAGAACATTAGGAAGACTGCAAAATACATTTAAGAAGCAAAATAAACAATCTCTCTTCACATGCAGAAGCTTCCTGTTTATCTTATGCCGAGACTCAAGAGGGGCAACCTTGCCTAATGTGGGGGAAATTGTGGCTCTGACAAAGGCTTTTTGTCTATGGTTTCAGTTTCCCTTCATATTGGACTAGTTCCAAAAGGAGGTTTGTACTACTAGGACTGAGACGTTTCTGCCATGATGAGCATTTTCACACGCTTTGGCACGGCAAAATTTCTAGTCTATTCAACCAATACATCAACACAAATTGGTTGACGGACACTGGAAGACATCAAAATGTGGCATGGGACTTTGTGGTCATGCTATGACTGCAATCCGGAACTCTTATCTCATTGAAATAGCACATCACCTTACACGTGCTTCGTTACTGGAGATAATCAATAGAGTCATATACACACCTAACATTCCATGAAACTGCATATCATTATCATATCCAATCCACTCACCATCTATTGATTCAGATATAGTGTCATATATTAACAGCACTGTGGCCTCAAGCCCTAACTAATCCATGTTAACTACTACTTAAAAATGTTCGACAATCCAAGCAACACTAACCAATCAATACTTCAATCTCCCCAATCCTCCACCCCTCCTATAATTATCCCTCCCTCTTTCAACCTACGGCTAACCAAACCTAACCCTAGCCCTAAATCACAGGAAAAAAGCAACAACTTTGACCCGTACGAAGTCTAAAATCCCTATTTTGACCCCATTGCAGATCTTGACAGCCATATAGATACAAAATCACATTCTCAATTTATCCAAAATTGCAGAATATTTCCACACAATTTTTTTTTGCAAATCCTATAAGTAACCAAGCGCCAACCCTAATTCCGAGAGAGAGAGAGAAAAAAAACGCAACTTTTCTCAGACCCGCCCCCAAACCCCTACTTTGATCCGATAATACAAGCGAATATATCCAGATTTGCAAACAAAAAATTCCACAGAACTCAACTTATTCAAGAAATATTTTTGAAGAAAAAAGTAAGACTTGTCACACCTTCTTCGATCTCGAACTCCTCGAACTCGTCGTCGTCCTCAAAGAGATCGATCTTCGCGTCCTCGGTCGCAGCGGGCTTGGTCTCCGTCGCCATCGGACCAGAAGAAAGTGTAAATCTGCGATGGGAATGAAGTACAGTGAAATATGAACAATTTTGAACCTATAAGAACCCTAATTTCTGACGAAAATTAGGGCTTCTATCGAAGTCGAAGAAAGAAACCTAACCTGCTTGTTTCGAGAACTTTGGAACGAAACTCTTTTCGAAAAGAAAGGAATAAAGGGTTTCTTATGTTTCCACCAGTGATATTCACGTGCGCACGTAAATTTTTTTCCTCCTAATATAATTAAATAATTAGATAACAATTTAAATTATATTATAATAATTTAAATATTATTTTAATTAAAAATTATATATATATATTTTAAAATTTTGGATATGTATTTAGATAATATCATTTACTTGGTTTAAATATATTAAAAGAGTTTAAATTATATAAAAATTTATATTAGATAGAATTTTAAAAAAAATTCGTCAGAATGAAGGATACAGGTGACATTTATTTAAAAAAAAAAATTAGGTTGAGAATTTACAAATAGCTTGGACGGCTCACTTTTGAGCCGTTTCCAAGCCGCATTATATAGTAGAAGATTATTTTTGAAATATTTTTGAGCCGGTCGTTTATGAATTATTAAAAAATTTATGCTTCGTAAAAAAATTTGATGTACTGATTTTGGTCGGCCAAAAAACTTCTAAAATAAGTGTATTATAATTTTTGATGTCTTTATAAACATCTCAAATCGGTGAGTTATAAGAATTTTTATTTTTTTATTTATACCCTTATCAAAAAAATATAATTATAACTACTACCTAAAATAGTCTAATATTATATCTTTATGTTCTTGTCTTTGTTGTGACCTGACAATATAAGAAAATTTTAGGTTTGTCATGAGTTACTAATCACATATCATGAAATTTAGAGTGACAATATTTTCTTGCTGTGACATGATAATATGAAATGGTATAATCTTGCTTTGGAAGAACTTTTATTTGTATATCGGCATATAGGTTATTTTATTTTATTTTAAAAAAATTCAGAACCATTCGCTAATGTATTACCAAATGGTTTAAAAGCAGCTACTTAAAATGACCCAAAATCGAATTCCTCCTAATGGTACTTTAAAAATATTTTATAACCACATCAACAATTGTCAAGCAGACCGTTAATCACCAAGCAGAGTGTACAAGTTTTCTAGACTTGATACACCACAATTGTATTATACACTTGTGTAACATCCTATAACCAGCTAATTATTATTTCTTTCAATTTCAAAAATAATACAAAAAATATATTAAATTTATTCAAATTATGGCTAAAATATATAAACAAAATTATGTTTTTAATAATTTATTTTTTGATGCAAATTTGTTTTTAATATTTCGATCCATATTGATACTTAAGACAATGTCCCGATTTGCGAAACCTTAATAGTTATATAAATGAGTACAACTCTAATAACCTTAATAGTTATATAAATGAGTACAACTCTAATGATGATTACCCAGTGAAGCTTAAGCTGAAACTTTCAACAACTAGAACAAAAATGTAAGTTACATAATCCCATGTTAAAATTGTATCAAGAACCCAAAGTTGGAAGAATCTACATTGATCATATTTGTACATTATCAGTAAGTTCTCTATAAATTAAGATTGTAGCAAATAGTGATATATGGTCACTCCATGCTCCAAACCTTAATGAATATATACATCAAAGACACCAAACCTTTACTCAAGTACAAGAGAGCATTCATATTTTACTCTTCTCGACCGTCTCGACGTTCCTCCGTCGAATGTGACATACCATCATCCTTGTCGTCGTCGTTCTTTGTATCATCGATACTTCTCTGAGTCTCTGAACCCGACGAAGGCAACCTCCCGGGGACAGGGACTGTCTCTCTAGAGGTGCACAAGTACTCGAGAGCGGTGACGACGTCGCTCATCAGCGGACGCATGCTCGCTTCCTCCTGGAGGCACATCGCTGCAACTGCAAGGGCCTGGTACAGCCCCTTTGTAGGGAAGTTCCCTCCGAGCAACGGATCCGCCATCTCTACGAACCTCTTCTTGTCTTTAAACAGGGGTTCTGCCTACACGAAGAGCCAAGATTTTAGTTTATTCCGGACAGAAGTTAAAACGTCATGAATTTCCTTTTAAGAAAATAAATATTGTGTCACTATCATCATGTCCATATCTAATCGTATACCATAAATTCGAACACTAAAAGTCTTTGGTATATCTTCTTTCACCATCAGCAGAGAATTCGCGATGTGGCAGAACTCGCTGAGAGCGCGAGGGCTCGGACGGCGAG
Source organism: Iris macrosiphon (assembly GCA_036927795.1). Lineage (NCBI taxonomy): Eukaryota > Viridiplantae > Streptophyta > Magnoliopsida > Asparagales > Iridaceae > Iris > Iris macrosiphon. Next base: position 211,135,129 of record JAYESA010000007.1, read on the forward strand.
GAAAGTGCTGACGGCGGGACTTGACGTTGTGGTTGTAGCTCCTCCTTCGGTTGTCGTTGCCGTCCGACGACGATGGCGCGATCTCGATTATGATAGGGGATTCTCGGTTGAAGTTAAGTAGAGGAGAGGATAGAATGTGAGTTATAGAGAGAGATGTTGAATGAGGATGGAGTCTTAGTACGGTGAGAAAGGACGAGGGGAGGGGAGCGCTTGATAACGGAATTCTGGGGAAGGTACAGTTTGCAGTGCACACTGTTTTGCACTGTACTGTGTACGCGGGTTAGTGAGAGAAAGAGGGAGAGGGAGCAAGAAATTAAAAAAAAATGGACTGATGAAGTGTGGGCTGTTGTTGACTTGTGGGCTAAAATTTGGAATAAAAAATTGTATGTGGCCTGACATGTAAAGAAAAATAAATAAGGATACGACGCATGCATGCATTTTCCAGATAGGTACGTATAATAAGTAGTCACTTCCGTTGCACCACGCATACAAACATAGATACAGATACATGATGCATTAACATACATACCCAATGTACGAGGTGTTGCTCATTGGAAGGCCTATCCGTGTCGACGGCTCGCCTCCCAGTAATTATTTCCAAGAACACGACCCCAAAGCTGTACACATCGGACATCGTCGAGAGCTGCCCGGTGAGCACGTACTCCGGAGCGCAGTAGCCGTACGTGCCCATCACCCGTGTGGAGACGTGGCTCTTGTCCCCGACCGGACCGACCCTGGCCAGGCCGAAGTCGGAGAGCTTCGGGTTGTACTCCTCGTCGATAAGTATGTTGGATGCCTTGAAGTCGCGGTAGATGACGGGCGGGTTGGCCGTGTCGTGCAGGTACTCGAGTCCTTTCGCTGCGCCCTCAGCTATCTTCATTCTTGTGTTCCAATCCAGTGGCTTCTTTTCTGGTGGGAGATCTGCAGAACAATGAACTATATGTATATATGATCTTTGAATACAATTTGGATGACAAAGAAATTAAGAAATTAAGTCCCACAATAATCAATTATTTTTCGCTTGTTCACCCGACATATTCCAAGATCATATGATTCTATAGGTATCTAGGCGACCAAGAACTAGAATTCTTGTGGATGTTGGAATTCTCAAAGCTATCTCAGAGAATTCTACGTGATTTGTACTATGGAACGTTCAAAACTAGAATTCTTATCGATACTGAAACATATAAAAAAGATAGATTTATGTATGCATTGTGTGAGAATTCTAGTTTTGTATACAGAATTAGGACACTATAAAACTAGAATTCTGGCTGTCCTAAAACAATGAATTTTCTGTCTTGTACTGTCAAAATTTAATTTGACAATTCTTATTATTGTTAGGACTGTCGAAATTCTAGCAGTTCTTCTTTGTCCCCAAACCGACTGTCACGATTTTTAAAACTTCTAACCCCCCTATAATGGGGTTCGAGACCACCAATAATTGGTATAATTGGTGTGAGAAAGAGGAAGATGTTTGCAAGAGGAAGATGAAGTTATGTACGAAAGAGAACAGTGTGATTCCTAACACTTTTACAACTTAAAGAGTGATCGACGCCCCCTATCATGTGATAGTCCATATCACTTTTGGTAGTGCCCTAGTAATTTCCGAATCAAATGTGAAGATAGAACAATCAAAGATATATATACTTGAAGTTTACCTACCTAGTAGATGATCCTCCAAGGAACCATTTGGCATGTACTCATAGACTAGGATTCTTTGATCTCCATCAGCACAATATCCAATCAAGTTGACAAGGTTAGGGTGGTGGAGGAGGTTAAGCATCAGTACTTCGACCAGGAACTCTCTATTTCCCTGTAACCCATTCTTGTCGAGTTGCTTCACTGCAATACACTGCAGACAGTGTGTGTGTGTATGTGTATATTACTACTCCATTATGGATCTTGTGCTGACGTTGGAAATATTTTGATTAATTACCTGCGGGTTGTTGTTGTTGTTGTTGTTGTTGTCATCGACTAGATGCCCTTTGTAAACTCTTCCAAATCCGCCTTCACCTAATAGGTTCTCTTCTCTGAAGCTTCCCGTCGCAGCAGTCAGTTCGGAGAAGGTGAAGACTCTGGCCTCGTTGGTGCCACCATTGCCTATCTTCAAGATCTCTTTGGCCGCAATCCGATGCTTGTAACTATCTGCACAAAAATGTCGGTCTGCATCTTTCAAAAAAAAAAATTCAAGAAGAACAAGTTCTGAGAGTTATATCGCTTCTATATGAGGCATTGCAAGTCTGAGGGCGATATATGATGTTATTTCATGTTAATATTGTCTACTTTATGTTCATCTTCTTGTAAGAAAGATATTTAAGTTAGCAAGTAATTATAATTCTCATAGCTTATTGTACATTTTAATCAAGTTTTGTTGTTGTTGTTGATGAATTCTAACTTTTTGAATTGTAAGAAAAATAACACATTTTGCATATATACATGTAAAAGTAAAAGTGTGTAAAAGCTATGCATAAGGTATCACACAATTTATTGAGATTTTGAGATCAACAACCTACTTAAATTTGAAATGAAATCATAAATATTATTTATGAATTAAATGCGAACTCAATACTCAATAACAATTAAAATTACAGAAAGAATACATTGTAACCAAAACAAAAACAAAAATTACGTACCCGAATCAAAGGAAATGTTATTGACAAGATGTTGGAGATTGTTTCGCTCCTTAGCTACCTCTACCTTCTTGGGGGACTCCTCACTCTCTTCGACTTTCGGATTCAAACAACAGAAGCAGCCCATCACCAATGACCACCTTCAGATTCCAGTACTGCCGATTGCATGCTCCTCACAATCTCATAAGAAAGAAAAAAGGAAAAAAAAAATTGACAAAATTAAAGTTTCCAGCAATATCTTACCTAATCTGTGGATCATCAAGGGGGAGAAACCACACCAAGCAATATCAGAAGTTTAATTAAAAACCAGACACAACTATTTACAATGAACAATTTGTTAAAAATAAAAATTGTTCATTGTGCTTGTCGAATATGGAAAATTTCTTCATTGTGTTTTGTTGAATAGCGAGTTTCTTCTCCTCCTCTCCAATGGAAAGAATTGGTTGGCCTAGAGAGCACTAGAGCTATATTTAGAGGGGTTAATTTTAAATTTTTTTAATAACCATTGTTGGTATCCACTTATTTAAGTTAGTTTCCGTTCAGTTTCTGGAATTTGTGGACCCAAATTTAAACTTCAAGCATATGCTTGTTGATTTCGGTACCTATTGTACCAAAGTTTATGATTTGGCTCCAACAGTCGCACATGGAATTGTAAAGTATAATACTACACATGCAAAAGATCCCCAAAATTAGGGACTAGATAAAATGAAGATATACATATATTTGCAACCAACCCCTTGAAAAAAGGTTAAATGTGAAAATAGTCCTGAATTTTCTCAGGACTTTTAAATAGTTGCAATGTAAGAAAATAAAAATCTGGGCATCAAGACTACGGCTTATCACTTCTTCACCTTCTCTGATATATAGAAGGAAGCACTGCATCTGAAGCAAATGACCATAAACCTCGCCCACAGGCAAAATAGTATTCAAAACGAAATTGCTTCAACAGCTTAGAACTCTCCAGCAGAGAGAGAACTCCAGAAGCCTGTCTTCGAACCTCCAGGTCTGCACTTTCAGTGCCAGAGCTTACTACAGAAGCCATTTCGTGGCCTCTTGCACGTGACGATCTCCAGAAACGAATCAAGCAGCTGCCCTGCAAGGCTGTTCGGCTCTTCAACAAGAGTCCGGATGAACGTTATCACCACACGACGCTCCTGCTCACCAGACCTCAAGCTAAACCAAGTCAAGAATTTCAAACGGAAATCCTTCTCAATGTGACCCAAGCACTCCAACCACCTTATGACCTTCACACAGTACTCATAGTTATCATCCAGCTGACCCGAGCCATTGGAAAATTGCAGAGGCGAGCCACTGACCAAAGTGCTGTCTCCATCACAGGTTTCCTCGTTTGCATTAGCGGACCTTTTTCTAGACCCTGGTCGAGACTCAACTGCAGGCACTTCTCCAACTGGTCTAGCTGAACACGTTTGGGAATCACCGCTGCCATTAGATCTTGTCGGTCCGTTCTTCTCCAAGCTGCAACCATTCTCATCAGGCAAGCCTTCTGTAGGTGGAGTGAACTCGGCATTGAGATCAGGAACTGAGGCTACATTTAAGTCAAGCCGTCGGGCAACAGGGGGCTCTGCTTGATCCTCTTCAACAGTCTCTGGTTTCTCTGTGCCACTCCCACCACATGATTCTTCTTCAACCTCATCTTTGTCGAACCCATCGCAGCAACCTTCTTCTTCTGCCCAAGCTAGCTGTAAGATTTTTCCAAGATTTCGGACCTTGAAACAAGAGGATCCAGCATTAGGGGTTTTGGCTTCTCCCTTGGCATTTGATGAACACCCTTCTCTTCCATTGTGCCCTGAGTGCTTCTGGATTATCTCCACGCTCTTTGTAAAACATTTGGACTCAGAATGACCCAAGTCTCCGTCCTCTGTGAATGAAATGATCCGAAAGGTATATTCTGTGCATGGCTGGAGGTTAGAAATCAGGATCCTCCTCTCAGTCCTTGAGATGATGACAGGCTCTTTCTGGCAAAGCTCCTCTCTGCTTTTGTAGTACCATAACTTGTATCCTTTGACAGAATTAGATGCCAAAGAGTATGATTCTTTTAGAACAATAACAAGAGAAGTAGATGTTCTCTCTTCAAACTGAAACCGGCAAGCCACAGGAAGTGAATCTACAATATCAACAGATATATGAACTTAGTCACAACTAAGGGATGTGAATCAAAAGACATGAGAATAATATCCTACTAAGGAGAGTCTACCTCTCTGCTTTACTTCTGAATTACATAGGGTTCTGAGACAATCATCTGCCTTCTCGATTGCAAGAGAGCACAATTTATGAAGGTCACTGGCAACTGACAGCCTACCTACAATTCCACGAGCCATCTTGGCCGAAACACCATTAACTGGACCAACTTCTGTTTCCAGCTTTGCCTTCACATTTTCTACAGTTTCGTGCAATTCTTTGAAACGAGATGTGCCATCAAGTAGCCTGAAACTCAGAAATATCCGGTAACAGAGCACATCTACCCGACGAGCATCTTTTGCTATTGACAGTTGCTTCTTCCAACTTCTGTAGTGAAGAGTCCATAGGAATTCCAAAACAAAAACGATAGGTATTAGAAGAAGTACATATTTGTGGAATCTATTCTATAGTGTAAACAATATACGTCATGCATTCTCCCATAGCCTGAAGAGAAAGACCATTCACCAACATGGTCCCTAGTATCAAAGAACAAACCCACCCCCACCCCACCCCACCCCACCCCACCCCACCCACCCAAAAGAGGTGAGGCTGCATGGAGATGCCAAAAAAAAAGTCCAGTCTAGAAACACTAGTCCAAGAAGATCTGAGCAGATACAAAATGTTAACTTCGATTAGACAGAATAAAAAGGAGATGTAGTGCCGCTCACAAAAATAATTAACCCTTATGATCGCTCCCTCCAATAGCAGCTTATCAACAAGTACTAACTATTTCAGACAAATTGGAACATATTGCTCTAGATCTACTTAGGACATCAGCCAGATATTCATACGCATGTTTTTGGTCACCATCAGTAAGAGTACCATCACAAACAAATTTGGAAGCATATTACAAGCTACAGTACAATAACAATCATGTGGTCATACTAAGAAACTGTTGGGTATAAAATAAGAAAGCTAAAAGTTACGAGATTGGTGAAACGACTGCTATCTGGTTTCTCTGGAGGGAAGAAAGGAAGAGAGAGACTGGGAGCTTTGTAATGAAGATAGACAACATCTCTCTGTCTGGTTCCAAACTTGCAAGTAACCACAACAAACAACAAGAAGATTGATAATACTATCATTGTTATATCAGAAGTGATAAAACAAGCAAAAACATAAGTATTGTTTTAACTTATAAACAAACCACACACATGAAACATAACAAAAGTTGAACATTATTTTCACTTTTCAAAGACTTCAAACTAAGCTTCAAGACAAATAAACGGGTCCTACCTTCTTTCTCATCATCATAAGCACTCAGGTCTCCAGGTCAGGTTCATTAACCGAGAGCTTTGCAAGCATTGGTACTCCCATAACATCAAACATGTAGAGCTTGTTTACCTCCAGTATCCCCACATACTTGTCTCCATTATTCATAAGTAGTATCCCTTCTTCCAAGAAGGGGGTATTTGTATGGGGAAACCGGTAAATACTAGATCCTCGCCAAGTTGTGGTCTCATTTCCCCCACTTTCACAAACTAAAAAAAGTAGGTTCTCCAATTCCTTTCACAACTAGATGAAGAGAAAGGTTGTCCATAAAGCTTTAAAGCCAACAAATTGAAGATGAAGGGTGACAAGATCTTCAAAGAACCCCCAAAAATCCGATTCCACTATCGCTTATCCTTCATATGATTGTTATCTTTAAACCTTAATTGAAACAACCCCCGCAATCCAAGTAACCCCTGCAAGTTCAAAGACATCAAACGGTTGAAACATGTTGACGGTCTTTTAACTGTTCTGAAAAGTTTGATGTCTTTTAACCTTTTGGAACAGTTAGAAGACATCAAATGTTTTGTTTGTAATCTTCAATAAATGATATTTCACACAGGAGTATGAACCACAATATTCTTCATTGCAGGCAGTCCAGGGGCCACCATGGCTCTTCTCTTCTCGAGACTTCGTACATCCTTCACCAGCTATCTCTCGAGCACAAACATTAGGACGGTGCATTAGTAGAATAAATGACTCTAGAACAGTTTATGTTGCAGGAACACAGCAAAATGGTGTCCCTATCCGTAATGTGTCCGTGTACGTGCAACATAAATAACTACTTTTTACCTACTTGAAAATGTCCTTATTCAGTATCCATATCGTGTCTATATCGGTATCCGTCACACATAGAGAACAGTTAAAAATACTTGTGAGGTTACTCAGGTCTCTACCGACTAGAAAGTGTCGGAAAGTAGAACAGGACAATGGCATGTTTTTTAGATAGACCAACAAAGCCACCTCTGCAAATTTGTTTATGGAGATGGAACGAAGGAAACACAACCAGAGTTACTTCTTATATAATTTGAGGCTCTTGAGTCAACAACCCAAGTCATATTCACGATGAAATGATTAATCGTGGTTTCAGCTGATGTGTCAAATGAAGAAGAGTTTGGCATGCAAGAAACCTTTTGGTACAATCCTTGGGAAAGTAAATTATCTTGTTGTTTGCCCATGCTACTTGAACCATCAACTTGAGAATTCACATGATCGATGATTGATTTTCCATAGAAATCCCAGTTAAAATCAACGGAGTGAATGTTTTGCAATAGGTAAATATGGGAATGGATCTATCACCTCTACCATCATGATCTCCCCTTGGATCACGTCCTTTATATCTACAGCACCCCAACTAAACAGTCATGACCATGTCTCTACCAAGGAATGCTACAAGTGAACATTAAACACCACCTAGATTATGATTGCAAAAAGAATATGGGAATAAGGGGGAGAGAAGAAATTCTGAATCATCTGAAACATTCGAGCAAACTAGATAATTCAATTTTGAAACTTTTATGAAAGGTTAGAAAGTAACATGGCATGTAACATTTTTTCTGACTGTTAGACCACTCTGAAGGACTGGTACACCGATCACCAACTTCAAACATTGGACCCAGAAGTGTAGCAGTGAAACCAGCAGTAGGATCGGTCAACCAGTGTGCCTGCATAACTAGACAAGGGGACTAGCAGGTGCAGATACAGTTGCAGAAAAGCAGTCGACAAGTGAATATCTAGTTCCTGGGGCAACTTCGCCATTGAATTTCTTGAGAAACTATGCTATCTAGACTAGGTCTGAATGCTTTTAGTGAGTAGGTCAGTTTGCAAGTTCTGTTTAGTAAGTGGTTATAAAGTTTAAAGGATAAAAGATATGAGAATTTAAGGATATACTCATATACAATATGGAATCAGGATTTCCTATTAACCCTGAAAAGGGAAATATTGGTGGCAGTAAATCACTCCACCTAAAAGTGGAAAGGACAGAAGTACAAACAAGTGAGAAGTACCAGCAGTTGTTCGGATGTTAAGAAGGATGTTTCTCAGCACAGCAAGTTGTGGGGACCAGCGAGATGAAGAAGCCAGTGAAAACAGTGGTTATGGAAAGTTCTATAAAGACCAATCATGAATTCCAAGAGACAATCCCCTGTTTAAGGAAAGGGATTCATGAACGGAGGAAGGGGGTTGCCAATTGCACACAAAAAAATCAAATGATAGCTCGTGTCTAAGGAATCTAAGAGGATTGTAGGGTTATAATACCATGCGAGAGGATGAGAAAAAAAACAATGCGGGGTTGAGATTTTGTGATGATCTAATCTTCTCGTCAATTCTCGAGGTATTTGTACAAACGGACCAACAGGGTTGGTCACCATAGGCGAGTTATCTGTATATAATAGATGAGTGACAGAAGAACAAGAGACAAGTGCACAATCAAACCTACATTAACATATAATAAAACAGTGAATTAAGTAACCGGCAAACTAATCCTGATCATAAAATCTATAAAAAAACTTACATTAGCACCCACAACTTACTAGACAAACTGGCACAAAATGAAATGCCATCATGGCTACGAAAAATTATCTCTATTGCATCAAAATGAGAGAAAATAATAATCATAGGTTAAATATAAAGTAGTTTACTCACCCTAGTATACCAGAAACTTTTCCACATGAAGGACAGCAGTAATTACCATCAAGCTTCATATATTGCCCACAATCAGCAACCCCTGCCTTCTGGTGCTGAAGGGCGCATTCGATGTGGCAAGATAATCCACACCAGTCTCCACCACCTGAATCAGAAGCGCAAACCAACCAAAGACTGGGGTCTTTGTTATCATCAAAACGGTGACAGATGCAACAAGAGCACCTCTTACAGAAAGTGTCCTCTAAGCTCAGAACAGCCTTACATGCTGAATTTTTACAAATCCAAGTGCCATTACACCTAAATTCTGTGATTTCTTCAGTGGAAGGAAGTCGTACAGGGTTCTCACCCTTTCTTGGTTGTTTCCCAGGAGCTTGATTGCTAGTGGAAGTTGACTGGTTTGATGAGAGTTTCTTCAATTCCAGATTCTTGCATCCCTTAAAGGTTGTTGGTTTAGCTAGTTCTTCTGTTGTTTTAGATCTTGACGGGATAGATTGCTTCCTCTCTTTATCGAGGCTACAACGTACCAGTTCTATCTTGGGATAGGACTTAAGAAACTCCTGTAGGCTTTGACCTTTTGGATTATAATTTATATATCCAGTTTCAACTGGAGTGCTTATAGCAGTAGAAGATGTGTTTGAGACGAAAGCTGAACATGCAAATATGAATGTTAGAATAGCATAGAAGTTCATAGATAACACACATGAACTTATGATGGAAGCAATATATATATATATATATATATATATATATTTCCCCCACCACCATCATGGCCCTATCCCTTGACCAACAGCCACCAAGCCGGGGCGATTATGCCGCTCCCCGCTGACCACTTGGGACAGGCAGATTTGGCTATATATATATATATATATATATATATATATATATATATATATATATATATAAACCATAAAATCACTTCTTAAAAGCTAAAAACATATTGGATATACAAGAACAGCCAGTTTTGACTTAAGAAAAAGGGAACCAAGAATAGATTCTACAGTTGTTTAGTTTCCAAATCAAATTATGTCCTTACACATTGTCAAAATGGGGACATTGACCTAATATACCATTTTCTCTTACACAACTAAGCTCGTATGACCGTTATCTTGCAACTTTCAATGGTTCAACTGTAGCTGAAACTTTTGAATTTGACTTGGTAGTTGAATCTGATCCAGACCACCTAATTACAACTAATTCAAATAAGGAAAAATCATGAATCATCTTATTTTCTGGATAAATAGATGGAATGCTTCGGCTACCACGACTCCTTAGCAACAGATGTGTTCATGTTGATTCAAAACAATGTTTCAGAGCTCTCTCTCTTGATCTCAGTTTTCTTCCTTTTGACTTTTGAATTAATTATTTCCTCAGTTTGAATAGTTTCAACCCAAGTAGGAGTTTCAGAATTTAAATTTTTCAAAAAACAAATATTGCGAAAAGTAAAAGACACTGATAAAACATTTCCATTTATGTGTAATCTATGTTGCACAGACACGGTATCTCCATACCTGTTTCTGCTATGTATTCGTGCAACATAGGCGACTACATTGTACCTATTTGAAAATTTCAGTATCTTGTATCCATTTGTGTTTTGTGTCCTTACATGTATCCCTATTCGTCCAACATAGTGCATAAACGATAAATTAGTGTAAACCTTACAACTTGGTTTAGTTGCTTAATATAATTGATACCTCACCATGAATCCCAACATGCCAACTGTTGTTAGTTCTGTAGTTGCTTTCCTTTGTATTTCCCTCTTATCAAACTAGTGTTGCTCTACCATCGTGAGGCTGAGCGGTTTTAGAGACAGAGATACTATTGTATATACTACTGTATATAGTCCCATACTGGACGGATAACAAGACTGCTGCCGAACGTCGGCTATATATACCCACAGAATAAAACTAAAAACCAAAGGAAGAAGACATGAATCTCAATGACAAACATCTTTTGCTAGTGCAAAAAACATATATAATGTAGCCCCTAAAACGAAGTAAGCTAACCCATGCAGGAAACAGATCATATATATATATATATATATATATATATATATATATATATATATATTTTAGACACTGTTAAGAGACATGAGACACCAACATATCATGCCAACTTCTGAAACTTCCCTGTCAATATTAAAAGCATACAAGAAATATGAATTGAATACACCAAATCTGAAATCATGGATAAGTATGATACACACCAAATACATTAAAGCGTGCACTTCAATATCGGGTTCTTGTCCTGTAATAGAAGTGACGTACTACAACCATTTTCATTTTGCTCTATGGTTGAAGAATGTTATTCAGTTCTTTGAAATGTACAATTGTAAAATAGCACATCCATGTGTACTAAAGGTATTGGCTATACCTTTGGGGAAGATTTTGCCATCAGATCCCATTCTTTTTGAAACTTGAGGAATCCGTTAAAAGCGTGTTTCCTGGACAAGAATAATAATTAGTTGGGACTCCATTTACAAATCGTACGAGCAACGAAAAATCACAAGTGCCGTTAGACATAACCAGGGATAGAAGGAATAGCATTTCCTAGAAAGCAGAACAATACACTATACAGTGAACACGATTACAATGTTTATGTCAAAATTGCCAAAACACATATGTTCATATCTTTTGTGACTGCATGCTACATATTAAGGATGACCATAAACAAGGTCTCGCACGGGACAAAAGTGCCCCTTAAAACTCAAAGATGTGTTGTAACAATAGTGAACTATTCATGCGCGCATTATGTACTTACCTACTCCTTATATATAGACACACACACACTAAGAGCCTCACTATTGTCTTTTCTTGAGAGAAATATGTACATACTAACTATTCTAATATGAAGATTATAAAATATTTATTTTATGTTTGTGCTCCAGTTTCTTGGTGTTATATATATATATATATATATATATATATATGTGTGTGGTGTGTGTGGGGGGGGGGGGGGGGGGGGGGGGGGGGTGGGGGGGTGGTTTGAAGTGGGTTTGTCAAAGTTGACGGCCAAGGTAGTTGTGATTGATCACCTAATTAGGAAATTATCAAATTAAATAATGCTTTATTTGGCAACATTTATACTCCTTCAGTGTATGTGCAACTAAAAATATATTATCATTGCCTTGTATGCACTCATCTTCAATGTTGTTGTCATACATCATCTTGTCTGAAGATTGTTGGTTCCATGCCAACCTGAGCAACACCTATCAATTTCCCCAAAAACAAATATTGAAAGCCTCATACCACATCCTTCTCAAGGCTTTCCTCCAAACTCTTAAGCCAGTTGGGCATATGATATACCAATAGAAGAAGTTAACAATATCGAAAGTGGATCTCGCCATTGCTCCTCCACAGAGCAACACAAAAGTAAGTCTCCTCCTTTATTCATCATTGTACATCAATATGCACAGCCTTGTTGCCTGTCTCATCGCTAAACAACTAAACAAAACCAAATCTTGTTCCTATGTTTCTCGTCGTCCATTCGTGAATCCTCTCCATCTCTATCGCTCTTCAGTTTTCCGGCCCAAGCAAACTCATCTTCCATGTGACAATTGTTGTGGATTCTCGTCATTTAATTCTATCATTCTTCCTCTGCATGCCCAATTATAAATTCTTTTATTGAATTTTGCTCCCATATGTGAGAGAATTTTTTTTTATGTGAGAAATTTAGCAAACAAAATTGTGAGCACATACATGAGTTAGTTATAATATCTATAAATTTTTGAATAAATAATTTGAATGTGTGCATAGATCGGGCTATCCTTCTCTGTCCCACTTTGTCCGCCTACAATCAATAAAACTTGATTGCTCAAACTGTCCAACCCCTCCCCCCCCAACCCCACCCACCCACATAAATATCAAATGGGGGCCCTCAACAAGTCAACTAATCCCTGCACACCTGCACCACAGAGTAACAACAGAAGCCATCGCCAAAGAACAAGGTCAATTTGGGCAAATTGTTGTGTTGATACTTGATCACCCGGACATCAGTCGTGTCGTGGTTGTGACAGCCACCGCCATTATAGAACACTCTTGTTCATGCTAGCTTCGCACTCACCCATTGGCTTATACCATGTTGCACTACTCCAAGAAGCGGAACCCAGTACTAGTTGGAGATTCCAATGACATATTTGTGATGAAGGTCAGTCAAAGGAAATCATAACAAGTTGCCTGCCGGAAAAGGACACAGTCCGCGTTGTGTGAACCCTTGCATTTTTTATCCTAAAATTTCCTAAGTTGATTAGATAATATGCATTATCTTATTACTATTGCTACCTATATATGTGTATGTAGTTATTTAAATATTAAGTACCAAATAATAGTGTGTGTGTATATATATATATATATATATATATATATATATATATATATTATCCTTATGTAAGGGAATATATAACTAAACTAGCATATAGTGTGTAGCTTCTCCCTCGTACTCTCCTTGTTGTGTACATCCCCCCCCCCCCTTTTTCCCAATATTTCCTATGTTCACATAGGAATGAACCAGGCAACACTCATTCCCAAACCTTGTACACCATCCCATCTACACATCCCTTTATTACCTATCCTAAAACCTAGGAGTCTAAGAAAGCTAGTAGCCACCCTATCCTTTCATTCTCCCATCCATTCTTCTTGTCACCCTACGCTTTCATTCTCCCATCCATTCTTCTTGTCAGTGCAACATTCTTCCTACACACAACCTCCTTAACATTCAACCCCCAAAGATCACTAGTCCCTTACAAGCTCCTCCCCCCCCTCCCCCCACTAAACTAGCTACCAACCCCCATGTAAAACCCCTATCAAGTGCAGCAACACACCAACTCTCCTAACACTCCTCTCCATTCTTCTTATATAAACTCATTCCAATCAAACAGGAGAAGCACCCTACTCTTACACCACTTCTTCTTCTTCTTCTTCTTCTTCTTCTTCAAACAACTCCTACCCGTCTCCGCGAGCGACGGTGCAACGACCAGGCCGAGATATCGCAGCACGTCATTTATCCTGCACCCAACTCCTCCGCGTGACGACGAATGTCGAAGCCAACGCTAACACCTAGCAAGTGCTTTTGTTTAGTCGTGTGCAACGCCGCAACATCCGTTGCTCGTCACCGAGATCCGCAGGCGCCGAAACAACATCAAGACCGCTGACATCATCGTCGGTGAATCGCAAACTCCTCCGCCGCATCCACATGCCGTCCACGTCGACGAGAGGCTCTGCAAGCCGCCCCACCTCCGAGCGCCTGCCTCGACGTGGCCGAGAAGTCGCGACCAACTCCCCCTGTGCGGAACTTTCCGACAGGAAGACACTGAGAGGAGCTCGAGCTCTTCTCCAAGAAGAAACAAAAGAAGAAAGCAGGGTTACACTTTTAAAGGTATAGAATTACCTTAATACCCCTTAATAACTTTTTAAAAGGTTTTCCTTATATTCTTTATAGTATAGGTATTAGTAAATGGTAGCCGCAGTAAATAGATGATAAGGGTTAATTTCTATCAATTAAAATAAGTGCTATGGTTTAACTAATTAAGATGGGCTAATGTATAGTTAAGTAAAGATATAGACTGATGGGCCATGGACCTCCGATAGAGCTATATATGTGTGTGTGTGTTTTATATAAAATAAATCCTATGAAAATAAATATAGGCATATATAAAGATATCTCATAATAATTGCTAATATAAATTATGAATAAGTGTTTGGATGCATCTATATACGAGGGATAATAATTTATGAGCAATTTTTTCTTTAGGCTATTTGGAGGTTAAGACTGGACATAAGACTTTCGTATCCTAGCAGCATTGGGTCGGTCACCCCAGGCATGTATTCATTGCCAAGTTATTCAATTTTATAGCTTGCCCATTTACTTTATATGATCATGATGCTATTAGTTCTATCGATTAGCAATTTGTTACCAATACTGATTATTAGTTTCATAGATCCATCAGTATTACAGTTGCATTCCTAGAGACACGTACTATATGATCATGATGCTATTAGTTCTATTGCTTAGCAATTTGTTACCAATACTGATTATTAGTTTCATAGATCCTTCAGTATTACATGTTGCATTCCTAGAGACACGTACTAGAGTACAGGTATGAACCAGTTGCATCTACCTATTAGCTAGCTTCACGTAGTTATTTTTCAATTACATGTTAAGTGCGATTGCTTGATTCCACGACTACGCGACACTGAGCTGCTATCCTCATTTCTTCCTCATTTAAGGTCAACGAAAGGGGCCATGCTTAGCCCGGGAACCCACACTAGAGGCGAGAGTATTGATCCCTAATCGTGAGTTCACTGCCGAACTTAGGTAGATATTTTTTTGGGTATCCAGCAGTTCACGTGTACGTACTAGTTCTCGTTCGTATATCGCATGACCTGTACAGTTAGTTGTTCGTATTACCAGTTATATGTAGTTCCACTCCATTACTTGATATCGGCATGTTTTATACTGTTACTTTAGGCTTGTATATTACGTATCTTGCTAGGTCCCTCTGAGGACAAGGTTCCCTTTCAGGCTTAAACGAGCAGAAAGAATTGGAGATCTATGGACCAGGATCGGATACCAGAGCATCTTTTGCAAAGGATTTGGAGATCTACCACGCAGAGTACCCGTGAAATCGGATAGGTTTTCATCTTGGGATACAAGCAACATTATCTAGCTAGAGATGCTTGAACCTAGTTATCTTCCTTCCATCACTTTATTCTCAGTCTACTAGTAGTGGATTTATCTCCACCAGACTCGGTATATTCTGGTTAAACATTTGAAACTCGGTATATTTACTATCAGCATTTATTTCAATTGTTGTTAGTTTTCATGTTATCATTCTGTGGATGAGATCTAGATATCTATCAGTTATTTGTTACTATAAATTATAAAATGCAGTTCATACTACACAACGTAGTACGCTTTAACGGATCCATTAAATTGAAATACCCTTTGGAGTCGTATTAGATGGTCATTGTCGCGTGGCTCGATTTGACGCATTTTTAGGATTGGGACGTGACATGTTGGTAGGAATTTGCTCTTCCACTTTATAATGGAGGACCTAAATGTTTTAAATACATTAGCTTGCTATCTTTGTGTGCATCCACAAGTTACATATGGATGAGCATAAATCCACTTTCTTCTCTCTAATATATATATATATATATTGCAGCTTGATGTTAAAACGCCTTCTTTTATGGTGATCTTACCAACTCTTATTGGAGCAATGTCTCGGAATTCATCTTCTCAAGGGAAAAATCAAGTGTGCAGGTTTAAGAAGGTGATTAGGGACTCAAACATAGTCCTCTTGCTTGGTTTGAGAAGTTTCGCTAAGTAATCACATGATTGGGATTTTGGCATAGTCATGTTGATCACTCTTTTTTTAGAAACGCTAAGTCGATATGGATGATCTCTGTTGATGATACTCTGCTATCTGGAAGTAAAGTTAAGGACATCAATGAAACCAAGACATGTCTCTAAAGCACTTTGTTACTAAAGGTATGGGATAATCATGCTACTCTCTAAGGATTGAGATCCTCATGGCATCAACCGAGTTGTCCTCCATGAGGAAATATGCCATGGATCTAGTACAAGAAACCATACTACTTGGCACTAAACAGGTTGATATTCCTATGGAGCAAAACCTAAATTTATACCATTTTCCTTTGTTGCGGGTCTAGTCAGCCAATTTATGGAGAATCCTGTGACGCGGATGTAACATTTGAATCCTGATATATGTGAAGGGATCTCCAAGGAAAGGCCTTTGTACGAGTGCTATGGGCATCTCAAATTATCAATATTGGGCCTTATTCTAGTGTTGCTTATACGGGATCGAAGACCGGTAGGCAATCCACATCCAGCTCACACTTATGTTGGTGAAAATCTTATCACTTGGGAGGAGTAAGGAAGACATTGTGGTAGCCAGACCAAGTGTAAAGGCAGAATATGGGTCATGAGTCATTCACTATTTGCAAGATGACATGAAACGGACACCGAAGGTTGACCTTGTTGTCCATTACGCTGAGCCTTGCACATGCACTATGGTAGTCCTGCCGATACTTTAAGTTTGTGAGTAGATTTCTTTATAGAACTAATTCATTGCTAGCAAACAGGTTTCCACTTGAGAACCAAACACACTAAGGAAGAATGCACGACACTTCGTTCAAGATGTAGTCATGGGCAAGCAGATTTCTACTCCATTCACTCGTTCCGAGGACTAGACCAATTATTTATTTACAAAGCCGCTAGCTTCTGTCCGACCTATGCTTTATGTACCAAGCTTCGAAGCATGACATATATGTTTTGGTTGAGGCGAGAGCATTCGAATAGTTCATGTTACTACCTTGTATGTATGTTTATTCTTAGTATCCTTGTGAACTACTATTTTAGTCTTATGTTGGCTAGAAACTTAACTGGAAGGCTAATCCTCCACAATAAATATGTACCCACTCTACTCCATAAAGTTTATTTCCATTGTATCAAGCGTCTCTTCACTTCACATGTGCGTATAGTGTGTGGATCACAATGTACTACGGCGATCACCGAGTGGATGGTCGAGATGGACCATGTGTGTATATATATACATGGGTTTACATTACACGACAATGAAAACATAAATACATGAATTTAGATGTAGAACATTGGATGCTTCCATAAAGTAACAAATTCTCCTCCGTTCCTAAAAATGGAAAGAAGAAAAAAAGACGCCACCTTCAACAATAATATCAGGATTTCGACGAACGGAAGACAAAATCAAACAATCGGCAGCTTGGCACGCCCAAGAATCTAATTGCATTGAGTTATTTGTATTCAACACCCCCCCCCCCCCCCCCCCCCCCACCCACACACACCACCACCACCTGGGGGGGAGAGGGTTGGGGGTTTAACTCTATTTAGAATATATAAATAACTCAATTGCATTATAAGTATCATAGAGGAACAGACTTTTCAACATACCAGAACACAGACAGCTATTCAATCTATGCTTTCAAAATTATAGGGTTTGGCATGCAACATGAACTAACAAATTCTCCCCTGGCTAGGGTTTTACAAAATCTCAGCGATCGGGAGAGAATTTTCACCTGATCCTTCCGAATCGGCGGCGGCGGAGGCCCGTCGATCGCCGGAAGGAGGCGACCGGAAGCGCTCGAATTTGCGACCGCGAGAAGAAAGGAGGGGAAGGAGAAAAGTGGGATTTTTTTTTTTCTCTTGGATTGGGGGCTCTGGACCTCTGGTTCCTCACTGCTGCTGCAACTTAAAGTTGTGTTTCATTGGTTTTGGTTGGGTCATTTGATATTTGGGGATATGGACCTATGGTCAATGGTGGCGTATATAAGCTTTGTGTCAGGTATGGATACGGATACGGATACTCGTAACTCCGATACCGTATCCTATTTGCAGTAGGACCTTGGTGGACCCGACCTAGGTCGTGGACATTGGATTAGTTACATGTCACGAAATACAACATAATACCTTGTATGTAATTCATTATTTATTGGGAAAAAATATAACATAATTTGTTTCTATTATTTACTACAAAGAACACAAACTTTAAAAAAGAAAAAATTATGCTGATAAACAACTGCATGAAACATGAGAAATATCCTAAAACAATAACAAGCAAGGAATATTGCATGGCATAGAAATGGCACAGAAAATAAAGGAATGAAAAAAAAAAATATCCTAAAACTTAGACCATCTATAGTAAGGCTATCCCTGGTCAATTTATAGATTCAGAATTTTGAAGCTCGTTTGGTTGAATAGTAAACTTCATCTCTAAGAGCATCATTAGTAGTTGAAATTCTCCAATGCAATTTGAGACCCAATTTTGAAAAAAAAAAAAAAAAAAATTTAAATGTAGAATGGGTTGGATTTGTATGAGAATAGTAGGAAATGATAAAATGAGCTCCGGTCCCAAAGTTTGTGTAGTCAAAAGTTGATGTGAAAAAAAAAATGTAAAACCTTGAATTTAGAAAATTAGGCTCCAAATTGGGACTTACTATTCTACAAAATGAATTTCTACAATATAGAAATTGGGATGGACCTTACTATATGCTAGATGCTATGGAACCTAAAATCTACAAATTGGACTAGAGATGAGACTTAGTATTCTACAAAATAAGCTCCTACATTTTGAATCTAGAATCTATAATGTGGGATGGACCTTCCTAGATGCTAGATTGTAAGAACTCATTTGTAGAATAGTAAGTCTTAATTTGGAGCCCAACTTTTTTATATTCTAGATTTTATATTATTATTTTTTAAATCATTTTTTGACAAAACAATTTTTGGGACCGGAACTTATTTTATCATTTTTCATTATTCTTATACAAACCAAACCCATTCTACAATGATAAAATGAGCTTTGGTCCCAAAAATTGTTTGGTCAAAAATTAATGTGAAAAAAAATAATGTAAATCTAAAATTGGGCTCCAAATTGGGACTTACTATTCTACAAAATGATTTCCTACATTCTGAATCTAGAAATTCTCAGGTCCAACCTATAGCACATGTGGATGGGTTGGAGCTGAAAATCTAGAAATTGGAACTTAGAATGGTTCATACTATTCAACAAATTGAACTCCTACATTCTGAACTTAGAATCTAGAAATTGAGATGGACCTTACTAATGATGCTCTTAAGAGGAAGTTTGATACACGGAGTACTATATGGCCGAAAATTATATCATTTCGGAAATCAAATTCTTTGGAATTAAATTACGTAGACAATTATATTTCCATGGTCGGTGAATATATAAATATTTCCGGAAAAAAAAAACGATAAAGGATAAGAAAAAAATAAAAATGAAAAAAAAGGTTAAACAAAACAAAACAAAACAAAATTCTTAGAAAAAAAAATGAAAAATTATTCTTAGAAAAGTGAAAAAAATATTAATAACTGAAGAAATATATATATATATATATATATATATATATATATATATATATATATATATATATATATATATATATATATCCAACGGGGGCTCCACATGTGGCCCACACGCGGGCCCTCCGATCCGATGGTGCAGGGGGGACGAAGCTTCGGCTGGGCTCCTGGAGCGGATCTTTTGATCTGCTCCCTATATATATATATATATATATATATATATATATATATATATATATATATATATATATATAATTTAAATTATTCTTAAGGATATAATTTTCATGTTTCATAGGTAAATTATTTATCGGGTATATTCGTAATAAAAAAAATTGCTTACCGCCTCTAAGAAACAAAATCTAGGAATATTGATGGTGTTCCAAACATGCATGGGTAGGGGATAGGGTGGGTTCCAGCCCGCCAAAAAATATTCTTTATATATATATATATTAACTGACATCTAGTCCACTCCATTTTGAATCTCCGATTCCACTCTTGCTATCAAGCTTCTTCTTTTTTTTTAATTTCCGGCATAACGTTCGAGGTCTAGCGTAGCGCTCAGGACTTTGTGCACACTGCATTGCATGTCTTTGGGCCCACTGTCCCCCAACTCTCACCATTTATAAATTGAAGGAATGTCCCGTGGCTCGATCCACTAATCTTCTGTCATTCAGTCAGGGTCTTATAACCTCTTCTCGGTAACCACAAGAGCCACTCGAGTTCGGTTACTTCCAAGCTTGATATACTTGTACTACCACCTTGCAAACAGCATGTAGAACCGAACCCAGATCCACCACGGTCAGGCCGGCCAGCAAGAACTAGAACTCGCCGAGGTTCGGTTAGGTGCTGTTCTTGTCGACGTTAATTCACTGTTGCAACCTTGTCATAACCTACGAACATAGGGAATATCTAGCTAGCATTATATATAGTTCCGCAGAGTACATTCCTGCAGTTTGAAGAATTTTAATTCAATTCAAATGCTTACTTGAACACAAAGTAGCTAGAGGAAGGCCACATTTGGAGTGCCTCTCCACTTGCCAGAGACTCCCAATATCGGTATCGGTTAGTATCGGATATCAGTTGGTATCGGATTGGTATCAGCCTTCAGCGGTGGTGATCGAGCTTAATTTCTGAAGCGTGAACTTCTTTCATCTGTGTTGAACAAGGATTTAGTAAACTTGAATCGAATACAAAACACAACATGACAATTTCACAGCTACATATGAAACCCCCTTGAGCTATACCAATGTTCAACATTTGGTTTATGAACTGAAATATGCTTGGTAACTTAATATTTACAAATAAAAACCATGAAATTAATCTTTTTGTGCCGAACCCAGATTAATTAAACAACCATTTTTCGGAGAAACATAGGAAGTTCGATTTTCACCTTTTTTTTTTTTCCGGAAAGGCTAGAGAAGAATTCACCTCTCTTTTCTTAGCTGAACCAACCATTTGGAGATGCTCTCTCTCTTAAGTAGCAATTATATGTACCAAAACCAGAGTTAGAGTAGTAAATTTAAATTTTCATAAAATTTCAAGAAATCTACAGAATAATTAAATGATACCCATATTGCAACATATCATCTATAGACCTACAGGTCTCTTGCCTTCATAAACAGAATATGCAAAGCTGAACAAAAAGAAGAACATGAGTGATTTGGTGGTTAGTCATCTGTTGTCAAGACATATCAAAATCTTTGAGAATCTTAGTCATAGAAGCCAATTTAATGATTCTGTATATGTTTTTATGAACTCTTTCTTAACAGTAATGCAAGAATACCAATATATGCATTTCCTTTTAGATTAGAAGAGATGGTTGCAAAATATAAGAATGAACTAAGATGTTTCAGGTATTTAGATGCTTCCTTCTAATTGCATTGCTACACAAGTGGGTAAATACCCTCCTCTTCTTTTTCATAATACTCGCTTAACGGCACTGAAGAAACTACCAAAGCGTCAAATAATAAAAATAACATGAGCTACATTAATCTGATATTAACCCGCCTGTTTAGATAGGTGAGAGTACATTGAAAGTGGTTTGAAATTGTCGCTTTCATTGCAACTGACCGTTGGGTTGTAGGCAGTTTTTGTGTTTGGATATCTCTTGCAACTCCTTTGCAAGTAATTGTGGTATGACATTTCATTGCAACTGAAAGTGTCGTTGCAGTAGAAATGGATTGCAACTCCATTGCAAGTGGCTATGCTCTCTACTTTTTTATTTCTCACCTACACTTTCATGTTAATCAATCAAACAAAATGGTTTGAAAATCATCACTTTGTAGGAGACAAAAAACTACGTATCCAAACATATTTTCGAAAGTGATACATTCACACTTTTGTTGCAAGTGCACTATATTATAACATGTTAAAAGTGACAATTTCACACTTTCGATGAGCTCCAGACAGTCCCTTAAGGAGAAAATGGTTTTAACATAATACGTATCAATCCATTGAGGACCAAAAGAAGCAAATCACTGAAATGGATTTTAGGCTACGAAATAAATATAAATAAAACAAGGAAACATGTATTTCCCCATCTATTTGTAGAATTCTTAGGCTATAAAATGCTCTCAAGATTTAAAGGCACATGATGCCATGACACAATAGTCTTACAGATTCCTGTGTCCATATGGAGTGAACGATATACTGAACCAACATTTTGAATGCATAATTCTAAGGCTACAATTTAAACTTTCGTTTGCACCGAAAAAAAAAAAAGATTACCTTCCAATTTCTAAAAAAAAATCTCTCTTTATGTGGTTGCGTCACTGCTGCCTGATTCCGGGGAGGGAGAGCACAGGGTGGTCAAGAACGAGGCAGCGGGCAGGTAGCAAGCCAGGTGTGACATGACGGAAACAGCAGGTGCCATAGACATTCATGTAAGAACGATGCGACTGCACACCTTGATCACCTCCCCAATATCTCAGGGGAAAAGAAGAAGATAACAACCTAAGGAAAAGATGGAATGATTCTTTCCAAGAACAAAAAAAACAAATGTTGAAAGAGCAGTTTGCACAGGAAGGATGTGATGTGAAGATGTAGATTGTGTGTATTTGTATATAAAGGAGTTGAGATTACATGTCATTTTCATAGAGATTTATAAGGTGAAATAATGTAACAGCCTAACTCACAGGTCCTAAGATCCTAAAATAGGAAGTCACAAACTCCTGAAAGATTGAATCTGTCAGATTACCAATTCCAATGAGAATTCTCATCATCATATCATAGGCTAATTGTAGGCTTCTGACTTACCAAATTTTTTTTTCCAGGTATCCTAACAAAGCTCAGGTAACAACAGACCAATAACATTAAAAAATATATAGATATTACTTGTCTGCATCAGCAGGAGTAATATCCAAACCAAAAGATACATCATTATGTAATGTATATGTTCGTTAACTATTTCCGATCTGCAACTTGATGACTTGAACTATTTTCATTAGCACTTGATACCTTAACATATATATATTTTGTAGAATATTTTGGAGTAATTGTTATCTTTTTTTTATTGATAATCTCTTTACAATCATTCATTTTACATTAATATCCCATTAAAACCCCATGTAGAATATTCTAATATCCCAACAAATATACCAAGAATATTCTAATATACCAACACTCCTCCTCAAGATGGGCGAAAGATATTCACTAAGCTCATCTTGTCACATCCTCTAATCATATCTGCAGAGCTAAGTCCCTTGATCATACTGTCTGCTAGCTGCTCCTTGGTTGGAACATAACCTAGCTCCAGTAGTCCACGGTCCAACTTCTCCTTGATGAAGAACCTATCGATCTCGATGTGTTTGGTCCTGTCATGCTGCACTAGATTGTTGGCGATACTGATGGCTGACTGGTTGTCACACCACAGCTTCATCTTGGCTCCTTGATCCAGCTTCAGCTCCACCAGCATACTCTTCAGCCATAGCAGCTCTGCAACTCCCAAGGTCATAGCTCTGTACTCCACTTCAGCTATTGATCTGGCCACCACCGACTGTTTCTTACTCCTCCAAGAGACCAAGTTGCCTCCTACAAATATGCAATAGCCCGAGATAGATCTCATGTCATCAGTACAGCTAGCCCAGTCAGAGTCACGGTAGCCCTCGATGCTCAAGTGATCATTCTTTCTGAATATCAACCCCTTTCTGGGGCCACCCTTCAAGTATCTCAGAATCTGGTACACTGCGTCTATATGACTCTTCCTTGGGTTATGCATGTAGCGGCTCTCCGCACTCACTGTAAAGCAGATATCATGACGTGTGTCTCAAATAGATCATCTTGCCCACTAGTCTCTGGTATCTGTCTCGATCAACTGGTTCTCCAGCCTCAGCACACAGCTTGATCCCCTGGTTGATCGGCGTCGCTGCAGGTCTGCATTCCAACATACATGTCTCTGTGAGAAGGTCCAGCGCATACTTCCTCTGAGACCCTCTGCTTCCCGAGCAATCTCAATCCCAATGAAGTACCGAAGAAGGCCAAGGTCCTTCACCTCGAACTCCTTGCCAAGCCTCCCCTTGAGTCGGGCAATCTTATGCTCATCTGTAATCACCTGAAATTTTAACAATTTTTAAATTTAATTTTTCTGGAATTAATTAGCATTTCTGTGAATTTTAAACCTATAAACTAAAGCAGTCTAATTTAAAATGAATTTTTAAATAAAATTAAATAATATTAAAATGTGATGAAAATTATATTTTCTGGTGTAAAATTAAAAACCGAGCATGGGATATTTTTCCGGAAATTTATTGGACCCCGGATGGATTTTAAAAAGCCTAAAACCTATTTTAAATAATTAAATTAATTTAAACCCTAATTAAACCGGTTCATTAAACCAATTTAACCGAACCGGACCGGGTTCACTGAACCGAACCGCCTAGGCCCAAACGGGTCGGATTCGGGTTCAATCCGACCCGGCCCGTTTCAGACCCGAACCCGCCTCATTGGTTGTGGATCGGGCCGGATCCGCTGCCCGACCCACGGACCCGACCCGACCCGACCCGGGTGAACAGTGCCCCCAACCCTTTCTCTTCCCCGACCTCTCCTCTCCCCGGCGCCGCTTCGCCTCCGGCCGCCGCGTAACCGCTCCGGCCATCTCCCTCGACCACCTGTCCCCTCCGCCGAAGTCCCAGCGGCTCCGCCTCACTCCGGCCGAGCCCCGACTCTCCTCTTCGACTAAGCTCTGGACACAGCCTCTCTGAACCCTAGCTGGGACCCGGACACGGCCGGACACAGTGGTGAACAGAGGACACAGTATCGCACAGTGTTGTGTCGGACACGATTCGTACTTGGTTTTCAAGTCCAGTTCAGGTACCCATAACTTCCTGCTCGTAACTTCGATTTTTATTCCGTAAATTGTATCGCGTAGCCTGTATGACCCTCTCGGTGCCCGGACAAACCGCTCGGGGCATCGCGTCCTGAGGTGATCGTGAACCGCGATCCAAAACAGGAAAAATCCATGCCCTATTTCACCTCGGAACTGGGTACGTCCCGCCAAACGGGACGACTTGGTTGCGTGCGGTCTTCACAGATACGTGCGCGTCGTTGATACGGACGTGTGGGATTTTGCAGAAGCTGATTCGGATGTGCGTGCACACCGGAATCAGTGCGTATCCGCGGACAACACCCCGTATCCGACTTTTCTGTATTTCGATGTAACTTAGTGTATACTCATCGGATCGAGACGAAACTTGCGCCATCGGACTCGTAGCAATACGCTGGTCCTGTGGGTCAAGTTTGGTTCAATTCTGAGAACGTTGGAAAAATCGCGTGTCGTGGGCCCCACAGGCTCCACCTGACGGGCGATTTTGAGAACGGCTCATCGGAATCCAATTCTGGAAGTTCCGTTGGGTTCGTATCAACGTTCCTGACTTGTTGACACTAAGTTAGACTGATTTGGAGACCTTTGACCCTGACTCGATTTTCGGTGCAAAGCGGCCCACAAATGGACCCGCTTGGGCCCAGAAATGTTATTTTTGCCCTTGTGTCCAAACTGGACTTAAGGACAGGCGTTTCTAACTATTTCCTATGTTCTGAGACTGTTGATAATGATTATTTCAGCTTTTGGAGGAGTTATTGCTGAACCCACTGTTACAAGGACCGCTACTGGTATTCCAATCCCAGGCAAGTGTACCTTGCCATAAATTGCAGTTTAATAGTTTATTCTCTTGCTCTATTTTTCTGTGACTAGTGTACATGATATAACCTAGGACCGTATGACATACTTAGCGTCCGATCACAGTCGGGTGCCAACTCTGTACGCGGAGTTGTGTACGTCAGTTAGTGTTGGACATTCGAGACCCTTTATATTCTCGTGCTTGTTTATCAAGTACACTATAACCTAGGACACTTGACACCATACATTGACAGAATCTTCCTGAGATATTCAAGGTGATTCTGTATAGGATACAGGATGGACATAGTTATTATACTCTTAGATTATGACTGTTGCATTAGCTCTGATCTCACGTGACATGGACATGAGACGTGTGGTTACATTGGGAGGGGAGAGACCCACAGGCTACAGGCTGTTCTATATTTATATACTACTATTGTGAGGTTGTAGACTCTCGAGCAGAGCTAGACCACTACTAGATATTGCTGCTACCGGCTCCCCGACACAGAGCTTGTAGCAGTCTCAGCCTGGGTACTGGTGTTGCTCTCAGTTGCATTTTTACTTAGATAGTTATGTAGTTACCCTGCTTATTTCATTCTCTATTTCACTGCATTACTTTTGGCTTGTGATTTCTGTACCTTGCTATGTCCCCTGAGGACCTGGAATGGATGATGTCCCCAGGTTTAGCAGAAGAACAATATCCCGAGGTTTACGGGACAGGAGCTGAAGCTGTACCAGGAGCTATTGCTGAAGGGAACCTAATATAGAAGCAGAGGTGATGGCTGAAGACTTTACTTGAGCTTATGATATTTGTACTCTTCAGATACTTTATTTTTGGACTCTTTTGTTCTGGTCTGATGAACCAGTGTTTTAGACTCTTATCGGGTTGCTCCCCGACATACTCTGCTGAGACTGGACTTGATGTACTTTCTTTATTTGCTGTTGTTCTTATTATTCTATGTGTGGATGAGATTAGTTTTTTTGACTTTTTGTTGTAGACCTATATTACAGCTTAAGTATGCCGATGGATCCATTAAATTGGGTTTGTCCATCATTGCATGCTGCTGGCCATTGACACGTGTCCAGTCCCTCGCTATTTTGGGCTGGGGCGTGACATCATCATCTCCTGTGATAATCATATCGTCCACATACACCGCAAGCATGGTGATGTGGCCTCCACTCCGATGGAAGAACACAGTATGATCAGCATTGATCTGCTGATATCCCATCTCTATCATCGCCCTCCTGAATCTGTAAAACCACGCTCGGGAAGACTGCTTCAGTCCATAGAGGGACTTCTTCAACCTGCAGACCTTGCCCACTGTCTTATTGGTGCAGAATCCTGGTGGTATCTCCATGTACACTTTCTCCACTATATCCCTATGAAGAAACGCATTCTTCACATCCAGTTGGTGTAGCTTCCATCCATCATTCGCTGCCAAAGAAATCAGGATCCTGACGATGCTCATCTTTGCCATTGGTGCAAAGATCTCATCATAGTCAATGTCGTACGTCTGACTGTATCCTTTTGCCACCAGTCGAGCCTTGTAGCGCTCTATTTTTTCATCTGGGTTCTGCTTCACAGTAAAGACCCACTTGCATCCGACTGCCCTCTTCCCCTCTGGCAGTTTTACCAGTTCTCAAGTGTGATTCTTCTCAAGAGCGCATAACTTCTCGTGTATCGTAGCTTTCCACTTTGGATCGTTCTTGGCAACCTGTTAATTGTTAGGTACAATAATACTATCAAAAGATGCAATGAATCCTCTATGAGAAAAAGATATGTTATTATATGAAACAAACTGAGCAAGGTCCCAACCATATCTATCAGGAGGATTTTTCGTATTGCTGCGAGTGGTCCTCCGTACTGATAATGGTGTGGGAGGAGTAGGAAGAATGATATCACCTGAAGAAGAATCTGGTGGTGGTGGTGTAGGTGTCTCAAGAGTTGAGACGGACGTAAGCAAAGGACTTGGCACTGGCACTATAGGTATTGGTCCTGCAGTTGCTTTCCTTTCCTGCTGTAGGTAAGTAACTCCCCCTGAACCGTGGACCTAACACCTCCCATCGCCTCCCCCTGTTCCTCTTCACTCTCCTGCTCTCCTCAAACGTTCCTCCATGTCATACTCCTAAATCGATCACCACACTCTCACCAATCTCCCTCTCTCGTCTCATACTCTCAGTATCAGGTAAGTTGCTTATGGATGAGGTTCCCTCATGACGGTAGTATGGCTCAAACTCCTTGAAGTGAACATCCATGCTCACAAAATTCTTCTTCTCTACTGGGCTCGAGCACACGTACCCCTTCTGAGTCGCCGAATAGCCCACGAATACACACTTGACTGCCCTGGGGTCAAGTTTTTCAACAGACGGTCTGTTGTCATTCACAAAACATACGCAGCCAAACACCTTTAGTGGAAGTATCCCACTATTATTTTCTTGCAATATTTCACATGGAGACTTCCATCCCGGTACCTTCGAGGGCATCATGTTGATCAATCGAGCTGTTGTCAACACTGCATGCCCCCGCAGACTCTGTGGAACATTTATGACGATCATCATGCTCTTTGCCACCTTCAGAAGGTGTGTTCTTCCTTTCTGCCACTCCATTCTGTGCTAGTGTGTATGCACAGGTGGTCTGATGATGTATCACTTGGGCTGACAAGTATTCCTCAAGTGCTTTGTTGGCACACTTTGTTCCATTGTCAGACCTTAGTACCTTTACCACTGTTTTGTAATAAGTCTGGACATGTTTATGAAAGTCCCGAAAACAGGCAAAGACCTCACTCTTATTCTTAATCAAATAAAGCCAGGTGACACGAGAGGAACAATCAATAAAAGAGACGAAATACTTGTAACCATTCATAGTAGTAGTGGCGCACGGCCCCCAGACATCAGAATGTATAATATCAAAACCATAAGGACTTCTATAGCCCGCACCAATATATGAGCTCTTAGTAAGTTTGCATAAATCACATGCATCACATACTAGTTTCTCCTTATTTGCCTTCTCATAAATAGATTGATACAACATACTCAAAATACCAAAAGATGAGTGTCCCAACCGCCTGTGATGGAGTATCAGTGTATCCTCGGCACTCATCTTTGGTCCTCCCATTCCTGTCCTTTCTGTCACAGATACCAATGCTGAATCTAGTCCTTCCCGATCCAGGTACCATAGTCCACCGTGCCAAGTGACAGTCCCAAGTCTTCGTCCCGTCTCCTTCTCCTGGAAGATCACCTTAGGAATATCAAAAGAGATAATGCTTTTTAGTTGGAGGATTATAGAACTAATGGACAAAAGACTGACTGGAAAAGAATGAGCATGTAAAATATTTGATAATCTTACTGAACCTGTACAATCGACAGTACCCTTACCGACCACTGGCTGGAAAGTACCATCGACTGTTTCAATACTGTATGCAGATGCTATGTGAGTGTAGGAAGAGAACTCACTAGCATTCTCTGTCACGTGTCGAGACGCACCCGAATCGACAATCCAGTCCGACGATCTAAGGGTAGACATAGATGCAAGGGCGAGTGAGTCATCAATACCTTCCGATGGATGGACATATATGACAGCATTGCTGTAAACTCCCTCACCCAAAATAGGTATTTTGTGTATATTTTATATTATTATATTTATTATATATGTTGAATTTATTTAGAATATGCTCTTAGTTAATTAGAAAATAAATTTCTTGATATATTTACTTATATAAATATTCATTTAGAATTATTTTAGGTTATTTTAGATTTTTGGAGATTTTTCTAGAATTTTTGGTAATTAAAACTTAGAAAACATAAATTTCTAGGACTTCTATGATTTACTATACGACCATACTTGCATGTCGTTCCTACCAAATATTTATTTTAGTTTAAAATATTTAATTATATTTTTTTGTAATTTATTTAGAATTTTAAGAAATTTATTTAGATTTTAAAATTATTTAGGATTTATTTGGATATATATAGTCTTAATATTAGATAGATACTAATTTAGTGTTAATAGATATTAATAAGATTTTATAAATTATTTGTATTATCTTTAATTATATTTAAGATTATAAATTATTGAGATAAATTCAAACTCTATTTTAAATTAATTCAAATCCTGAACCTACTAGGAAATCAACTTCATGCATATCCTATCCTTATTTAAATTCATCATAATCCTATCCAAATTAACCAATCCTATTCGTATTTAATTAAGTAGTGTCCACCATTATAAATACCTCATCCTTCACATTTTTCTTTCCCAAATTCCTCTCTTTTTCGTCCAAAAAATAGTCAAAATTCGTCATAAATTCAGCCTCATTTTCTACTAGTTATGACGAATTAAAAAGACGATATCTCCTAGCTCCGGACTCCAAACATGCTCCAGTTTTTTTTGTTAGAACGATAATGAGGTTAGCTTTCTGATAATATAAATTGTTTTTCTAAATTATTAGTATTAAATTCTGGAAAATTCGTAGAGCACAGCATGTCCGAAAATAGACGTGTTTCGATGTTTTCGCGATTCCGGGAGAACCAGGAATCAGAATCACGAACCGTTTAAAGTTTCGGAAAGATAATGTCGAGATCATCGACATATATTTTTCCCAGAATTTATTTCGAAGTATTTACATACTGTTAATTCTGTAGAACTTCTAGGTTAGAATTTAACCATCGGTGCACAATACAAAATTTGTATGTGCCATAATTCCCAAACGAATTTGAATTCAGATGAGCCATAAATTCCAGTATGTTTTTGATGCTGAAATCTACAGGAAATCATGCATGAAAGTCGAGTTTGTATCGGTTGACTTTTTGGTCAACATATCGCCTCGATTTGCGTGCCATGAGTCTCGAGTTGATAAAATTCAGTTTCTTTGGACAAAATTTAGGAATTAACATAAAAAACAGAATAATAAGATTAAAATAGGATTTTAGAGTAATTATTCCAGAATTAAATAAATTAAAATAAATTAATGGTTATATTATTATATAGTTATATGAATATATATGTAAGTAAATGCTAATTGATAATTATGACCAAATATTCAGACTGTATGACCCTAGGACATCGTGGACTATCCCATACTTACCTTGACCATGTTGACCCTAAGAACTTGTGAATTTGTCTGCCATGCGTACACTAACGTACTGGCATAGACACATGTCAGTTGACTGACTGATTTCGTACAGTACTTGAAGACGCGACACCCGCGTAATTCAATGCGTAATTGACCGTGTTAGATGACTAGTGTTACCCCTAGTATACCCCCCTGATTCCAGTGTAAATATGGTTGAGTATGTGCTAGTGTAATGACTAATGATTCTATTATATTATATTTATGTGTACATAGGATATTGGATTATTCTGCGCGATTTCTGGAGCAGGTTATTGGTACATTGCAGCTTCCTTGTCAGGCAAGTATACCTTGCCATTGTACTGTTATTTATATTCCATATGTTGCATGCATCTTTATTTTCTGTCTTTAGTTCATATATTTTAACTGTTATATAAAATGCGCGCGACGGTGACATCGCGGTATGTTTTTATTTATGTATTTGCATTGACCTTGTTTATGAGACTACCCCATCATCATGTAGCATCTTTAGGTTCATTGGCCGTGACACAGTTGTTACACGAGTTGTGAGTCTCATGTAGATCACGGACTTGCGTGCAGGTTGGCCTCCTGTACGTGTGGGCCGTGCGTTAGGAATAACTGATGTTAGAAACTTTGCATGCTAGTAGACTTGGCAGTTATTAGAGGTATTATCGTGTCATGGATGTGACATGCTTAGAGCATGGGGTAGGGAGAATAACAAGTAAGGCGTGTGGGCTCCGTTGCACTTTCTTTGTGTAACCCGTACGCTCCGCCGGAGATGCGCGGTCATGTTGACCCCTATATATACTACTTGGCGGGCCTCCGGTGTTCGAAAGACGCCGTGCCTTTGTAGGCCCCTGGATCTCCAAGAGAACTATGCCAATCCCATTTTAGCCAGATAGCCCACGCGTTGGGAAAGTTGTTCTTAATCTGCATTCACTTTAGACGGTTAGACGACCCATTGGATATTTATTTCAGTACTTTATTGGCATGTGTTTAAGTATCTTGTTATGTCCCTCTGAGGACCTGGTCCGCTGCCAGGTGTACCTGTTTCTTGAGTATTTGCAGGAGCGTAGATTTGGATGGTTATAGATGCTTCGTGGATGTCTTCTCTTCGAGCCGTGATTGATAGCTGGTACTTATATTGTTTGAGTGAGTTGTTCTTATATCGTATTTACTTTTCCCATTTGAGTTGGTAGTGGATTTGTTTCCATACAACTATCATCCTTAGATACTTCTTATTAAGATTTAGTTTCATAGGTACTGTTTATTTATTTCTATATGATTTTCATGGATGAGATCTAGATTATACCCTGTGACTTGTATTACAGTTATACCACTTGTGGATTATATATTCATATTACAGCGTACGTATGGATTTGGTTTCCATATATTGGAGTTGCCATATCCATGCGGCTGGCATGCTTACGTGTCCTAGTCCTACGTATTTTGGGACTGGGGCGTGACAATTGCCTCTGGCGAAGACTGAGGTGGACGCCTCCTCAGTCCCACTCCTCATGTCTCCATCGCTTGACGCTCTCTGCTTTCTCCTGAGTACTTTCAGCATGCCCAGTAGTGCCTGATCCTCCTCAGTATAGGCACCATCAGCTCTCTCCTCGCCTTCTGCTACCAGCAGGTTCGCCCGATAACCTCCTCGACCACCCCGTCGACCCCCACGACCACTGCCACGTCCGCCACCTGAATCTCCCTCCTTGGGTGGTTTGGTGCAAGCATACCTCATATGGCCCACATTCCCGCAGTTGTAACACTGTCGGGGGTCACCTTTAGGTCATGTGCCGCCTTAATTGGCAACCGTTAGTGTTGTCTTCACTTCAGTAGGACCACATGTTCCTGCCTGTAGCTTGATACGAGTCTCCTCCTAGATCATGGCCGAGCAAGCCTCCTCAAGTGTAGGAATCTTCCGTTGGGTTAGAAGTAGTGATGTCCTCTGAGCAGACACTGCGACCAGCCCCTTAAGAAGCTTCATCGTCCTCTCCTGCAGACATACATGTCTCTCCTTACACTTCGGGTCCTCACAGCTCGCCCGATCTGAGAAGTGATCATAAGCCAACCACAGACGCTCCAACTCCGTGGCATACTCATGTACCGTCTTCTCTCCATGTACGGTGTCGTCGATCTCCCCCTTGGTCTGAAAAACCCTCAAGTTACTCCCCACACCATCGTAGGTTCTCCTCAACTTCTCTCACGCGTCTTTCACAATCTCAAGGCCATCCACTGTGGCAGCGATCGACTGGACTAAAGAATTGAGGAGCCAAATATATAACACCATATGAGTGGACTTCCACTCGTCGCGTCATGTCGAGCCCTCATCCGGCTCTGTCTTCTCTCCTGACAAGAAACCCTCCAGGTTCTTCCCTGCGAGGGTTCTCCTTACCCGTCGTGATCAACTCAGGTAGTTAGCCGGTCCATCAAGCTTCAGATTGATGGATGGAAGCTCCACTTTGCCAATGTTCGTGTCGTGCTCTCACCAGCCGACAGTTTCATCAGCTTCATCAACGTTGCGACCTCCGCAGAATCCAACTTCTTGATGATCTCCTCCATCGATCCTCCTCTTCTCCGATCACCTCACACCCGTCCCACGATTCACGTTCGTCCTCTTCGTTCTCTCCTAGACCCGATTATGTCTCTCCCCCATCAGATCTAGGCCTTCGATGTCAACGTTTGGAATGACTCGCGGGAGACGCGAGGAACCGCGGCAGAAGGCTCCGCGGGAGTCACGGCTTCGCGGTGGTGGTGGCGGACGAGCGGCGACGGTGGTGGCGGACGAGCGGTGCGGCAGCAG
Source organism: Iris macrosiphon (assembly GCA_036927795.1). NCBI lineage: Eukaryota > Viridiplantae > Streptophyta > Magnoliopsida > Asparagales > Iridaceae > Iris > Iris macrosiphon. The sequence goes on from JAYESA010000007.1 coordinate 211,168,747, forward strand.
TGGTGGCGGACGGCGCGGCAGCAGTGGTGGCGAGCGGTGTGGCAGCGGTGGCGGTGGTGGTGGAGACTAGGATTTTGGAGGTGGTGGTTGGGGTTTGGGCTCTGATACCATGTAGAATATTTTGGAGTAATTGTTATCTTTTTTTATTGATAATCTCTTGGCTATTTATAGCCTTACAACCCTTCATCTTATATTAATACCCCATTAAAAATCCATGTAGAATATTCTAATATCCCAACAAATATACCAAAAATATTCTAATATACCAACATATTTTTATTAGCACTTTACTATCCTTTGAAAACAAGTTTTCCGAGTACTTTTTGTAAAACTGAGTTTTGATAAACAAGACCGAGATAAACATGTGAGGTCATGTTAAATAAAAAGTGGGTTTGTGCAAGAAAGTTACCATGGTATGTTATAGATTATTAACTTGTATCTTTTTCTAACATGTCTAAAATTTATAATTAAAATCAAACCTAATCTAAATGCAGATATAACTTAATCTAATACATAATTTAAAATATAATACAATTTAAAATATAATATAATCTAAGGTAGTCAAAGGAGCAAGGCGCACTCGAGGCGCAAAACGCACTTAAGGCATGCGCCCGAACGACGCGAGACGCAAAAATAATATATATATATATATAAATATATATATATATATATTCACATCGAATTTCTATATTGATAAACATGTGTGCTTCAAATTCCCCCATGTCTAGGTTGCAATCACTTTGAATTGAGTGAGAGAAAAAACAGTAAAAAAAAACAGTACATCAGTTCAAAAAACAGTCTAAACATGTTATTTTTTTTCACAAAATTTTCAAGGTGCGTCTTAGCTATTCCAAGGCGCTCGAAAAAGGCGCGCCTTATGTGCGCCTTAAGAATTGCGTCCTGCCTTGAGTGCCCTGAGGCGCTACCCCTGTGCCTAGGAGCAAGGCGCGCCTGAGACGCGCCTTTGACTACACTGATATAATCTAGATTAAATTTTATAATTTCGGCCTAGTAATAATATTATTTAATCTATTCCATAAAATAAAACCTAATCAATTTAAAAACTAATAATCAACACTAATCTTATATATATGACATACTACTTTGAAAAGATACTGTATACAAAAGGAAAATGAAAAAACTGTGTAGTTTCCTCCCAATTTTTAATTAGGCCAAGAACTTTATCCCTAATTACTTTTTGCCAAATTGCCAAACATGACACTTTTGGGTTTTTTTTACTTGGTTTGGGATACTTTTCAAAATCCGGCAACAGAAGCAATTTTAGACACTAGGTGAGAGACTATTTATTGTCAAAAGTTATCCCAAATTAAAACTATCTATTCAAAAAAAATTCTATAAGTTGCTACCAAACAATTATGGACGCTTTCAAAAAATATTAAGCAGAAGCGGCCTCCAATAACCAAATCCTAATCCCAGCCTGAGGGAATGGTATCCCCTGCCAATGGAACCAAGACAATCGAGGGATTGATATATCCCCTGCTACTAATGTCTCATGTGATCCAGTGCAATCAAGACAAGGAGCTGACAGGTGGACCGGATTTCAAATCCAAAATCTCGTGACAACTGTCAGCCCCCATTTTCCTTGGTTGCAGGGACAACACAAAAAAAATTTGACAGCAAGTATATTCTCAAGGACATTGCTTGATCTTTCTGAAAAGGTTTGTACTTCAGTACTTGTTATGCACCACTGTTGCTATACCCACACCTTCCATTTACCTGGATTTGATCTACAAACTCATATCTACCAAGTTCCAATAAACCCAAAACCTCTATCCAAAGGTTGGGAAAATGTATCTGCGTCTCATTTACCTGATTTGGATTAATAGCAAGCTGATGCTGCAATTAGAAACTACATCGTTTCACCTAAAAAAATTCTTTTGTAGTCATTAATAAAATTTAAATATATAGGTTATACAGAATTCCATTTCAAATCAGAACCTACTTCTACAAACTCTTCTCATGCATCACTTCTTCAGCTACTGCAGCAGCCTCTGATTGTGGTGGTCCAGATGAGAATATGCATTCCTCTGGAAACCTTCTCCTGATGTTCATCTTCTTAATTCAAGTCAGCATCATCTTGAAGACTCCTTGGAGTCATCCATTGCTTTGGTCTCCTTCCTGGCTCTCCTTTCCTCTCCAAATTATGATCTGGCTATCTTTAAATAAGATAGGAACACAAGGCACCAAGTCCTGCAGTCAGTTTGAGCAAGAATGGTTGAGAATTGGAACATAAAATCTTCTGCTAGTTATTCCTAAAGCACCAGAAACGGCCAAGCAACTACTACGCTATAACGACTTAAGGTAGTTTATATTTCATACTGGGAGGACGCTGAACAGTGAAAACTTATGATTTCAATCTTTCGTCATTCCGACCATGATGTTAAAACACTCTTTAGAGTATGATGGACATGAACAAGGTTGCTTATCTTTGAAACTCAAAAACAAGATGACTAATAACACACCATATGAAACCAAATGATGAAAAAGTTGATCATTAGATGACAAGAATACTGCAGCCCTATAATCAATCAATAATTATCTGATGAAGGACAAAAACATACCCTTAGCTTTACACCTATCTTCTTGCAGTCACTAGTTTCCACATGGGCACAATCTAGCCTCACCACCTCAGAAGTTTTGAAGGCCTCCCTGACCCTCTCCACAACATTTACATATACACCATTCCTAGCTACAAAAAAGTGGGTAAAAATTATTTCGGTGACTAAAAGTAGAAAGATAATCAACTGGGGGCTACATTAAAATGCAAGGAAACTTACTCAGCTTCATCAAAGCTGGGGAATTTAATCCTCTATTCCTCAACTCTTTCGTTTCCTCAAAGTTTATACCATCTGCTACATTCTTCACGAGCTTTGGATATATTGGCGCTAGGGGCTTCCACAACATTAGAGGTATGGTTGGCCTTTGTTTGGGATCATAGTTCCGACCCCGATATAGGAGGAGGATATTAATCTTCCGATATATGATTTTTCCACCAGTTTTATCCTGATATGATCCAGATATTTTGAGAACATACTTCCAGGAGAACATTTGTAAGGCATTTTGGTGACATGGTCCTACTCTGCTACCTCGAGGTGGAAGCAAACATTGTCCATGTCAAGAGTAGGCACTCCCAGACATTTAATCCTCACAGCTTCAGCTCTCCTCCAATGGTTGTGGATGTCATCTAGCAAGTTATGTGTTACACCACCCTTTCCTGAAATGATGTATAATGAAACAATAAATGTGTGTGTTCATCCTTCAGAATAAAGATAAATAACTGACAATCTAGTCACCCACCAATCGAAGAGGAAAATAAGGCCATTCACTAGAAGTCAAAAAAGGTTACTGCATACACCTGGGCTAAGTTACAGAGGATTGAGAAAAGTTGGATATTGTAACTCATCACAAAGATGTTGCTTGCGTACTAAGATGCATTAGGAGACTGACAAGTTGCACTCTTACTTGTTTGTGTCTTTCTCAGTGTATGCCTCGACTAAAAGAAATAAGAGTCCACAAGGAGAGGAAGATTCAGTTACTAGAATATTTCAGTTATAAAGAATAATTAACAAAAATATGGTACAAATAATAAGGTGCACTGTGAAAACAGAGGGCCATTCCTGCTAACAGACCAGCTAGTAGAAGGGGTGAAGATTGCTAGCCATTTTAAAATACTCTGCATATGAAAAGGAGTTTTGGTCTTATTCCTCAATATATTTCTTTCTACGATTGCATCTAACCATGAAGACAGGGAAGAGGGATTATCCAGCATGTAATAATCATTTGCTATTTCTTTCTATACTTGTATCTAAGGAATAGGGATACTTGTATCCAAGGAAACCAATAAATATTTTTCTTGTATCCTGTAAATATTATATTTCTTTATTTTCAGTAAACCTTTCAGATTTTCATATAATTTCAATTTCAAAAGGTGATCTTAGAACTTGAGCTTTATACAGCTCACGACACTGTCACACTACAAAAAAGGCAGCATTTTGGCATATGCTTAACTATGTCCAAGCTCACCAACGAGCCCTAGTGTTTGGGTTGCAAGATTTACAGCATAAATAGCTTGCAATCAAATTGGCACAGTTGATAAGGTAGATGGGTAGTAGTTTCAAGGTAGCCAGCTCTATACCATAAAAGATCATGACCTCATATATATATATATATATATATATATATATATATATATATATTCCCGCTGCCCCCGAGGCTCGATCCCTTGACCAAGAGCCTCCAAGCCGGGGCGGAGATGCTACTCCCCTGCCGCTGACAACTTGGGGCAGCCGGGTTTCGCTATGTATATATCATACAGTCTCAAATCTCGACCCAAAATTTCACTTGACAAGCAAAATCAAAGGCAACTCAGATATACATAAAAGTGAACATCTCCGTCAACAAATAAGTTATGTGCCTATATATGTTTACGAACCTTTAAAAGGATCAAAATTAGATTGATCAGCATTCAGTAAGTTGTTCAATCTCGTCTCTAGATACTAGAAGCACCGAAGAACACTAAAATCCAAAACACCTTTCATGTGTTTTAATCATGTAGACCACAATCAATAGTGACGTTATAAACTTCTAATATTTACACACTCTGGAATACTCATAAAATCCTTGGGGAAATATTACAAATGTAGCCAAATCTGTGTACTATAATATTAGCATGATAACTAAGTTATATATGTCGCACGAAGTCAACGCAACCAACATAAGATAACACTCAATAGATACCCAAATGATAGTTCCAATCAGGTGATAAACTAGTTAATATGATAGTATAAAAGTTAAATAATTGATTTTAAGGAAGTGCTATATTTTTCTCTTTGTAGGGAAAGGTCAGAGTTTTCCATATATATCAAACCATTTGAGGTATTACATGTGGCACGTGCAGAAAATATTGGTGAAGACAGCATATTGACAAAAGTTCAACCAAATTACAATTCTCTGATGAGATATAGTTCTGGAACTTGGTTTGCAATTTACAGTGCAGGCAACTAAACTTGGCATGTTCACTAAGGGAGCATGAAAAATTCAGATGCAACTATCTACTAACATTGAAATTAAAACTTGTACTAAATATACATGTCATAAGAGCATAAATCCAATCACCCTCGATTAACAAGAAAAATCAAAGATCAAGTGATAAACACCTTTGTTTCTTAGAAAAAAAAAACACATTTAACACATTTCTTTTTTGTGTATATGTGAAACTGCATATGAGGCTTAAGGTATAATCCTAGTACTATGTATACACTCGAACCACATCAAAATCTGAAATTTCATTCAAAATTAGGCAGCTTGCGAGTCGAGCTTAAATTTCATCAGAACTGATGGGAGTTTTCGACTCTCGATCAAAATAACATGGTATCACAAGAAACTAAAATACCTGGCATTATCAAAAACACTATCATTATTCTGAGGTGACATAACAGTCAGTTCTGTCCAAGTTATCGAACATCTCAATTATAGTACAAATTTGGGCATTTCTCTAGTTTGACAACAGTAAGTTTAAGAGCAATAATTTTCCCTTCTTCTTCTTCGTCCCGGGAGGTTGGTTAGGGTTTTCTTAGGATTAGGGTTTGGATTTTGAGAACGGAGAAGAGCTTCTTATGTATCTCCTCTGTACACACCACTGACAAAAAACTCATTAAACTTTATTTTACATATTTTCAGTAAGTTGCTCTCTTTTTTCAAATGCCTTTAAAAAAAAAGAATTGTAAATACGAAAAATTGTAAATTTTAATATAATTTTGATAAATTTCCCAGGTCTTAACCCATTTATATGGATATATTAGTTAACTTAGACAGAGAAAAAAATGTTCTATACTCTGTTTGCTTGATCAGGTTGCTTCGGGCAATCAAGCCTTTAACATTGCAACTGTTTTGCTATCAATAGGCAATGAAGCCACCAACTCTCATAGAAGATTGCAACGGTGTTCAAGAAGACCGAGTCCATGAGAATGACTCTAGAAGAGTATAGTGTTGCCACTCAGCTATAAGGCACCTTGAGAAGGGGATTAGAGTACGTCACTTATCGGTTCAAAATAAAGAACGGAGAAGAGCTTCTTTTGTATCTCCTCTGTACACACCACTGACAAAAAACACATTAAACTTCCAAAAATATACATATTTTCAGTAAGTTACTCTCTTTTTTCAAATGCCTTTTTTTTTAAAAAGAAAAAAAAAATTAAATACGGAAATTTATAAAATTTAATATAATTTTGATAAGTTTCCCAGGTTTTAACTCATGTATATGGAAATATTTAATCAACTTAAACGAACAAATATTGTTCTATACTCTGTTAGCTTGATCAAGTTGCTTCGGGCAATCGAGCCTTCAACATTGCAACTGTTTTGCTACCAATAGGCAATGAAGATTGCAACGGTGTTCAAGAAAACTGAGTGCATGAGAATAACTCTAGAAGAGTATACTGTTGCCACTCAGCTATAACACCTTGAGAAGGGGACTAGAGTACGTCACTCATCGGTTATTTTTTAATAAGAAAAAGGGGCTCTTATTAGAAGGTGTTTGACCAACAAAGTAAGACGATGTAGGTACAGAGATATGAGTGATTTATTCCATAGTCGTCTTTGTTGGTTTCCTCTTCGGCAATTTATGAATACATGTCATAATTAAAAATAATATAATGGTGACCACAAATGCACACAGGTATACATAGGTAATTTAATTAGTATACCATGCAGTCCTATGTTGCCGGCACACCAAATAGTTTCTCATATAATGACCACTCCCGACCATACCAATGCAAAATGCTACTTCATGGTTACGGTCAATACGTCAAGAAAATATCATTTTTGGACGATGACCATATAAATCGTAAAACGGATAACCATTAGGAACAAAAACTAAACATACATAATGTGGTCATATGCTAAGAAACAAGGACACTCCAAAAAATCATGATGTTTCTCGGGTCATGTGTCGAACGCACGTATCGGACACGCCATGCACACTCCGAAATACAGTAGGACACAAAAATAGGTGACAAATTTGTGTCGGACATGTCTGAAACGTGTCTTGTCGAATCCTTGTCCGTGCAACATAGGTTATATGTCAATAATAACTTTAGAGATGTCCGCCCAGAACTGGAATTTCAATGGTCATAACAGTCAGCTCTGCCCAAGTTACTGAACTTAATACCAATTTGGGAGAATTGCTTTCTTCAAAGTTCAAACCAATCTAAAAGGCCGTAACGAGTCATAATGGATTGGTGTAAATTAAAAGAATCAATTTTTCAAAGAAATCTAATTTAACAAAGAGAAATGGAGGAAGACCTAGATTAATTTGTCGAGAGCAGTCGTCGTGCCGGTACTTCTCAACCAGCTCCTCCACCTCCTCCTCCGTCAGCGGACTCCCCATCACCTCCTCCTCCTCCATCCTCTCCGTCCCCTTGGCCACGGCCGAGACCCCATTCCACTCCCGGTCCAGCCGGCCGGGACCGAACGGCGAGAACCGGGGGGGCTCCCTGAACCCGATCGGCGCCACCGAGGGATCGGACTCCGAGTAGGAGTACCGGAAGTCGAACGGGAGGTCCGATTTGAACGGGACCACCGTCATCGTCTTCTTCGTTTCCGGAGGTGGGGTTAGGGTTTTGTTAGGGTTAGGGTTAGGGTTTGGAGGTTTCGGGATTGGAGAGAATGGCGGGTCGTAGGGGTCGGGAAGGGGTTTGGAGTGGAAAAGTTGGGATCTTGATTTGGTTAGGGTTTTGAGAATTGAGAGAGAAGGAGAGACGAGCTTCCTCTGCATCTCTCCTCTCTACTGATAAAAATTCATTCCAAGTCCACAAGATATAGATACTTTTTGTTTTCTTATTTCAAATACCAAATTAAAAAGGAAATAGTTTCTTCTTCTTTTGCATATGAATAATTTTAGATTCAATATTATTTTTTGGATAAGTTTTTCCAAATTATAAGTTAGTTTGTGATATATGGAAATATTTTGTTAACGGTAACTAAAAAAATATTTATCCTACTTTGTTGCAAATTGTTCCATAGAATGATGGAGAGCCAAACTTATTGAACCACGAGAAAGAGACACCTAAGGTTGAAACTATGGTTATGTTTCATACTTATTACACTAACCACCTATATTTTAAAACTAATTATACGAACTACTCCTATGTTTTATATTTTCTATAATAACACTAACAACCCATATGTTTTATATTTTCTATAAAACAGAAGAGTGGTCCGTGTAATTAGTTTAAAATATGAGTAGTCCATGTAATACCCATAAAACATACGGGAGTTAATGTATTTATTTCAAGATCGAATGACAAGTTTTTCAAAACTTTAAAAAATTACGATAAAAAATTCTTGTAGAAGTTTCTACGCACAGACCATGTTATACTTTCATTCCCAAAGAGACGAATGGAATTCTAAAACAGTAGGATTGTGTTTGGTTCATTATAATATGATTGTAAACGTAATGGAATGCAATTTGTAATCTAAAGAATTACAATTACACGATCACGTTTGGTTGGACATGTATTCAAACTATGTAATGTAATATCAATTGCATTCAAATGTTTGGTTTACCATATAACGTCTTTACTTGACTTTGCTAAATATGTCGTAGATCCTACTTATTTTGGTAGTGCACATTCACGTTGGAAGTTCTTCATACACAAAGCTAGTGTAGAGCAGCCGTGGGGCTATTTCGAGGGTTTTAGCGCGACCGATCCATCAAGTTGTTCAATTTTTTAACAATCATATTTATAAGAACTTACTGTTGGTAATCGTTCTACTTAATAGAAAGTTATCCTTGGTCTACCGCCCACATCTTTATTGGGCGATTACCACTTGTAGAAGATTTATCCCGTGTTTAAGAATATGCTCCAACACTTTGTTTGGGATGGAACAGAAAAAAAGATCATAAACACGTAATAGAGAAGACTGAAGAGTCCTTTAGTACTAGACGCTAGTCCAAGAGTCCTTTAGTGTCACGACCCGCACCCGCATGATCGGGCACGAGTACGTGGGTACGTCCAGCCTACGTCGCAGCATCGGCGGTAGAACGCTCTTTAGGTCATCAATATCTAGCTATCAATCTTACTAATACAACTAGTTCTATCATATACTCAATCACCATAATCTAAAGGCAAAATAAATAAGAAAGATAAACCAAATAATATTCTAAAGGAAAGAAACTAGACATAATATGGAATAAAAAGCACTAGCCTAGATCTCTACAATTGTCACCTCAAGGTCCACAGTATAAGAGCAATCATGTCTATAGCATCACTCTGAAATCCCGGAATATAGAGCACAACAATCACTGAAAAATGTTATACAGTCAGGATTGGAGCGAAGCACACCTCTAACAGCAGTTCCAATAAATGATAAAGACTATGTAACAGTAAATAGGAAGAAATACAAGATAAATAGAATAAGAGCAAAAAATATACAAGATATGAAATATTATAAATAAATAGAAGAGTAATGAGTGTCATATACAAGAGACGAGAAATACAACTAGTTAAGTGAGTGAGTATTAGCTTCAACATGTGATCTGCTTGGGAACTTGATTCAAGGATTATGGTTTGGTTAATCATACGTGTGGTGTATGATTAACACTATTCAAGGAACAAGACATACACAAGGAGGGTATGATCACATATCTATAGTAACACTCTCCGTCCCCGACTGGTATAGTGGATCCAACCATGGTACGCTACGACACGAAATTCTATGAGAATGTAGCAAGTCTTCTCAAGAATTGGTGTCTATACAAGTACAAGAACAACAAGGCTTGCACAAGATAGACCAAGATACAGAAGGAATAACATCTCATAACGGAATTCGAAAATACCAATCCGTGTAACCATGTGTCAAGAAATTAAGGATATCTATACTAGATACAAGAAACGTATAAGATATCATAAACGAAAAACTGTCAGAGAATATACTCGCCTGTGATCTAGAGCAATGAATGTCAAACTGTGTCCTTATCGGTACCTCACAGACATATATATGAAATTTTATGTTATTACAGTATTTTGGAATCATAAACATGTTATACTAGCTTGAAACTAGGTCTCTAAATTAACACTAGGTCCAACTAAGTCAAACTAGATCAAATTTGGTCAAACTAGGTCAAATGTCACGCTCTAGTCCCAAAATACATAGGACTAGGAATACGTAGCATGTCAGCCGTATGTATATGACAACTCCAATATGTTAGAAAAATTATAATACACACGTATGATGTAATATGAATGCATAATTCATAACTGAAACATATATTGTCAACACGTCACAGGCATCTATATCTCATCTACAAGCATAAGTAAAGAAATATTAAAATAAATAGCTAAATGTCTCAAGTACAAAGTATCAAAAGAATAATAGTCGGGTGGAGACAAATCCACTACCCATCGACTATATCAAAAAATAAAATGATAGAGGAGATCAAAACCCCAATATAAAATAAATGTTAATAAAAAAAATAGTAGCTAAGGATCCATCAACAATAAAGTAATCACTGGTACTCAAAAGTTAAGACCTCCTCAACAGAGAATGATGCGTCAGGCCCTGGTCTATACTCCTGCGGATAATCATGCTCATCTATACCTGGAAGTGGACCAGGTCCTCAGAGGAACGTAATAAGATACAAAAATATATGCCATAATATACTGAAAATAACATCCAAATGGTCGCCTAGTCGTCTATGTGAAATGCACTTTTGAGAACAACTTTCCAACGTATGGACTATCTGGCTAAAAATGGGATTGATGTGACTCTCTCGGAGAATCAGTGGCCTAAAAAGAGTAACGTCTTTCGATCGTCAGAGGCCGCCTGTAAATAATATAATATAAGGGTCATCTGACCACGCATCTCCGGCAGAGCGTACGGGTTACAGAAGGGAAAGTGTAAAGGAACCTATATGCCTACTTGTTGTTCTTTCCACCCTATGCTCTATTCATGTCATATCCATGCCACGGTGATACATCTAGTAACTGTCAGGTCTCCTAGCATGTATTTCTATCAACAGTTATTTTCTATCTGTCGCACGTCCCATACGTACAGGTGGCCAACCTATCACGCAAGTTTGTGTCCTACATGAGACTCACACTCGTGTAACAAATGTGTCACGGCCAATGAAATATAAGAATGCCTCACATCATGGGGTGGTCTCGTAACACTAGGTCGTCATGCAAAATATTAAATAAGTGACAAAAGGCGATGCAACCGTCGTTGCACCCAAGTTATTCTTGGACGCAAAAATTTATATAGCAAAATAAGTGAACAATAAATAATAAAAATAAATATGCAGCAATTGAATGTAATTAAACAGTATTATGGCAATGTATACTTGCCTGACAAGCAAATATATATATATATATATATATATATATATATATATATATATATATATATATATATATATATATATATATATATATATACACACCACACACCTATGTATTTATGTGCACTAGTGTCAATTAGTCGAACACCTATGGTGTATAATTGAGAAAACTCATGATACGTGTCCAAATGAAGAACCAAAACTCAAATTCTTCCACATAAAGCATTTATATATATCAAATACAACCTAATACAATTAAAGTAACTTGCTACAATGAGAATTGAAAAGTAATTGCTCGAAACACCAAAATTAGAGCTCTGTATCACATGGTACCATACCGTATCAAGATACGGCCTCCTCGTGCCCAATTCTGGACAGTAGCTAGTATCCCAACCCCGATATAAGTCCAATATAACTAAATTAGTGTCATGACACACACTTGATGTGCCAATCTCGTAATTCTCCCAAAATAGACACAAATTATCATGTAGAAATTATAATACACATCCAATTAGCTTAGAACTTGTTCCTATAGGTAGCCCTATGCCATGGAAGAATTACTAATGGTTAAATGCATGATTTAGAATCTACAATAAAAGAATTCAGAATTGTACCTATTAGAAGATGGATTCCCAATAAACTGTTTCCACGGACACGATCCAGATACAATCTTCTTGCCAAAGCTCCTTCTCCTAGTGCTCCTTGCAACTCTGTAAACCCCCTCGACCAGAAATTAGGGTTTACTAGTTTAATTAGCCTAATTAGGGTTAACCTAAATTAATTAAGATTTAATATATAGTATTATAATACTTGTGCAATGATTGAATGTTTTAGGATACTACCTTAGTTGTTGCCCTAAAACGGATTCCACATATTTGACCTAGACCTGTAAACCCATCATATTGAACCAGGAACAAACCCCGGATACCGATTTTTGTGCCTGATTTTAGACGCACAAAAGTCGTTACAAACGTCCGTGCGCAAATTATTAAATTGCGTGATTACGTTCGCTGTCCGTTCTAAATTAAATGGAGACCCAACCTCAACCAGTTTTGACCAACCCAGACCACGATGATATTGCACACGGAGCCTACTACACCAAGGACCCTTGTCCAACCAAATTTAGACTCCCGGTTTTTAATTAAATTAAAATAGAAACGTCGTTACATTAATTATGAATTAATTAATGTGGCTACCCAACCTCAATTAAATTGGATCCAACTCCAACCCAAACCCACATCCACACCCACAATCCTCATACAAAATACCAAACACCCTCATAGTCCAATGAGGAACACCAAACATGGTGTTTGTTTGCATTAAATCCCCAATCCTAGTTATTGTGCAAATACAAATTTATTCAGGGGCTAAATTGCAAAATTGCAATGTGGTGTCCCCCTCTCATTGGCCCAAACCATCATGGAGAAAAGCATTGGAATGCCCAACCGTAGGCATTTGGTTTTCCCCCCATTTCATGTACTTACATCACCTTTAGGGCAACCCATCTTGACCCTACAATTTGAATGGCCTATTCCTAGCCCTCCATTCATCTTGATGAGCCACCCCACTCCCCAAAAAATGGGTGTCCAGCCGGCCCTAATCCCTAGGCAGCCCCCCCCTCTCTCTCTCTCCTACTTATACATCATTCTACCTCATTTGGAGGGCACACAACCCAAGGAAATACCTAAAACACTTATTTCTCCAACTAAACCCTAACTATCCTCAACCAGCAGCCGACCTAACCTACCCATCCCCGAGCTCCACCACCGCCACAAGCCACCACCAGTCACCGCCACCCTAACCCGACCACCTCGCCGGACCCTCCCCTACCCACGGCCACCGCCACCCGGCCACGACGCCGCCGGCAGCCACCCCCAAACATCCCCACACCGACCTGAGTCTCCCAGCCCGCACACTGGAGCCGACCACCCCGAGCTCGACCACCGCCACCAGCCTCCACCTCCGGCCACCATACTTCACCGGAGCCTCCCCCAGCCAGTCCTCCACCACCCCACAAAATCTCAACCGCCGCCGCCGTCGCACCGGAGAGAAATCGGGCCCGCAGCGTCGACGATCCAGAACGGCTGCTGCTGCCCGCGACCTCCCCGAGCCTCGCCGGAGCGCCGCCCGGCCACCCCCGCCGGCGACGACCGACCAGCTCGACCCCCTCGACCTGACGAGCAATTAGGTACATTATTTTATGTGTATTTATTAATATTTATACATGTAATTTCAGTTGCAAGTTATATATATATAAATTTCACATAATCCGTATTTTAGTACGTATTCGATAGTATTTAATGTTTTATGTATTTAACAGTATATATATTTATAATATCCCTGTAAAATTCATAATATATATTTATATAATCTTTTTAATTTATTTTATGTACAATAGAGTTGTATATGTATGTGTGTATGTATGTATGTATGTATGTATGTGTATTTTTAGTATATAAAGAATATTAAATGTATAATACAAATTATGTCTAAATACATTTCTGGAAATTAAATATATATATAATATATTTTATATATATATAAATACTTATACGTATTAAGTCTCTAGTATGTATATGCATATATATATATATATATATATATATATATATATATATATATATATATATATATATATATATATATATATATATATATATATATGTGTGTGTGTGTGTGTGTATATATTCTTAATACACATTACCTTATTTTTTTTGTATAATAATATGTATAAATGTGTACGTATTTTTGTGTAATTAAAAACATTAAAATATAAAATGAGAATATATAATTATATAAGTATTTTATGTGGTATACTTGTTCATATAAATATGGTAATATATGGGTCTATGTATTAAGTCATGAATATAGTAATGTGTGCTTATAAATATTACTAAATATATGTATATTTTGTGAGCAAAATTATTAGTGTATTTCTAAAAATACCTAAGTACTATTTCATTGTACTATTAAACCTACATATTATCTTATCGTATTTAAATATGAATTAGTGTGTATATAAATACTAGTGTTAGCTAAATATACATACAGTCCAGACCCGGTGACAGTTGTAGTTACGGACAGTGTGTCCTAGTCGTACTATTGTAGCAACTAATTTTAGACATTACTATATCCTATATAGGATTGCTGGACACTACTGCCGAGGCATCAGGAGCAGGGCTTTGGATTTCGCAGCTACCCGGGGCAGGCAAGTATACCTTGCTGGATTACTGCTTTAAATTTAAATGTTAAATATTTCAATTATACATGAACTGTGCGTGTCCGAGAATGACTCGGGTGCGGTCGACATTGCGTCGATGAGTAGTGTACATGTCCTAGTTGCTAGCTGACTCACCCACTGTGAGGATATTTTGATATCTTCCTTGACCATGGCACTATACACGTATCGTGATGGTACACTCATATTGGGATGCGGGTCCGCGTACCCGAATCGCTATCGGTACGTACGACATGCATCACGGACTAGCTTGTATTCTAGAATAATATAGTTAATTGAGACTTGGCATCTAGATACGGTACACTCAAGTCGTGCATTCGACTTGCGTATCTACATTGGGCGGGAAGGACAACTGACAAATGTATGGGATACCCCCACCGGATTCCGTGGTATCTAGAGGAACCATAGACCCGGTGACTCCCTATATTCAGACACCGCGCTCTACGGAGTGTACGGACGTATATACATTGCAGATACCACGTCCCTTAGAGTGTGGACGTTATATATATACAGATACCTCATTCTTTGGAATGATGGACGTTGCAGATACCACACTCTAGAGGACGTTGGACGTTATGCCTACACCTACTTATACGTTCCTAGGTTGTCCTTATATTGCATTCACTTAGATGGTTAGCACACCCCCTCTTTACTTTTATTTCAGTACTATATCCAGCATGCATATTGTATCTTGTTACGTCCCTCTGAGGACTTGGTTATCTTCCAGATCTGGACGAGGCCTTTTATCCCACAGTTTACGGGCCAGGCTTAGAGACGAGGTTTGCTTTTGACGAGGAGCTGGAGGTACTTCCATCAGAGTACCCCTGATCAGATTGGTAGGCCTTCAGCCTATGACTGGAGCTCCTTACCTAGTTAGATGTTGTTCCAGTCTCTCCTTATCAGTACTTTCATTTCAGATATTCAGTACTTTATTTCAGACTATCAGTACATTGTAGTGGGTTTGTTCCCACCAGACTTATTTCAGTTGTACTATGTCAGTCGACTATGTATCTTATATTCCAGTCTTTCATTTCAGTATTTACTTGTTATCTGTGGATGAGATTAGACATTGCCTGTTGTTGTTATTAGACTTGTTAGATTTAGGACAGCGTAGCACACTTCGTCAGGATCCATTAAATTGGGATATCCTCGGAGTCGTGTCAGCTGGCCAATGCCACGTGGCCTGGTTCCATAATATTTTGGGAGTGGGGCGTGACATGGTTTTAGTGGTGGCCCATGCAGGTCTGAAACACCAAACATCTATCGCTTGTGGTATGGAAACGTGCCCAGCGAGCCTGCAATAGGATAGAAATTACTAGGTCTCATCCACTTGATTACGCCTTTGAACCTCTACCGAACTGATAATATATTTGCATCCTGTTCGATTTATTCCGTACGCTCTCTAATGAAGTTCTATCTCTTGCAGCGAGATGAACCTTCGGAGCCGACGTGAGATACTTGGTACCGTAGTGCCACCTGCAGCACCGAGAGAGGATGCGACTCGGGGACCACCCAGAGAGCAGCCAGAGGCAGAGGTGATCCCTCAGGCCCCGATGATGCACTGGCATCAGATCTCTCCCGACGAGGAGACGCAGCAGCCAGAGGGCCAGGCATCACAGACAATTCCGAGGCAGTACTTCGAGGGGTAGACCTCGAGGGCAACACCGATGCCGCAGTACGAGAGGCCGGCACCTGAGGAGACACCGAGGAGACAGCAGGAGGTACCGCTTCCACCACCTCCACCGTTTCCACCTCAGATGCCACCAGCGGAGGGACAGACACAGATGATACAGTTCTTCCACATGATGATGCAGGCCCAGATGCAGCAGACGGAGACTCTGAGACAGGGTCTGGTGGCCGTACTAGAGAGGGCACCTGCCCAAGCACCAGCACCAGCACCGGCACCGGCACCTGCACCTGACCGGCTAGCGGGCACTGTAAAAGGCTTCAGAACGATGGGCCCGGGAACCTTCTCGGGCAAGGAGACGGCTGAGGAGATCTCAGACTGGGTCTCCAACACTGAGATGCTGCTAGAGGGTTCGCAGCTACACCCCGATCTCTGGATGACCGCGGTGAGGGCCCAACTCACAGGCAACGCCCATCACTGGTGGGACTCTATGGAGCGCAGCATTGGCCGACAGCAGACTTAGGAGGAATTTCTAGAGCACTTCAACAAGAAGTATTTCCCAGCTACGGTAAGGAACGCCCTGTACTCTCAGTTCCTGCACCTGGAGCAAGGGAACCTGACTGTGGACGCCTACGACGGAGAGTTCAGCAGACTCAGCCGATTCGGAGCAGCCCTGATCCCCAATGACCTGGAGAAAGCCAGGAGATTCCACCACGGCCTCACTCAAGAGCTGCAGAGGTACACTACTACCCAGACGAGGATCTCTTATGAAGAGGTCCTATCAGAGGCGAGGATCCAAGAGGCTATAGGAGGAGGAGGAGCGAGACGTTCCAGCGCGAACGTTCCAACCAGGACCCAGCAAGGAGCAGGAGGACCGATCCGCCGACCCGGAGCGCAGGCGCAGCAGAGGACAGCGCCGTACCAGCAGAAGGAGCTTCCGACCTGTCACTTCTATGGCAGGAGGGGACACGTCATCCGAGACTGCAGGAAGAAGCTAGGGCTCTGCATGATTTGTGGAGCCAGCCAGCACCTTGCTAGAGACTGCCCCCAGCGTAGAGACGCAGCACCCCAGACTGGACAGAGGCCACCAGCAGCACCACTGAGGATCCAACCCCCAGCAGGAGGCCAGCGTCCCCTAGCTACCGGAGGACGGCAGAGAGGACCACCCTTGGTCACACAGGAGGCACACTTCAACCAGGCCCGACAGCAGGCAGGAGGGCAGAGGCGCGGGCAAGCCTTTGCTTTAGCATCTATTGAGGAGGAACCAGAGGGAGAGGCTATAGCAGGTATAATTCTAGTTGCATCATTACCTGCGACTGCACTGTTTGATTCTGGAGCTACGTTGTCATTTATATCTAGTAGATTTGTAGCAATGCATAGAGTAGCAACTTCCTCCTTACCTAAGAGTTAGAGAATACTTACTGGAGGAGGCATCGTACCGGTTACCAGCACCATTAGAACGTGCTCGGTAGTAGTTTGTGGTAGGGAGATGAGAGCGCGATTGTTGGTACTCCCAATGCCAGCTTTCGACGTTGTTCTGGGCATGGACTGGTTAAGCCAGTATAATGCCGTGCTAGATTGCCGGAAGGGTAGCGTTACTTTTAGACTGCCAGGACAACCGGAGTTCGAATTTATGCGAGGCACCATCGAGCGAGGAGTAGGACATGCAGCTGGAGCTTACATGGCGATGGAGACGGCACCCCCAGAAATTGTTGCAGAGTTCGAGGATGTTTTCCCGGAGGAGTTGCCAGGCCTACCGCCTGATAGAGAGGTGGAGTTCACCATTGAGCTAATACCTGGAGCAGCACCGGTATCATCAAATGTGTACCGGTTGGCGAAGAAGGAGCTTGACGAGCCGAAGCTACAGCTAGAGGAGTTGCAGATCAAGGGATTCGTACGTCCTAGTGCATCACCCTGGGGAGCACCAGTACTGTTTGTACCAAAGAAGGACGGGACGTTCCGGATGTGCATTGATTACAGAGCCCTTAATGCTCTGACTATCAAGAACAAGTACCCGCTACCGCGAATCGACGATCTGTTCGACCAGCTGACAGGAGCAGTGGTGTTCACGAAGATCGACTTGAGATCGGGCTACCATCAGGTGAAGGTGCGAAGGGAGGACATTCCAAAGACAGCATTTAGGACTCGTTATGGTCACTACGAGTTCTTAGTGATGCCTTTCGTATTGACAAATGCGCCTGCTGTGTTTATGAACCTGATGAACCGAGTTTTCCATGAGTATCTGGACCAGTTCGTGGTAGTCTTCATCGACGCCATCTTAGTGTATTCGAAGAGCCACGAGGAGCACGGAGAGCATTTGAGGCTAGTGCTAGAGACGCTGAGACGAGAGAGGCTTTATGCCAAGCTGAGCAAGTGCGAGTTTCTCCTAGATCGTGTCGCATTTCTTGGACACGTTATCTCGGGAGATGGTATTTCAGTAGATCCCGCGAAGATTTCATCAGTCAAGACGTGGCCGACCCCTACCAACGTCACGGAGGTGAGAAGTTTCCTAGGACTTGCCGGATATTACCGGAGGTTCGTGGAGAACTTCGCAAGGATCGCAGAGCCGATGACCCGCTTGACCCGCAAGGATCAGGAGTTCACCTGGACAGAGGAGTGTCAGACGGCGTTCGACGAGCTGAAGGAGCGTCTGACTACAGCACCCATCTTGACCATACCTTCTGGACCCGGAGGATTCGTGATCTATAGCGATGCGTCCGGGAAAGGATTAGGATGCGTCTTGATGCAGCATGGAAAGGTTGTGGCCTATGCCTCTAGACAGTTGAGGACCCATGAAAAGAACTATCCTACCCACGACTTGGAGCTTGCCGCAGTGATCTTTGCTTTGAAGCTTTGGAGGCACTACCTTTACGGAGAGCGCGTGGAGATATTCACATATCATAAGAGCCTGAAGTACGTCTACACACAGAAGGATCTGAACCAGAGGCAGAGACGTTGGCTCGAAGTGATGGCAGACTTTGAGATTGAGCTACAGTACCATCCGGGAAAGGCTAATGTGGTAGCCGATGCTTTAAGCAGGAAGCCCATAGCATTTTTCCTGACTACCCAACAGCATCTGTTGAGAGATTTAGAACAGTTGGGTATCGAAGTCGTCATGCCCGGAGTAGACGGCCAGATATCGAGTTTCCAAGTGCAATCAACATTGGTAGAGAGAATCAAGGCTGCTTTGCCGACAGACGCCAGATTTCAGAGGCTTCGACAGAGGACAGAGGCTGGAATACAGACGGGACTGCGTATACACGAGGACGGGACCTTGAGATTTGGAGATCGTCTCTATGTTCCGAATGGAGAGCTACGCCAGGAGCTGATGACGGAGGCACACAGTTCGACTTATTCTATACATCCAGGAGGCACAAAAATGTACCGAGACCTGAGGCAGTACTACTGGTGGCACGGGATGAAGAGAGAGATAGCCCGCTTCGTGGCTAAGTGTCTGGTGTGTCAGCAAGTCAAGGCTGAGCATCAGAGGTCTGCCGGATTACTTCAACCGCTCCCGATACCGGAGTGGAAATGGGAGCACATCACCATGGACTTCGTCACGGGTTTCCCGAGGAGTCCTAGTGGTCGCAATGCCGTATGGGTAATCGTAGATAGACTCACCAAGTCTGCCCACTTCTTACCTTTCAGAGTAGGGCAATCTACGGAAGTCTTGGCAGACATGTACATGAGGGAGATTGTACGATTGCATGGAGTGCCAGTCAGTATCGTGTCTGACCGGGATACGAGGTTTACATCGTACTTTTAGAGGAGTATGCAAGAGAGTCTTGGTTCCAGCCTTAAGTTCAGTACTTCGTACCACCCGCAGACAAATGGACAATCCGAATGCACCATACAGACGCTGGAGGATATGTTGAGGGCTTGCATGCTTGACTTCAGCGGTTCATGGGAGGACCACTTGCACTTAGTCGAATTTTCCTACAACAATAGCTATCAGGCGAGCATTCAGATGGCTCCCTATGAGGCATTGTATGGTAGAAAGTGTCGTTCCCCCGTATGTTGGAGCGATGTAGGCGAGAGGCAGATTCTAGGGCCAGAGTTGATCGTCCATACAGTGGAGAAGGTGAAGAAGATCCAGGGGCATCTACGAGCAGCACAGGACAGGCAGAAGCATTGGGCTAATGCGCATCGACGACCCTTAGAGTTCCAGGTTGGAGAACATGTATTCCTGAAGATTTCACCTACCAGAGGAACCATCAGATTTGGAGGCAGAGGAAAGCTGAGTCCGAGGTTCATCGGACCCTTCGATGTGCTAGAGCGCATCAGAGAAGTTGCTTACAAATTGGCCTTGCCGCAGACACTAGAAGGAGTTCACGACGTCTTCCATGTATCTCAACTGAGAAGGTACATACCGGATCCGAGTCATGTGCTTGACCACTCGGAGATCACCGTCGGTCCCAGCTTGTCATATCAGGAGGAGCCGGTAGAGATCCTAGACCGAAGCGAGAAGGTACTGCGAGGCCAGACCATCCTCTAGTTCGTGTCGCATGGAGGCATCATGCACCAGGTGAATCAACCTGGGAACGAGAGGACGATATTCGGCAACGTTTTCCCCATCTCTTCGAAGGCCTAGGTATGTCTTAATGTTTAATTTCATTCAGCAGTTTTGCTATATGTCTGTTTAAATTTCGAGGACGAAATGCTTTAAGGAGGGTATGTTGTAAACCCCCTCGACCAGAAATTAGGGTTTACTAGTTTAATTAGCCTAATTAGGGTTAACCTAAATTAATTAAGATTTAATATATAGTATTATAATACTTGTGCAATGATTGAATGTTTTAGGATACTACCTTAGCTGTTGCCCTAAAATGGATTCCACATATTTGACCTAGACCTGTAAACCCATCATATTGAACCAGGAACAAACCCCGGATACCAATTTTCGTGCCTGATTTTAGACGCACAAAAGTCGTTACAAACGTCCGTACGCAAATTATTAAATTACGTGATTACGTTCGCTGCCCGTTCTAAATTAAATGGAGACCCAACCTCAACCAGTTTTGACCAACCCAGACCACGATGATATTGCACACAGAGCCTACTACACCAAGGACCCTTGTCCAACCAAATTTAGACTCCCGGTTTTTAATTAAATTAAAATAGAAACGCCGTTACATTAATTATGAATTAATTAATGTGGCTACCCAACCTCAATTAAATTGGACCCAACCCCAACCCAAACCCACATCCACACCCACAATCCTCATACAAAATACCAAACACCCTTATAGTCCAATGAGGAACACCAAACATGGTGTTTGTTTGCATTAAATCCCCAATCCTAGTTATTGTGCAAATACAAATTTATTCAGGGGCTAAATTGCAAAATTGCAATGTGGTGTCCCCCTCTCATTGGCCAAAACCATCATGGAGAAAAGCATTGGAATGCCCAACCGGAGGCATTTGGTTTCCCCCCCATTTCATGTACTTACATCACCTTTAGGGCAACCCATCTTGACCCTACAATTTGAATGGCATATTCCTAGCCCTCCATTCATCTTGATGAGCCACCCCACTCCCCAAAAAATGGGTGTCCAGCCGGCCCTAATCCCTAGGCAGCCCCCCCTCTCTCTCTCTCCTACTTATACATCATTCTACCTCATTTGGAGGGCACACAACCCAAGGAAATACCTAAAACACTTATTTCTCCAACTAAACCCTAACTATCCTCAACCAGCAGCCGACCTAACCTACCCATCCCCGAGCTCCACCACCGCCACAAGCCACCACCAGTCACCGCCACCCTAACCCGACCACCTCGCCGGACCCTCCCCTACCCACGGCCACCGCCACCCGGCCACGACGCCGCCGGCAGCCACCCCCAAACATCCCCACACCGACCTGAGTCTCCCAGCCCGCACACTGGAGCCGACCACCCCGAGCTCGACCACCGCCACCAGCCTCCACCTCCGGCCACCATACTTCACCGGAGCCTCCCCCAGCCAGTCCTCCACCACCCCACAAAATCTCAACCGCCGCCGCCGCCGCACCGGAGAGAAATCGGGCCCGCAGCGTCGACGATCCAGAACGGCTGCTGCTGCCCGCGACCTCCCCGAGCCTCGCCGGAGCGCCGCCCGGCCACCCCCGCCGGCGACGACCGACCAGCTCGACCCCCTCGACCTGACGAGCAATTAGGTACATTATTTTATGTGTATTTATTAATATTTATACATGTAATTTCAGTTGCAAGTTATATATATATATAAATTTCACATAATCCGTATTTTAGTACGTATTCGATAGTATTTAATGTTTTATGTATTTAACAGTATATATATTTATAATATCCCTGTAAAATTCATAATATATATTTATATAATCTTTTTAATTTATTTTATGTACAATAGAGTTGTATATGTATGTGTGTATGTATGTATGTATGTATGTATGTATGTGTATTTTTAGTATATAAAGAATATTAAATATATAATACAAATTATGTCTAAATACATTTCTGGAAATTAAATATATATATAATATATTTTATATATATATAAATACTTATACGTATTAAGTCTCTAGTATGTATATGCATATATATATATATATATATATATGTGTGTGTGTGTGTGT
Source organism: Iris macrosiphon (assembly GCA_036927795.1). NCBI lineage: Eukaryota > Viridiplantae > Streptophyta > Magnoliopsida > Asparagales > Iridaceae > Iris > Iris macrosiphon. The sequence goes on from JAYESA010000007.1 coordinate 211,191,562, forward strand.
GTGTGTGTGTGTGTGTATATTCTTAATACACATTACCTTATTTTTTTTGTATAATAATATGTATAAATGTGTACGTATTTTTGTGTAATTAAAAACATTAAAATATAAAATGAGAATATATAATTATATAAGTATTTTATGTGGTATACTTGTTCATATAAATATGGTAATATATGGGTCTATGTATTAAGTCATGAATATAGTAATGTGTGCTTATAAATATTACTAAATATATGTATATTTTGTGAGCAAAATTATTAGTGTATTTCTAAAAATACCTAAGTACTATTTCATTGTACTATTAAACCTACATATTATCTTATCGTATTTAAATATGAATTAGTGTGTATATAAATACTAGTGTTAGCTAAATATACATACAGTCCAGACCCGGTGACAGTTGTAGTTACGGACAGTGTGTCCTAGTCGTACTATTGTAGCAACTAATTTTAGACATTACTATATCCTATATAGGATTGCTGGACACTACTGCCGAGGCATCAGGAGCAGGGCTTTGGATTTCGCAGCTACCCGGGGCAGGCAAGTATACCTTGCTGGATTACTGCTTTAAATTTAAATGTTAAATATTTCAATTATACATGAACTGTGCGTGTCCGAGAATGACTCGGGTGCGGTCGACATTGCGTCGATGAGTAGTGTACATGTCCTAGTTGCTAGCTGACTCACCCACTGTGAGGATATTTTGATATCTTCCTTGACCATGGCACTATACACGTATCGTGATGGTACACTCATATTGGGATGCGGGTCCGCGTACCCGAATCGCTATCGGTACGTACGACATGCATCACGGACTAGCTTGTATTCTAGAATAATATAGTTAATTGAGACTTGGCATCTAGATACGGTACACTCAAGTCGTGCATTCGACTTGCGTATCTACATTGGGCGGGAAGGACAACTGACAAATGTATGGGATACCCCCACCGGATTCCGTGGTATCTAGAGGAACCATAGACCCGGTGACTCCCTATATTCAGACACCGCGCTCTACGGAGTGTACGGACGTATATACATTGCAGATACCACGTCCCTTAGAGTGTGGACGTTATATATATACAGATACCTCATTCTTTGGAATGATGGACGTTGCAGATACCACACTCTAGAGGACGTTGGACGTTATGCCTACACCTACTTATACGTTCCTAGGTTGTCCTTATATTGCATTCACTTAGATGGTTAGCACACCCCCTCTTTACTTTTATTTCAGTACTATATCCAGCATGCATATTGTATCTTGTTACGTCCCTCTGAGGACCTGGTTATCTTCCAGATCTGGACGAGGCCTTTTATCCCACAGTTTATGGGCCAGGCTTAGAGACGAGGTTTGCTTTTGACGAGGAGCTGGAGGTACTTCCATCAGAGTACCCCTGATCAGATTGGTAGGCCTTCAGCCTATGACTGGAGCTCCTTACCTAGTTAGATGTTGTTCCAGTCTCTCCTTATCAGTACTTTCATTTCAGATATTCAGTACTTTATTTCAGACTATCAGTACATTGTAGTGGGTTTGTTCCCACCAGACTTATTTCAGTTGTACTATGTCAGTCGACTATGTATCTCATATTCCAGTCTTTCATTTCAGTATTTACTTGTTATCTGTGGATGAGATTAGACATTGCCTGTTGTTGTTATTAGACTTGTTAGATTTAGGACAGCGTAGCACACTTCGTCAGGATCCATTAAATTGGGATATCCTCGGAGTCGTGTCAGCTGGCCAATGCCACGTGGCCTGGTTCCATAATATTTTGGGACTGGGGCGTGACAAACTCCAAGCTGCAATACTTTTTTAGTGATGAGAATGTGAATGAATTGAGAGAGATTGATGGAGGGATGAAGAGAATTGGGGATCTAGAAATTTGTGAATTTAAATTGAATGAACAAATGGAGAGGAGAGAGAGAGAAAAGACCCCTCTATAGTGGCCGTCATGACCCGCACCCGGTATAGGGATGCAAGTCGAAAACAACGTCTAGCCTACGCCGCAGCATCGACGGTAGAATGCTGTCTTGGTCTACTATACTATCTAAAATCTCACAATAATATAAAGTTTGCCAACAATAGCTCACACAAAACTCAATCACAATATAAAGCACGAGAAGATATGAAGGAAGTCTAACTATACATAAAAAAATATAAATCATCAACAATATAAACAAAAATCAATAGCTCAAATAGAAATCGGAAATAAATCCGGTACCAAAAATGCCAAAGAGAACTAATTATGCTACCTAGTGAATCCGACTAAAACTCCCGGTAGTCACTCCAGAACTAGTGGGTCCAAGTATGCACCATATATAAGTCAAAGTCCAAAGTATGTCGGACACCAATCTCTCGGATCCTCTGAAAAATGTTTTCCAGTCAGGAATGGAGTGAAGTACATACCTCTGAAAGCAGTTCCAATAACATAATCGAGCATATAAACAGATATAGAAATAAAATACAAGATCACTAAACATATGAATGATGAATAAGATATATACAGGTAATGTACGAGAATATATAGATCAACAATATGAATATCACAATATGATAAAGTAAACTGTAATCTAAACTATCTAATGTGCCTTAGAATACGAGTTCATTATATGATCGGGTTGGGTGAACATGATCTGGTAAGACAGATTACAAGTAAAGTATGTAATCAGAATATACACGATTTGTAACAATGGCTTTGATCACATAATCAACTCCTACTCTCCCACCCCCAACTAATACCGATGGATCCAATCACGACACGCTACGAACACGAAAATATAACCACTGTCACGAGCAGTGGGTGTACAAAAATATCATAACCACCGAACACGAGCGGTGGGTATACACGAATAAGCACACTGAACACGAGCAGTGTGTGAACACGAAGTAACATCAATACCCAGTATACACGATGAGATACAATGTACACGAGTACCCGCTGAACACGGTAGGGGATAACATCTCGTAACGGGATCCATATAGTACCAGTCCGTAAAATCACTGTGTCGGGATCAATGTATACAATTCTAGAACATGCATATATACAATATTATGAATTGAAAACTATCAAAAAAATGTACTCGTCTGTGGTCCAGAGCAATAAATGTTAAACTGTCCGAACTGGTGTCACACAAACCTATATATGGAATATTGCATTAATACAAGGTTCTAGAAAGAAAAGAAGTTAAACTAGTCAACTTCTAGGTCAATAAGTCAATTCCAAGTCAAAAGTCAAACTAGGTCAACTCTAAGTCAACTATGGTCAACTATAGTCAAACTATGGTCAACTACCCATTTCTAGGTTGCATTAGTCTAACTCAAAGATATTGGGCTCACACACTATGAATCTAGGCCATACAAGCTACATCTTAGGATAATAAGATACCGTATCTCAGGATACGCAAACAAGGAATAAATATAACACATATGTACATATCAAACAATATTATATATATAAAATCCTAATTACCAATGCTAAAAGGATACCTTGGTTTCGAACCAATTTGGTATCGCAATACTAAACCTCTATCTTGATACCCAAACCCAATACCTTGGGTATCCTTAATACCTTGGCATTTACCTTGGTATCTCAAGGTAATGTCACTCTAGTATATATATATTAACTATCCAACTATAACTGTAAACTACCATGTATTTAGTATTTATACAATACTATATAACTTATTTTAGTCACCTTAATACCAACCCATAATTAGTTTATAACTATCATATTACTATGCCAATACCTACTACTCATACCTTGGTATCTCTTGATACTTACCTTGGTAGCTCAAGGTGTAAACCCCCTGATTTTTCAAAATTTTAAAAACTGGATTTTTCACAATTTTCTGGAATTTTCTGGGATTTTCTGTAAATTAAAAATAGGGTTTTAATTATTCAATGATTTTTAAATGATAATAAATGATATTAAAATATTATGAAAATAATATTTTTGGATGTAAAATGAAAAACTGGACTTAGGGCAATTTTTCTGGGATTTTATTGGGCATCAGACCTATTTTTAAAAGCCTAAAAACTATTTTTCCTAAATTAATTAATTAATATTAATATTAATATTAATATTATTATTTTTATTATTATTATTATTATTTTTGCTTTGGGCCCAGCCCGGCCCAGTGGGCCGAGCCCATTTCGACCAGCCCAGCCCAACCTCACCCTTAGCGGGTCGGGCGGGTCCGCTCACCCGGATCCGCGCCCGACCCGGACCCGCTTCACCCTCACCCGCCCCTGTCACCCACGCCGTCCGGAAAACCCGCCGCCCGCCGCGTGACCGTCGGCCACGACCCCACGTCGCCTCCCCCTCCGACCTCTCCGCCACGACGCCCCTCGTCCTCGGCCAACCCCCCCGCCCCGAGGCCTATAAAACCCTCTTCCCTCCTCCCTCGACCTCCCCAAACACAGCCACCCTCCGCCGGAACCCCACTCCGGCCGACCTCCTCCCTAACCCGCCGCCCTCCGCAGACTAGCACCGCCACCCGCCGAGAGCCCCACCTCCAGATTCGCCCGCCGTCCAGAGCCCCTTCCCCTTCCTCTTCCTCCTCCTCCCCAGGCGGAGCCGACCCCGAGTCCAACTCCTCCTCGAGCTGCCGGCCGACCCCCTCGACGCCGCCGGAGACCTCACCGTCCGCTGCCAGCACCGCCCCGGGGTCGCCTCGACCGGCGGCCAGTCCCCCAGAGCCCGGACACGCGGACACAGAACCGGACACAGGGAACCCTAGCCCTAGCCGAGGACACGTGTCCAGGACACGATTCGGACACAGAAAACCTCGGTTTTTCGAGTCCCTTCAGGTACTCATAATTTCCTCCTCGTAGCTCGGAATTCGATTCCGTAAATTTCTACGCGAAGCCTGTATGACCCTCTCGGTGCCCGGACAAACCGCTCGGGGCATCGCGTCCTGTGGTGATCGCACACCGCGATCCAAAAACAGGAAAAACCAGACCCTGTTTCACCCCGGAACTGAGTACGCCCCGCCAAACGGGACGACTTGGTCGGGTGCGGTCTTCACAGATACGTGCGCCTCGTCGATACGGACGTGTGGGATTTCACGAAAGCTGATTCGGGTGTGCGTGCACACCGGAATCAACGCGTATCCGCGGACATCGCTCCGTATCCGCCTTTTCTGCAATTCACCCTAACTTCGTGCACACACGTCGGATCAAGACGAAACTTGCGCCATCGGACTCGTAGCGATACGCTGGTCCTGTGGGTCAAGTTTGGTTCGATTCTGAGAACGTTGACGAAATCGCGTGTCGTGGGCCCCACAGGCCCCGCTCGACGGGCGATTTCGTGATCGGCTCATCGGAATTCAAATCTGAAAGTTCCGTTGGGTTCGTATCAGCGTTCCTGACCTGTTGACACTAAGTTTGGTGAATTTGGAGACCTTTGACCCTGACGCGTTTTTCGGTGCAAAGCGGGCCCACCGGTGGACCCCGTTTTGGCCCGAAACTGCCGTTTCTGTCCTTGTCTCCAAATTGGACCCAAGGACAGGCGTTCCTAGCTGATTGATATTTTCTGGATCTGATGGAGATGTTTGTTTCAGCAACCGGAGTACCGCCTGCAATTTCAGCTGAAGTCAGAGCCGCAATTGGAACAGGAACCACAGGCAAGTGTACCTTGCCAAACGCTGCAGCTTGCTAAATATTTTTCTTGGTTAATTTTGCATCAGTGAGAACATAGCGCTTGTAAATTCTCAGTAATTTCTGTTATAGTATTTTACTTGAATTCTGGTAGATCCATATGTAACTTGTTTTAACTGCTTAACCTAGGCAACGTGTGGCGTGCTTAGTGTCCGATCATAGTCGGGTGCCAACCCCGTACGCGGTGTTGGGTACGTCATTAGAGATGGACAATCGATACCCTTATTCTCGTACTTGTCCTATCAAGTACACCAGAACCCAGGACACTTGACACTATTTCATGAGACAGAGTCTTCCTGAGACATTCGAGGTGATTCTGTATAGGATGCATGTTTTATGACATAGACTTTACATTCTTAGACATTTGATTCATAGCTATCAGACTTACTGCATTAGTTATAATCGTGCGTGACATGGACATGAGGCATCGTGGACATGAGACGTGGGATTACATTGGGTGGGGAGAGACACACAGACTACAGGCTGATATTATATATAAAACATAGTATATAACATAGTGTAGTTCATAGTTATTGCCGCTACCGGCTCCCCGACACAGAGCTTGTAGTGGCTTCAGCCTGAGTTCTAGTGCTGCTCTCATATTGCATATCACTTAGCTGGTTACATAGCTTACCCTCTTGTTTAATTAACTGCTGCACTGTATTTATTTTGGCTTGTATTTTCTGTACCTTGCTGTCCCCTGAGGACCTGGATCCGGATTATGTCCTCAGGTACAGCTGAAGAGAACTACCCAGAGGTGTACGGTACCGGCGCACTCCTTGGAGCAGAACAAGGAACAGAGGACGAAGTAGTGGCCGAAGATTTCTCCTGAGCCCGGCTTCAGCTATACAGTATTTTCATTTTCAGCATTTCAATTCCTGTCTATTTTCCTTAAATGTAACAGAATATTTCTCGGATTTGTTTTCCGAGATAACCTTATTTGATATTGCATATTTATTTCCAGTGCATTATTTCTGGCATTTAATCTGTGTTATTTCTGTGGATGAGATTAGAAATACCTGAGACTTGTAACATATTACTGCTAGACTACAGCTTAAGCATGCCCTGATGGATCCATTAAATTGGGTTGTCCATCGGTGCGTGCTGCTGGCCATTGCCACGCATCTCCAGTCCCTCGACATTTTGGGACTGGGGCGTGACACAAGGTAATGCCAAAATCTTCATATATATATACTAACTATTCATTAATAACTATATGTATACATATATCAATCCAATATAACTTCTAGTATGTACTAAATAGAATAAATACTAACTACCAACTACACACTAAATACTAATACATATATACGTACATACATACATACATATCTATAATATATACAACTAAAGATACTCATAACAATAAATAACTAAAATATACTAACTATTCCAATAATATTATATGCTACAACTAAATATATTATACATATAATATACTAAAGCATAATTAGAAAATTAGGAACATATATACGTATATATTAATAACCATATATATATATATATATATATATAAATATCTAATATATAAAACTGTTAAACTATCGCTGAAGATTCTGCCCACTGTCGCTGAAGCTGCTGTTGATATTGATACACTGTTGTTTTAGTGACAGTTTTCTGCAACTGTCGCTAAAACTGTCACTAAAACTCCTGATACTCTGCTGATACTGCTGCTATTTCAGCGACAGTTTTCTGCAACTGTCATTGTTTCCCCTGCTGTGGCCGCTGTTGCTTCATTGCTGTTGCGACGGCTACTGTCGCGACGGTTCCTGCTGTCGCTAAAACTCTTGTTCTCCTCTATCTCTTATGTTTATATATACAATGCGTATATATATATATATATATATATATATATATATATATATATATATATATATATATATATATATATATACACATAGATACAAAAATACATATAACTATAATATATAACACTATGACAAATAACATATATATAACATACATACACCTCCACATATATATGTACATATTAAATATATATGACAATAGCATAGTAATATATACATATATAACAACACATATATGTATACGTATATAAAATCATACACTATATAAATACATAACAATATATAATATAACTATATATATAACCACATATAAATATATCTACTATATTATATATACATATACTACCACTTATAAATATATATCTACATGTAGAAAAATAGCTACATAATAATATACACATATAGTATATATACATAGATGCATAGATCTAAGACACAACATTACATAAATATATATACACAATATTATATATATATGCATATATATAATTATATTTCTCCATGAAATAAGAACATAAAAGAATTAGATCTACAATTAAATTGCACAAACATGGACCGTATCACCCCGTATCCCACTAGATCTAGGATACGCATGCGACACGACTCCACCACACATCCAAACGTACACCGAAGGACACGAACAAGTCATATATATTATTTATGAACAATACGAAGAGTCAAATATAAATCTACGTGTCTATGTCAAAATATGACATGCTCAAAGTCTCGTGTCGGAGGAAAACTCCGCAAATCAACACGTATCACAAAATTGATGGGATACGACCTATACGTACCCAATTATGGACACGACACTAGCCCAAAACATACAAGCATATGTCAAATTGATCTATAGGACCAATTGACATACACAACAAATGTCAATCTCGAAATTTTTCCAAAATTGACAAAAAAAATACCATAACTTTCTCAATAGGCCTCCTATGAACACAAAATCAAATTCTATGAATAGCCTATGCATATGGATTAATTTTTCGTGGTTAAATATCATATTTAGAACCTAAATTAAGGGAAAAAAACTAAATTGTACCTATTGGGAGATGGATTCCCAATGAAACATCCAAAATTGGTAAAATTGGCCTTCAACTTGTAGATCTTTGCTCCTCTTTGTAGATCCATGCTTTCTCCTTTTAGATCTATGCTTCCTTCTTGTAGATCCATGCTCTAATAGTCTCCAGTGGTGATTTGGAAAGGAATTTAGTGAAAATTTGGTAGGGATTTGATAAAATTTTGTTGAGGAAAATTCTATATCTAGATTTGGAATAAAAAATGAAGAGAGAGAAAGTTTTCATCCCCTTTATATAGGTCTCACTTGCCCCTCCCTCAAGCTACTATGTGAAGTCTAAAATACCCCTTGGGGTCTCTCATGAAGAAATTAATTAAGGAGGGAAGCTTCTAGTCTAATGGGTTTAACATAATTAATCATCCTCCTAATAATTGGGCTTCTAATTATTGGGCTCAATTCTAATTAGAATTAAATATTTGTCCATGAGTCTAAACTAAACTAGTTGGTCCACTAACACAAGTCCAAAAATAAATCTAATATGCTAATAATAAATAAATAATACAATAAATAAAAATTTAACATGCACAATATTTAATTAATTACTAAATGACTAAAATATCTTTTCCTAGAAAATGTGGTAGTGACATTGGCCGACCCCCTTTTCTCCTCCCCAAGTCACTAACAAATGTCCACGATGTCCCTACATGATGAATTATGAAAAATAATTAAGGATGTCTATTTTGGAAAGTTTTTACACTAATATAAATTAGTCTAATCCTCCTAATTAATTTGAGAAAATGAGTCTAATAAGCCTAGTCCATGTTGGGCTCACTAGTTGTCATGACAAGTCAAATTGGATTCACTAGTGTCAAGTCTAAATAATAGGCTAGCCCACTAACTATAAATAATTAATACAAAATATAAATAAATATATATAGCACTTTAATTAAATATAATCTCAAAAATATAAATAATTATACCAAATTACTAAATTATCCCTGTTTGGAAAAGTGAGAGTGACAACGTATCTTGTGGAGTATCTTGAGGAGTATCCGTGGCTGGTTTGGGCGTATGGATATTCCGGACAGGCTGCAGTGGCATACGATCAGAAGGAACCCTATTATCGCGTTGCATTATAATTGTTAGTAATTAGGATTGTGATAACCCTAATTAGTTAAAGTATCAAGTCGTACTTATATGATTTGTCGTGAATGATGGATGATGGTTAGCCTAGTCTTTACATGATCACACATTTATTTTATGCACTTGTTATTCTATTTTTCTTATCAGTTCAGTATATGCCTAATTGCAGGTTTACAATATTTCTTTTATTATCCTGAGATTATTATATTCAGTCATTACTTCAGTAATTGTATTGCTTAAGTTGTTGGTTTAAGTTCCTAGATTGGCTTCTTTTGTGGTACTTGCTATTTGGGGTCTGATCCTACTAGTTTTGCATGGCCAGATCCAGTAGCAACACCGGAGGATCTTATGTACCTTCCTGAGGATGGTGACCACCAGGAGCACCATACCACTTGAGTAGGTTCTCTTACTTCCCATTCTGATGTATATTCTATTTTTGTTGGCGTTTAGCCACCGAGCACGTATTTAGCTCGTATTTTGGTTTGATCGGTCAGTCTACGGGCAATAACATGATTGAAATATCCTAGGGTTCATCATGTATGACTTAGATTCTGGCTAGTTTATTCATTTTGTGTTCACTGGGTTAATGATCATCTGTATATTATAGTTTGGGACACTTTACTATTATATTTCAGCTGATTTTAGATCTTGTTATTATTTATGTTGTTCTTGTGATTGAGACACTAGAATTTGTTGGACCTAGGCTTGAATGTTGGTTTGTAGTAGTGACCCCTCATGTCTTACAGCTTCACCGGATATGCGAAGTACCGGTGTGCTCTAACTATATGTAGCTGGCATTGTCAGACCCGCTCTCTAGTATTCTGGTTTTGGGGCGTGATAAACATGCACCCACAACCAACAAATATATAAACTTATTACATGAAACATCAAATGCGGCACCGAGTAGAGCCAAACGACACGCGGAAGCTATTTAGAGTTTGTGATGAACCAAAGGACAATGTTCGAGAAAATAAACTGGGCGCTCTGATACCAATTTGTCACTTCCCAATCTCCTGCAAGTTCGATCATCCCCGCTAAACTTGAATCACCATGTTACAACGCTCCCGCAGGATAATCGTTCTCATCGGGACGTGGTACCGTACGAGCCTGGAGTTGCACTCGCACAAGGCGATGACGTCAAACATCATAGTTATTATCGAAACGACCAAGTTGCAACAAAAGTCAAGTATTATGTACCAAGCATAAATCAGAGTATACGCAGCAAGCTCTCGAAGGGTCCAAATAAAAATGACACAAAGAAGAATGCCACAAAGGCGATACAACACTCTTGCTCATTCTCTTGCCCACAAGGTACTTACCGTTTCATACATCATGTCTCGTATATCTAAGTTGAGCCACTATACCTGCGTACCTGGAAATAATGCCCACAAACGTGGGTCAGTACACAGCCGTACTGGTGAACGGGGTAACCCACTCGTCTAGACCGACACTAAATAGATAGTGAATGCAAACAATTATACGGTGATCTTTCTACTTGAATCCTAGATTCATTTCATGGTAGAGGTATGACATGTTAAGGAAAGCAGTAAAGCAGTTTAAGTATACAATCATTCAACTCAAGCAAATATACTAGCAGTTATATCCAACTCAAAGGAAACTAAACATACAAATAAGTTCTACTGAAACCCGAAGCACAGCGAACCTATCTAACCACTCAGCACTCCAAGCCTCAATATCCATCCTCGAACCATGCCATAATCCAAGCCTCAATAAAACCATTCCTCGATGCGCACACTCTTGCCCGAGGCAAGGTGACGCTGTCGCCTACACGAATGTACAAACTCAAATTGAACCAACACTTATTTATATGAAGTCACTGGCCAAGCCATAAAGGACTAATCCAACTGCAGTTCGACCCTATCCAGCGTTGAGTAGCTAGGTCGCCTAGTTGTTTTGAACCGCCAGTATCGTGCCCAAGACACGTTACCATTTGTTTCCTCCATGGCCGAACGGTCCCGGTGCCCCGAAGCCTATCCCGTTCGAGAAAACCAAACCATGTGCGCAACAGGTTGTCCGTGACCAATGCAAACTCCAACAGTAGGTACGATGAGAGAATCGAGCCCTATCGCCCCACCAAACGATACTCGTATCGATCCATCCAATGCACCATAACCATTCTCCAACTATAGCCCAAGGCACCATTCTCAAATTATCTCTATTAGGCACTATGCCGCTTTTTGACACAATGCTATGATTGGTGCAACATCCCTCGCTCTGAAAGCTCCGTGGCACGATGCCCCAACAGTGGCACAATGCCCTCGCTGATGCAGTTGTCCGATTTTGAACCATAACTGCATGTTTTGCTTAATAAAGTGTCCAACTTGATACTCGTGCACGGATGCACGCTCACTCATCCGTCCGATAAAATGTTCGCTACTCCAACCAAGATGATCTACTCAAGCTCCAACTGCCCAAACGCAAGACCAACACAATCCACAAATTCTATCCAACCAAACGACGCACGCTCTATGCATGCCACAGTATGGTGATTCCAATGTTCCAGTTCCAAGTGTCCTAGTCATTATGTGTGTTCCATATTATTAGGCATGAAGGAGTAGAGGATAAAGAACGGAGCCTACTCACCAAATCTGAATCCGCTAAGAACTCTGCCTTGTCGATACGGCCAATTCCTTGAATCCGTGGTCCGATGCAAAGCACGATCTTCTCAATTGGTATGATCGTGCGAGTAGGTCGTGCTCTCCAAATAATTCGATCGATCAGACTAAGAATGACGACATTATCGTTCAAATTCTGCTATCCCAGTACTGCTCTGAACAAACACCTGATTCCATCGAACTTCGCATGCGATCTGCACATGAAACCAACTCAAATCAATATTCGCACCTAAATCCAACAAATCGAAATGTAACCAACCATTGCCTCGTTTAGTCTGACTCAACATAATGTACCGTGCGGTTGTGAGGCATTACATGATGTGGAATCCAGTGCTGGATGAGTATATGGTGTTCGAGGTTGTGAAGTTAGTTTTGTACTTCACGTTTGGGGTGAGGCCAAGGTCCTTGTGTGTGTGTGTGTGTGGGGGGGGGGGGGGGGGGGGGGCTGTTGTGGAGTAGAATGAGGAAGAGACAACATGAATAAGACAACATAGCAACATTGTAAAAATTAATTTATGACAAATACGCAAAACAAAATATACATTTTTCTGATACAATGTGATTGCAGTGATGTAAATATGTATTTTTTATATGAAAAGAAATTCGATAAGTACTTTGACCGAAAATTCTGTCTTAAGACTACCATTTTATTTGGCAGTACTATGTTAGGATTGACAGGATCCTAACATATTCTAAACTTTGAAAAAACACCAATTAGTAAATAATTACCCTAAAATCTAACATGTAATATTTAAAAAATACATGATAATCACATAAAACTAAAATCCCCAAAAAAAATATATAATTGGAAGAGAGAAAAAATTGTTAAAAAAAATAAAAAACAGAAAGAGAAATGGAAAGATTTTGTGTGCCATGTTAGAAAAGTAGAAAGAAGAGAAAGATTGTCGGGAAGAGAGGAGAATATTGTGTTGTCCAAAATCAATTTTGTGACTAGTCCTAACAAAAAAATTAACAAAACCTATGATAGACCTCTTTCCAATGTAGTTCGACAACAAAAACTCAAATAGGAACTCACAATAAAAACTTACAATTATGTTA